>CM042010.1:83603115-84203115 GCA_023525715.1 Cichorium intybus
CATAGATCTCTTTTAGGGTTGCATGTTAACTTAGGAATTTTATAGTTCATTGATTGTAGAAAACCTTTCAAAAGGTTCATGTCGGGGCATCTAGCAATGCCCCGAGAGCCATGTATTCCGTCATTCCGCATGTCACGAATCCCAAGGAAGCCAATTGTTTTTATTGCAAAGAGAAGGGTCACTGGAAGAGAAGCTGCCCCAAGTACTTTCAGGATATCAAGGATGGCAAAGTGAAGCCATCACAAGCAGGTACTTACACAATATCTAATAACTCATCTTCTTCCTGTTCTTGGGTCTTTGACACCGGATGTGGTTTTCATATATGTTCTGATTTGCAGGGCCTAAAGGAAAGTAGGGAGCTGGAGCATGGTAGATTGAACCTGGTCATGGGCAATAGGCGAATGTCACATGTTACCAAGATCGGTGTCTATAGATTAGTGCATAGTAGTGAAGTTAGTTTAGAATTACATAATTGTTGCTATTCGCCAGATATGGCTAGAAACATAATTTCTTTTCATGCATTGTTCAGACAAGGTTATTATTACGATTTTGATAAATTGAATGGTTCAATTTCAGTTGTTAAAAATCATGTTTTTATCTTTAATGATTTGCCTTGTGATGGAGTGTATGAGACTGTTATGTGTGTTGACAATTATGGTAAAAATCTATTACATATTGATTCTTCAAATGGTGTAGAAAAGGCGTGTTTGTGGCACTGTTGCCTTGGCCATATTAATCGGATGATGTATGCGAGTCTTGTTTATTTGGCAAGATGACAAAATCACCATTCAAAGGTTGCTTTGAAAGAGGTGAAGGTTTGTTGGATATCATACACACAGATGTGTGTGGTCCCTTCAGAACAACCACAAAAGATGGCACGCAGTTCTATGTGACATTTACTGACGATTTTAGTAGATATGGGTACACCTACTTAATCAAGCACAAATCAGATACATTTGAAAAGTTCAAAGAGTTTAAAAACGAAATAGAAAATCAATTGGGCAGAAAGATAAAGATGCTTAGATCCGACAGAGGCAGTAAGTATCTTAGTATCGAGTTTCTTGATTATCTTAAGGAATGTGAAATAGTTTCACAGTTGTCGCCTCCGAGAACACCACAGTTGAACGGTGTTGCTGAGAGGCGAAACCGAACCTTGTTGGACATGGTTCGTTCCATGATGAATCGAGCTTCACTTCCAATCCATTTCTGGGGGTATGCCTTAAAGACTGCCGCCCATATCCCTAACCTTGTCCCAACCAAGAAGGTTACTAAAACACCTCATGAAATGTGGACGGGGAAAGTTCCCTCGTTGGCACACATCAAAGTCTGGGGTTGTAAGGCTTTCGTAAGACGAGAGACTCAAGACAAACTCGTAGAAAGAAGTGAGAGGTGCTTTTTCATCGGATACCCAAAACAGTCATTTGTATACTTGTTTTACAGACCAAGCGAGGACGTTGTCTTTGTAGCTAGACGAGGAGTCTTTCGAGAGAGATAGCTCATTTCCAAAGAGGACAGTGGGAGTACAATTGATCTCGAAGAAATTCAGGAAACACCCGATGAAACAACCTTAGGAGAAACTAGCCACCAACATGAGGAAGAGGTTCCTGTTGGACCAACTGACATTTCATTACCTCTTAGGCATTTGGGTAGAGTTAGCATGCCGCCCGAGTTTTATGGTTTCCATATAACTATGGATGGTGACACGTTTGTCAATGATCGTACCTTGACAAATTTGGATAAACCAATTAACTACCATGAAGCGGTGGCGGGCCCCGAGTCTTCCAAGTGGAAAGAGGCGATGGACAGCGAGATAAAGTCCATGTATGACAATCAAGTTTGGAACTTGGTTGACAATGTGTCAGGTCGAAAGACAGTCGGGTGCAAGTGGATCTTCAAGAAGAAGACCGACATGGATGGAAATGTACACACCTTTAAAGATCGACCGGTCGCGAAGGGATTCACTCAAACCCTGGCGGTTGATTATGATGAAACCTTCTCACCAGTAGCCAAGATTAAGTCGATTAGGATAATGCTTGCCATAGCTGCATTTCATAATTATGAAATCTGGCAGGTGGATTTCAAAACCGCTTTCCTTAACCGGAAGTTGACTGAGGATGTTTACATAAATCAGCCAGAGGGTTTTGTAGGCACAAAGCATCCTAACAAGGTGTGTAAGCTTGAGAAATCAATCTACGGATGGAAACAAGCTTCTCGCAGTTGGAATCTTTGTTTCCATGAGAAACTCAAAGAGTTTGGTTTCTCTAAGAGTGAAGATGAGTCCTGCGTATATGTTAAGGCTAGTGGGAGTATAGTCACTTTTCTGGTGTTGTATGTTGATGACATACTACTCATGGGAAACAATGTTCCGACCTTGCAAGATGTCAAGTCTTGGCTCGGGAAGTGTTTCGCAATGAAAGATCTTGGAGAAGCTGCCTATAGTCTAGGGATAAGAATATTAAGAGATAGAAAGAAAAGACTTATAGGTCTTAGTCAAGTGTACATCCTTGGAAAATTTACTAAAGAGGTTTAGTATGGAAAATTCCAAGAAGGGAGAGCTACCTATCCAAAGTAATACGAAATTGAGTAAGACTCAACGTCCGAGTACCGATGAGGAAATAGCTGAGATGAGTCGAGTACCTTATGCTTCGGCTGTAGGGTCGATCATGTATGCTATGACATGTTCTCGCCCCGATGTATCCTTTGCACTAAGCATGGTTAGTCGGTACCAGGGAAATCCTGGTAAGGCGCATTCGATAGCGGTAAAGAACATACTTAAGTATATGCGAAGGACGAAGAACAGGGTGTTAGTCCTTGGTGGCAGTGATGACTTAAAAGTGAGTGGATACACAGATGCCAGCTACCAGACAGATAGAGACAATGGCCTGTCTCAGTCAGGCTGGGTGTTTGTCTTAAATTGCGGAGCGGTTACTTGGAAAAGTTCCAAGAAAGAGACGGTGGCTGATTCAACGTGCGAATCAGAGTACATAGCAGCGAGTGAAGCGTCTAAGGAAGCGGCTTGGCTGAAGAACTTCATCGGTGACATTAGAGTTGTCCCGAGCATTCAGGAGCTCATGGAACTTTTCTGCGATAATGAAGGAGCGGTCACTTTGACAAAGGAACCGCGAGATCATGGAAAGTCCAGGCATATCGACATAAAGTACCACTATATTCGACATCGGGTAGAAGAAGGTCACCTCTTGGTTAAGAGGGTATCATCAGTAGACAATCCTGCAGATCCTTTGACTAAGGCTCTGAGTAGGATCAAGCACAATCAGCATGCTTAGAGCATTGGACTGAGGGATGATATTAGTTTTTGCAATTAGATAGGTTGAAACTTGTAACAATATAAATGTAATTGACTTTGGCAATTTTATAATGGAGATTTATAAATGAGTATTGTTTACTACTTCTGTCAATTGTTTAATATTGTGTTTCATTTTTGCATGTTTAACTTCCTGAGTAAATTCGATTATTCAAAGTTCCACACTCGCTCATACTTTTAGGGAGTAAGTATGAATGAAGACTATCATGAACTGGTTTGTAGACTGTCTAAGGAGTTAGACATTGCAGTAAGACTGCTACAACGTTCATGATACTTAGAAATAGAGATTTGAGTATTAGATAAACCTGCGCTCAACAGATTGCTTCATGGATTATATCATAAGCAATGTTGAGACGATAACATCTTATGATCTTAAAGTGGAGAGATATGAGTTGTAATTTGCAAGACAGTTGCTCATTGATAAGTGAAAACACATCGGTAACTCGATGTTATAAAATGCATTGTTGTAAGTGATATGACTGGTAAAAAGTATAACCATATGAGTCGAAACTTATTCGTCCCTTGACCTGACGGGAAACAAATATCTGTAGGCCTCTCGATGATTTTGAAGTTGACTAAAAGGGTTGGCCAAACAGGACTAAGTTGATGTATTCAATAAGTAGTCTTAATGTCATAAGCAAAATCAGAAATCGAGAAACAGAGTATCGAACCGAGATTGATCTTAATCCATGTCTTGAGTCTGAAAAATATCTTGTTTTACGGAGGATCATATGATAACTTATCTTTGGACAGAACTGACTGGGTCAGAGTTCAGTAACAGTTTCTAAGAAACTGAGATTTGTTAATCAGAAGATAAATTGACATTTAAAGTCATAGACTTATCCAAGTGGGAGACTATTGGATTAGGCATCTAAGCGATGACTTTATAATTTTATTTATCTTATTAATTGAAGAAAAGTCCATTTGGGTTGCCCTCATAGCTGGAGGATTGGTGTAGAGTTTATTAGAGAGAAAGGTTGATTTATTAATTGTTTAATAAATCAATAGAAATAAAATAAATAGTTTATTAATATATTCAAGTGTTAATATATTAATTAGAAACTATAATAATTAATTAGAAATTAATATAGCATTAATTGGATTTAATTTGGTGATTAAATTAATTAATTAAAAGTGCAGGGATTGGTTTGTATTTATTCAATAGTTGAATAACTGGCCAGCCAGTGGGAGGGACCAAGTTGGCTAGAATTAGAGTGGGCACACTCTAAATCTCGAAACCCTAATTAGGGTTTAGAAGCCTTGGTCCAAGTGGTCAACAGGCTTGCCTATTAAGGAGGATCCTCTAGGGTTTTGACTGTAACCCTTGGAGGCTATAAAAGGAACCTCCTGGAACCCTAAATTATGCGCCACTTTTGAAGACTCTCTGGAACTCTGCTGTACTCTCTCCTCCACTACTTGGTTTGTATTTATTCAATAGTTGAATAACTGGCCAGCCAGTGGGAGGGACCAAGTTGGCGAGAATTAGAGTGGGCACACTCTAAATCTCGAAACCCTAATTAGGGTTTAGAAGCCTTGGTCCAAGTGGTCAACAGGCTTGCCCATTAAGGAGGCTCCTCTAGGGTTTTGACTGTAACCCTTGGAGGCTATAAAAGGAACCTCCTGGAACCCTAAATCCTGCGCCACTTTTGAAGACTCTCTGGAAATCTGTTGTACTCTCTCCTCCACTGCTTGGGTGTGACTGCATTTGAGGCTCGATACTTTTGCTGCTTGCTTCTGGATCAAGAATCAAAGGTTGGTTTTCTTGATTTTTTCTTTAGAGATTAATTGTTGGCCTTAGGTTTTTACTATATGTTCATTGTAGAAAAACATAGATCTCTTCTTAGGTTGCATGTAAACTTAGAAATTTCTAGTTCATTATTTGTGCAAAACCTTCCAACATTCAGTATCAAGTTTATTTTGAAAAACTCATTTAAGACCAACTATAGAGGAGTTAGCAGGTTTAGCAATTAAGCGCCAAACTTTGTTTCTTTAAAATTCGGCAAACTGACTCTGGATGGCCTCAACACAATCAGAATGTTGAAAAGCATCTTTCACATTTTTGGTTCAACTTTGGAAATGAAAACATTGAACATGCAGAAGTCGGAGTGTTTGTTCAGTTCTTGTTGTTTTTCTCGTAATTGTGCACGTGTGAGAACCTTCTCAGTTGGATTACCTAATACATGTGTCTTCGGATGATCACGAGTCTATTTTTCAAGAGGCGGATAAGCAGGATCGTATTTTGGTAAAGTTTCACCGTTCACCTCTTCAGTATCAAAAGGATAATCTGAAGCAGACTGAGCATCATCGTTGTGAGTTTCAGAATTTGCTTGCTCCCCCTCAACTGGAGCAACATGATCCGCAGGTGAAGATATGCTCGCCGGCTCCCCCTCGAAGGATGGAACAATTGGAGTTGTAGGGAGGGGTAATGTAGATGAGAATTTATGTGACTCCCCATCAACAGAAGAATCGTCTTGGGTTGATCCATGAGGCTCCCTGCAACCGAAGGTGTATTTCCCACCGATGGTTCAGCAGTCGGATGATCGACATTAAGCTTGAGAGTTTCAGATATGTTGTTGTCCTTAACATTATAATCAGCATCAATAGCACGCTCAGGACTATCAAACAAAAACGAAAAATCAAGATTAAACGATTCAAGTGGAATTAGTTCTGTTGGGGAGTCAGGAAAAATAGAGGAACAAGGAAAAATTGTTTCTGATTTCTTGATATGACGATCGTCAAAGGTCAGATTGAATATCTCCTCTATCTTCCTTGTGCTTTTGTTCAGAAGACGAAACGCTTTGGCTGAATGAGAATAGTCAAGAAGGACGCCATCATCAGATTTTGATGTGAACTTTGTTGAACCGTCTTTCCGTTTCATGATGAAACATCCGCATCCGAAGACATGGAAGATTTTGACATTCGGTTTGCTCTTATTGATGACTTCGTATGGCATGATGTTGAAACGACGATGAATGAATGAGCAATTTTGTGTGAAGCACGCTATAGCAATGACTACCGCCCAGAAGTACATTGGCAGATTGGCAAAATCGAGCTTTGTTCTGGCTGCTTCGCATAACGATCTGTTTCTTCGTTCAATAACTCCATTTTGCTGTGACAACCGTCAAATTTGCTCAATCAAAATCAACAAAAGTCAACAAAGGTCAACCAGAGCATAAATTAGGATAATACGTTGACATGTAATTTTCGTAACTTTCCTAATGTATTATTGGAAATTGTAATATTACAATATGCTATGTTGAATTAATTATCAGGTAAACGCTATAAGTGCGAATAATAGACTACAGTAGCGTAAAATTCAATAAATCGTACAAATATTATTTTGGTACAAGTAATATTCATAACACGATGCATTCGTGTTTACGAACCCGTGGACGTATAGAACGTTCATAATGGAGCTCGTATGCAAAAGATACGACTATTATAAGAAAACAAGTGGTTTTCTTTAATTCTGAGAACGTTTTTGGAATCAGACTATGGTCTATTATTTAATTTCATACACAAAATATTTTTAGTAAAAATATTTATAAAAGTCGGAAAATCGGACGTTCCGGATAAAACGAACACAAATATTTAAACGCGATTTCCCGGAGTTCTATAGCTCGAAAAAATAATCCGTTTGGGTTTTTGGAATCGGTGCACTCAGTTTGACAATTCTCCGCTCTCGAAAAATATTAGATGTCTGGATTTTGGCACATGAATTTAGGAAGTTTGGAATGACTTTTATGGGAAAACCTACACCTACATGAGAGGTTAGTCATCTCTTGTGCCCCCTCCCCCTTCCCCACGCCTCCAACAGCCTCCCATCACCACCATCACCCTAACACCTACAAGTATGGTTTCCAATTTTATATTAAACAAATCAAGAGACCATCATTTCCATTTCTCTTGACTAGATTTCCATCTCTCTCTCTTTTCTCTCTTGTGATCGGCCCAAAAACACCACCCACACCACCACCGGCCACCATCCCACCATCGCACAACCACCGTCGGCCACTATTTGCGCTTAAGACCTTGTTTTATTGTGGTAATAGTTCAAGTCCAAACCCTAGTCAAAGCTCGTTGGTGATAATTCACGGTGTTTCTCAAACGCGATCATTATCGATTTTAAACCAAATTCACGCTCCAAAGGTGAGTTCATACCCCTCATTTTCTTCATTTTTATACGTTTTAGGGGAGAATACAAGTTTACTAAACTACACATTTTGATTCTTGCAAATATAAGATGATATGTGTGTTTTGGTCATTTTCTATAAAAGTGCAACTAATTGTTTTTGTCAAAAAGACATGGAAACACTTTTTCACTAAAATGGTCATAAAAACTATTTTGTTATATGTTGTTGGACAAAAAATAATTGTAAAATTTTACATAACTAAAATGGTCTAAAATAAATATATTGTTACTATTTTTACATAAAAAATGACAATTTAAAAGAAAAACGTTATTTTCGTCATAATAACGACTATTTGAACTTATAACGTCGTAATAAGTTTGGAAAATGACTTTGTACAAGTAAATTGGTATTTGACACAAAATTAACCATTTTTAAAGTATTGTGTATGAAAAATGACTATTTGGAAATATTTGCCATCTTTTTGGTAAAAACCTTGTCTTAATGGGTTTAAGAGTTGAAACCCTAAACCCTAATGTCGTTTGTGACCTTTTTCTATTTTCATTGTTTTTAACTTATTCTTAGAAAATTTATAGTAAATTGTGTGGGTGTCCATTTGGGGTGATCTTTATATCCATAGAATTGACATTGTGTGTAGTTTCTTGGTCCAGAAGGGCTTGGCCTAACTCATGCCCTTGGTCAGGTGAAAGTTGCAATCTTCACCGACTGGTCTAGGGCTATGCTGTACAGTGAATTCTGTTTCTAAAACTTCATAAATAAATTAAAAAAAATCACTTAGGGGCAAGGCCAGTGGGAAAAATTCAGGTTAGGAGTCTAGTTTCTCACACTAATAATCATAACCTATCTCCTCGTCAATTTTAGTTCTTGGTTGTATAGTTGAAGTGTGGTCCTCTAAGTTCATCACTACATTATATGGAAGTTTTATTATTTACTGTAGCTAGTATGTGCTGTTTAGGATGTTGTGTTGGATAAAGGTGTCTAAGCCATAACTATAATTGATACATATGTTCGAATTGATGGCAGCATAATCGTTTTGGGTTGCCCTCATTATCTGCTAGAGGACAAGATTGCATATAGAGAGAAAGATTGATATATTATGGAGATAATCTATTAATAAGAAAAGAGGAATAAATGAGAGTAATAATATATTATGGAGAACAATATATTAATTAGAAATCATATTATTTAATTAATAATTGGTCAGAAATTAATTTTGGGATTAATTGGATTAATTAAAGGTGTAAGGGCTGAATTGTAATTGTTCAATAGTAGGGCAATGGATAACCTGGAAACCCTAATGGGTTGGATGAAATCTAAGGCTTGGAGCTTTGTGGATTTCGCAGCCCATAAAGCTATATATGGCAGTGATAAGTAGATCTCCTTATTTGATAAAAGTCTTATCATATCAGGATCTTAAATAAGGAAGTTATACTCCTTATTACTTATCACTTGGAAGTTATAAATAGAGGCCTTGGGCACCCCATTATTCATGCCAATTTGAGGAGTTCCTCCTCATTCTCTCTTGCTCTCTTCCTTGCCAAGTTCTTAGGTGTGAGCCATTAGAGGCACGACACTTGTGGTGCTTGCTTCCAAGAGATCTAAGGATCAAAAGGTTAGTTTGCTTATGAAATTTATTTGATTCTGATTTTGTTCATAGTTATAAGTTCAATAGATGAAAACATAGATCCTTTAGGGTGCATGTGAACTTAAGTGATTTTTGTTCATAGTTTGCTTAAAACCCAACAGTGGTATCAGAGCTAGATCTGTTGTCTGTTAAACTGTTATGATAGTTCAACTATTAAAATGATTTAATTGGATTTAATCCTTGGTCTGAAGGAATCGAAAATATGCTAGGGTTTTTGAGAAAACCCTAGCCTCCCCCCTTAGTTGGCGAAAATAAGGAGGTGCCTCCCTAGGGTTTCTCTATTTTTGGTAATTGTGATTATCTAATAAAAGGAAACTCTTGACCCTTATTTTAGATAACTTGGTGGGCAAGATTAGTATTAAACTAAATTGTTTAGTTAGTTAATCCTCATGTGATTTAATTAATTAATGGTTAATTAAAAGATAAACATTAAATAACTTTAAGGTTTAATTTTAAATTTTAAATTTAAATTGTTTAAATTTTCGAAAAAATTTAAAAGGAGAAAACCTAAATATTTTAAAATGTTTAAAATACACCTTATACATATTATTATTAAAAGTTAATACCTATATGTATAAGATTATGTCAGTCAAATCGCTAGTATGGCTCATTCAGAAAACTGGTCTATAAGGGGGGGGGGGGGATAAGGAAACTGCCTATAAAATGGCCGTTGAATGGGTGTCCATTCTCACCCACCGCTCCCTTGATCAGTGGACTGTCGTTAGCAGAACGGGTTTGATAGGACAAATCTAATCTCATTAAAAGTCTATAAAGGGGGGGGGGGGGTATAAGGAAACTTCCTATAAAATGGCGGTTGAATGGGTGTCCATTCTCACCCACCGCTCCCTTGATCAGTGGACTGTCGTTAGAAGAACGGGTTTGATAGGACAAAGCTAATCTCATTAAAAGTATAATGCTATTAGTGACAAAGTACTAGAACCTTTAAAACCCAAACTCTAGCTACTTAGGAAAATATGAATAGTATGCTAATCCATGAAGTTGCACATTACACTTTGTGGGTCGTTAGTGGAGCATGGGTGGTTAACCGGCACACTAATTGAGTCCCATGAAGAGTGGTGATGGGTACCTCGTGTCTTTTCCATTGTTGATGGAGCTCGTGTGGATAACCGGCACATCAATCGAGATGGTAAGTGACATTGAGGTTACCAAGTAATTTTCATGGTTATTTCACATCTTGTTTGTGATCCTCGACATCCCAGTCACAAACAGAAGAGCATAATCTGAGATTAAACATGCCATTGACCTCGGTCAATGAATCTCACAGACCTAGGAATTTCATTAGACTGAAACTGATAATAGTGTATCTACCTTAATGACCATT
This sequence comes from Cichorium intybus, assembly GCA_023525715.1. Taxonomy (NCBI): domain Eukaryota; kingdom Viridiplantae; phylum Streptophyta; class Magnoliopsida; order Asterales; family Asteraceae; genus Cichorium; species Cichorium intybus. Next base: position 83,613,576 of record CM042010.1, read on the forward strand.
ATGTTATGATTACGGCATCCCTCTTCACACTATAGTTGGGGCATTTTGGGTCATAGCCTTATTTAATATTAATTGGGTAATTATTAATAAGGACAAAAAATTAAACTAATAAAATTTGATTTTATAGATGTCTGAAGATAGTGTCAACTCTCCTCCTCCTCCTCGTACACCCATGCCTGAGAGCTTCAGGAAATTCTTGCTAAATATGAATAAGCTGACTGGAATTAACTACGTTGATTGGATCCACCAATGGAGATTAGTTATGAGATACGTAGATAAGGAATACATCATCGACTTCCCACTTCCCTCCCTACCTAAGCATGGTATCACTCAACAGTTGATTGACCACCATAACTTCCTGATTGATGACAAAGAGGTTCACCTTCTCATGCTATTAACCATTGACCCTGCCATTAGCAGGGATTTTGAATTCCTGGGCCACATGAGTTAATTTAACTGGTTGAGGAAAGGTTCCAAGAACCAGTTAGGCAGGAAAAACTTAGGATCTACGAAAAGCTTGGTGAGACCAGGCTGAGAAAGGGACACAATGTTAGTGCACACTTTCTCAAGCTTGGTCACCGTCTCAGTCAAGAAGCAAGCGTCAATGGCTTGCTGGCATCTCTGACTGAGGAGTACGAACCGCTCGTACAGATATACAGGGAAAGGGACCTACACAAGACCTTCATGGAAATACATTCAGTGTTGATTCTGTATGAGTCACTCATGGAGGTGCATAGTTCGGGATTGAGTCCGGCTCTAAAGCACATCAGGAATCCATCCAGACGTGTCCTAGGATGTCTTAAGCTGGGAATCCACACAGTGGGATACAGTCAGAGGATAATTGGAAATGCTCCAAAGCCAAACAGTTTGGCAACTCGGGTATATCTAAAAACTCAAAACTCTTAATCCTTAATTCCTTGGTATAAGATGTGATAGTCACATTTGATTTGTATACAGACAATCAGTAGGACGCAGGACATTGTCGCATGGGAGCATGTTCAGATTGGATCTCGGGCTCATGCATTTTTGGGAGTTTAGTTAGATATTTTTTTATCGTCATTAGTCAGTAGATAGTATGACATTGTTTTACATAGTACATTTTTTGAGGATATTTTGATTGAATAAAAGTTTTTTTAAATATATGATTGTTTTAAAATTATCCTTGAAATGTTGTATATATATATATATATATATATATATATATATATATATATATATATATATATATATATATATATATATATATATATATATATATATATATATATATGTATAAAATGTTGAGGCATCCAAAATGTGTTGGATTTGTGAATTGTATGATTGTTAATATAAGTTTTATGAGAATTACTTCAACCAAATGTCCAGTTGAACTGGACTTTGGAATCGTTTGACTTAGAGTCAGATGATGAAGTAAACTCTGAATAAAATAGATTGTTGCAAGAAATGAATCGCCCAAGAATCCAATGGATAGGATCTTGGAATCAAATTGACGTAGAGTCAAATGATGAATTCATATCTTGAGCTATTAACAAAGTCATAAAATTTACATAAGAATGTAAAAGACATTAAGATTATAAGCAAAGAATACAGTAGTTATTGTTAATTTCTCAGATCAACAAGGAAAAAGCCAAATTAGTTATACTTCACAAATTTGCCACTTTGATGTGACAAATACAACTTCACTTGTCGAAATAAGTGATTGATTGAAACCTTGAATTGTTCAAAGATTTCAAAGAAGTATAAGATCAACAAAACCTGAGTAAAACATAACTGTGACATTGCTTCGCAGTTTATACTCTTCCAAGAACATTAAAGAGTTATAATGTGTCTTAGGGAAGATTGAGCATTAATCGAAACAGTTCGATATTCAATGTATTAGATACACTTCCAATAAGTTTCAAATAAGTTAGATATTCAACCAGTCAGTCCATAAAACCATGTTAGAACCACATCTTAGTAGTTGTACAGACGCCGTCTGAAGTGTAAAGTCGGGTTTCCCCCCACTTGTACACAAAAAAGGTTCAAGGTCATGGAGCGTTCGTCGGAACATCATACCATGACTGAATCTAATCGACAGTGTCATTTTACTGGCCATCCCAACTGTGCCTGTAAATGTTCAATTCCTTTTGGAAAGAACTCACATTCTAAGGAGACAGTGGGAGCTGGAGTAATCCTGAAGGAGTTTAGGGATTGGCCAAGTGAAAGAACCTTTAGTCATCACTAAAACTTGATCAGGAATCGGATTTCTGCTAAACCTGACATATCATTCTCTTTGGAAACCAACAGTGTACCATCATAAGGAATTATGATCTGGGTGACACACCGATTAATGGTAAAACACTTAGACTGGTACGGATTGGTAATCCGATTTCTTGGAAGTATTGGTGAGCCTAATTGTTGCCAAATAAGAGAAATCAATAGCGAGACTCGGTCTATGTGACGATTTGACTGATTTTACACCTGGCTGAAAGCCAGTAGGAGTAATTGAATCATCAAAGGAAAGGAACATAGATAGAAATGTACCAACATTCTAAACAAGAATGGTTGAGTGTTGAAATACTCATAGTTATGTGATTGAGTTTGAAAGAAACGCTCTCAACTAAACTGAAACATGTCTGAAGAGACATTGTTTGCTATTACTATAGCTTGCAAGTCATAGAAAGATCAGATGGTCTGAACTGCTTTCCAGAAATGGAAAACCACATGGGTTGTTTGTAAGACACAACTAGTAGGGTTTAGATCATGCCGATGCAAAAGGTACAGATCCCCGATCTTTGTCAGACGGGCACCTCGCATGGAAGGATCTTCAGATTCACAAAATATGCCAAAAGTTTGGATTTGGCGAATAGTCCGAAAGAGTCCTATGATTATGTCAGAAGTTCTGGACTTTGTGTTCTTAAAGTACGCCAAAAGGTTTGGGTTTTGTGAATAGTCTGAAAGAGTTCCAGAACTATGTCAAAGCTAGTGGGAGTATCATTAAGATCTACCTTTCAATGTATGTCCGTACATCCTATTCTTGGAAATATCTCTTGTCATTACAAAGTGTAAAGACTCGACATGAGAGATGATTTGCTATGAAAGACCTGAAGGAGATTCGATAATGTACTCAAGTGGTTACCAATATCTATCAGATAGATATAGTCATCAGTATTTACCCTGCCAGTGAGTAAGAATGATCTTGATAAGATTCAAGATACGAGACTGCATAATAAATACTATAAGATTCTTGAGGGACCAAATGTGTCATTTGATGAAAGTGCATGAAATCAGATTTCTTGGTCGTAATTCCTTTTCTGACTTTCGAACATGATGACGGGAATCCAACATGGCTACAACCCTCGATTCCCTATGGCCTTAGATCAGCATCATATCTCCTTCCCACGATGCATGACGCACGACCAGAGCCCCCCTTTTGGAATATCTCACTAAACATGTGGCTTTTTGACCATTTATGTAATTTTTATTTTATGCTGTTATATTTATGTATTATGATAACAACTTTGCCAATATAACATAAAATGTACCCATCTTAAATGACAGTTATTTGATGGAAATAATTGATACGAGTATGGAGAGAGTTGTTTTGAGTGTTTATCGATTTAGTAACAATTGAGCGGAAATAGAACTGTTTTTGGTGTTTTTTTTGAAGAGAATAAACAAACACTGTGAAAATCAGGCTAGACCTATAGCCTAATAATCGATGAAAACAAACCAAGACCTATTAATTTGAGTTCGTATCAATATTAGAATCGCGTCCTAAAATTGACAAGGTTTGAATCATGCATGACAATTCAGCAAATGAACAAAGTGTTCTTGGATTAAAAATTCAATGTATGTTTCATTACAAAGAAAAAAAACGTTTTATAAGGCCATAACATCTAAATGACCGTTACACTAATGCCATAATACAACAATAAAGAAACCGTTACACTAATGTCATAAATTGACTTATTCAATGAAAAATAAATGCTTCATAACAGCTCCATGCACCATAAATTCTGCTGCCATGTCACCATACACACAAATTTGGCCATGTCATCATACACACAAATTTGGCCATGTCACCAACCACGTCACCCATCTTCCAAGTCAGCAAGAATTCATCATCATTTGAAGAGCTCGAATCATCCATGCATGTATCATCCCCTCCCCATTTGAAAGGAATTGACCTCAATTTAGCAAGGCCATCATCATCATGGTAAGGTGAAAGATCTCCCACGTTAAAAGTAGCATGTACTCCAACATCTCCTGGTAACTCCACCTTGTATGCATTATCATTCACACGTGCAATGATCTTGTAAGGACCTTCTACTCTTGGCATCAACTTGTTCTTTCTCTTGCTAGGAAAATGTTCTTTCCTCATGTGCACCCAAACCAGATCACCTTCATCAAACACCCTTGTCTTCATATTCTTGTTGGACTTTTGCTTGTAAGCTGCATTGATGGCTTCAATCTTGTCACGAACTTGTTGATGCAACTTCATCATGGACTTGAGCTTTTTATTGGCATCTTTATGAACCAACTCCTCCTTTGGCAATGGAATCAGGTCCAAAGGCATGTAAGGATTCACCCCGTAAACAACTTCAAAAGGAGAATGACCAGTAGCATGAGTAGCAGAACGATTATAAGCAAATTCTACATGTGAAAGTTTTACATCCCAATCCTTTTGTGTCTTACTCACCCATCCCCTCAACAATGTACCCAAAGTCCTATTTGTAACTTCAGTTTGGCCATCCGTTTGAGGATGATGTGATGTGCTAAACAATAGCTTGGTACCCACTTTTCGCCACAATGTATTCCAAAAATGGCTCAAGAACTTGGAATCCCGATCAGAAACAATGGTCTTTGGTACGTCATGCAAACGAATGATTTCTTTGTAGTACAAATCAGCCACATTACTAGTATCATCCGTCTTGTGGCATGCAACAAAAGGTGCCATTTTTTAGAACCTGTCCACCACCACCATGATAGCATCCTTACCCCTTTGAGTACGAGGCAAAGCAACTATGAAGTCCATAGACACATCTTCCCATGGACGAACAGGCACGGGTAAAGGAGTATACAAACCAGGCTTGAAAGAACTCTTAGCCATATGACATGTCACACACTTACCCACATTGTTGGTTACATCCCCCAACATTTTAGGCCAAAACAAATGTTCTTTTAACACATCCAATGTCTTAGCCACACCAAAATGGCCAGCTACCCCACCACCATGAGCCTCACGAACTAGTAACTCACAGATTGCGTGTTTTGGAATACAAAGGCGATTGCCTTTAAAGAGGAATCCATCTTGCACCACAAATTCACCATGGGGACCACCTGCACATTTTCCAAACACATCCCCAAAATCAACATCAGTTTCATAGTAGTCTTTCAAAGTCTGAAACCCCAAGAAACGAACATCCAAAGTAGCAAGCAAAGTGTAAAGCCTTGAAAGTGCATCAGCCACCACATTGCTTTTACCATCCTTATCTTTGTTGAAAAGTGAAAGGATTGTAAAAACTCCACCCATTTGGCATGTCTTGTGCTCAACTTCTGCTGCCCATTAATGTATTTCAAGGATTCATGATCTGAATGCAAAATGAAATGATTTGCACGCAAATAATGACTCCAATGATCCAATGCACGAACAATAGCATAAAACTCCTTATCATAAGTATAATAATTCAAACGAGCACCTTCCAACTTTTTAGAAAAATAAGCTATAAGACGTTTGGCTTGAATCAAAACAGCACAACAATACCTACACCACTTGCATCATATTCAACCTCAAAACGTTGAGAGAAATCTGATGGGTTTCTATGCAATCAATGAGCTTAAATCCTAAGTTTACATGCACCTTAAAGGGTCTATGTTTTTCTCAAATTAAACCTATAACTAAGGCCAATATTGAAATTGCAAAAGATGAATTTTATACCTTTTGACCTTTGGAAGCTAGCACCATAATTGGCGTGCCTATAGTGGCTCACACCCAAGAAATAGGCATGCTAGATGAGCAAGAGAGAGCAAGGAGAGATCCTTGAAGTTGGTGTGAATAATGGGGTGCCAGGGGCCTTTATTTATAGTCTCCTGATGATAACCAATAAGGAGTATAACTGCCTTATTTAAGATCCTGATATGATAAGGCTTTTATCAGATAAAGGGATCTACTTATCACTGCCATAATAAGCCTCATGGGCTGCAAAATCCACAAGGCTTCAAGTCTTGGATTTCGTCCAACCCATTAGGGTATTCAGGTTGTTCATTGCTCAACTATTGAACAATTATAATTCAGCCCCTACACTATTAATTAATCCAATTAATCCCAAAATTAATTATAATTAATTTCTGATCAATTATTAATTAAATAATATGATTTCTAATTAATATATTAATCTCATAATATATTAATAAATCATTATTTCTCTCTCTTAATTAATCATCTAGTCCTTTGCTAGTTATGAAGGCAACCAAAAGGACTGTGCTGCTGTCATATTAAGTATAATTCTAAATTATAGTTATTGCTTAGACACCTTAATCCAACAGTCTCCCACTTGGATAAGTCTATAACTCTAATTCCATATAACTAAAATTTGATCAGCAATTTGTAGCTTCCAAAAGCCGCTGCCGAGCTCTAACCTAGTCAGTCTATGTCCTAAGATAAGTGATCGTATGACCCTTCGTTCTTCAAGATATCATTCAGATATGAGGCATGGTCCTCAGTATAATTCTCTGTTTCCTGATACCTGATTTGTGATGATATAGGACTTCTAATTGAACACATCAATTAAGTCCTGGCTGGGCCCAGCACAATTAGTCATCACCAAATCACCAAGGGGCCTACAGATATCGCTTTTCCTGTTGGGACAAAAGGAACGAATAAGCTTTGACTCATATGCTAGTGTCTTTTACTCGTCAAATGGTGCACAACAATACATTTTATAACATCGAGTTACCAATGCGTTTACGTATTATCAATGCATAATCGATTTGCAAATTTCAACTCATATGTCTAGGTTTCAAGATTGTAAGGTGTTATCATCTTAGAATTACTTAGTGACAATTCCATGAAGTAATTCTCTGAGTACGGGTTGGTCCAATACTCAAATCTCCATTTCTGAGTACTCATGAATATTACAACAATGCTATTGCTATGTCTAACTCATTAGACAGTCTACAACTCAATTCATGACAGTCTTAGTTCACAACTTACTTCCAAAAGTGTGACCGACTGTGGATGTTTGAATAATCAAATTATTTAGGAAGTAAAACATGCAAATTATGAAACACTAAAATGTACTATTGACAATTGGTAGTAAACAATGCTTATAAATAAGTCTCTATTATTAAATCACCAAATTCAATTACATTCTTTTGCACCAAGTTTCAAAGTATCTATCTAATTGCTAAAACTAATATCATCTCTCAGCTCAATGCTCCTTGCATGCCGATGGTGTTTAACCCTGTGAAGAGCATTTGTCAGAGGATCTGCAGGGTTTTCTTCAGATGATACTCTTTTCACCAAGAGGTGACCTTCTTCTACTCTATGTCAGATGTAATGGTACTTTCTGTCGATATGTCTGGACTTTCCATGATCTCGCGGTTCCTTAGTCAAGGCTACCGCTCTTTCATTATCGCAGAACAGTTCCATTGGCTCCTGAATCGTCGGGACTACTCCAAGGTCACCGATGAAATTCTTTAGCCAAGTCGCTTCCTTAGAGGCTTCACTCGCAGCTATGTACTCTGATTCACATGTTGAATCAGCCACCGTCTCCTGCTTGGAACTTTTCCAAGTAACTGCTCCTCCATTTAACAGGAATACCCAACTCGACTGAGACCGGTAGTTGTCTCTTCCTGGGTTTCCCTGATAGCGACTGACCATGCTTAAAGCAAAGGCCACGTCAGGGCGTGTACATGTCATAGCATACATGATTGACCCTACAGCTGACAACGCAGGGGTCGTTATGCGGTCAAAAATAAGTAAATAAACCTCACACACACTAGTATAGCGGTAGCAAGGGTCGATCCACGAGAGTTTGGTGGTCAAGACAAGACGATAGCTTACCAACTGTAGTGTCACGCTACAGCTAAAGAGACTAACTCTACTTTCCCAAAACACACTAAAAATACAATTTCCAAACAAATACCAAAATCCAAATCAAACATAAACTAAGCTAAACCAAAGTAAATTCTATCCTAGGATCACTTACGGAAATCAGAAACAAAGCTCAAAATCCAGAAGCAAACACACCAATCAATTGCATTCAAATACATTCAAACACAATAAATACCAAAAAGTGCAACAAAAACATAAAGTGAATGATTACTTGCATTAAAACTAAAACCAGAAGGTCCAATGTACTGAATGATGAAAATAACAACTTTAACCTACTGCTACTGGTTGAAACAATCCAGAAACACTAAGCTAAAACCTAAATAAACTAAACTAATAATGAAATTAAAGTAAAAAATATAAGAAATATAAAAAAGAGGTTGCTGAAATCCGAAACTTGGAGTCAAAGAAGCCTTAAGTCCACCTTAGGGGTCGTTCCTTGCCTGCTGATTTCAACCTAATGACCTCTATTTATACTTGTGGAAATTAATAATCCGCGGCGCGTACAGCTTCTAGCCGCATCGCGCGTGTCGCCTTATCCCCGTTTTTTCGCTATTTGAATTTCTCTCCACCGCCTCATCTTTGACGTGGCGCGACGCACATGCCTTCACTCCCGCGGCGTGCGTGTTTATTCGACTATTTTGGCCTTATCCTCAAAACTTCTTCCATTTGTCCGCTTTTAGTCCCTATTTATAACATTTTCATGCATACAAGCACTAGCACAAATAGTGAGAAATACTTATATATATATATATATATATATATATATATATATATATATATATATATATATATATATATATATATATATATATATATATATATATATATATTCACCAAGAATATGGCCTAACAACGACTAAAATACTTGATATTACTAGGCGTTGTCAAGCACCCCACACTTGTGCTTTGCTTGTCCCCAAGCAAGAGAGTTTTTAACAGATTTTAACTAAGACTCAAACATTTTTTAACGTGTTCAATTTCAAAGCTTTATTGTCCCCAGAGTTAGATTGAAATAGTTTTTAACAGATTTTAACGACTTTCTAAAGAACCCTTGATTACAAATTTTCTATTCACAGCGAAGTGTGCTTACTCATTCAGATTCTAAAGGCCGTTAAAGAACTGTCCATGACTTTCGATGTTGTCCGTGTAATGAGCTTTTGGAAATGTCATCCCAGACCAGACAATCTTAGGTGGTAAGGTGCATAAGTGCCTCTTCGAGGCCACCCATTTTAGACCTACCGGCTCGAACAACAAAGGCCATAGATTGACAGTCCCTTCCTAAATTCCAATCCTAAAATATTCTAATCTTCTAACTCCTAAAACTCAACTTATTTGACTAAACATTTAGCATGCTAACAACGAAACAGTATTTCTTGAAAAGTACCAATTGCTATAACATTCAAAACTATTCGTTTCAAAATTATAATCTATTAAATATTTTGAAAAATTGCTAAATTTTTTTAAAAATTGATCATTTCCCGCAAAAATTTCAAAAACAAACTTTCGACCGTCCACACCCCACACTTAAGACCGTACGACGTCCTCGTTGTACAAAAATTATTTCAGAATAAGGGAGAAAGAGTTATCCCTTTTAGACGGTTGCCTGCTTGATGGGACTCTATTGTCACAGGATACAAAAACACAAACTTCTCATGATTTAGAATTTCAGAAGTTGTGGCGCAACAGTAAACATGTCGGTGAAATGACAAGTGGAGGGGGCACAATGACCCATACTTGCTTGAAACAACTCCTCCATAGACTCCCATTTGGTATTCACATGCAACACTCACAAACAAATTAAATGCAAAACATCAAATATAATACAACAAAATGTGCTACGGATTCCCGCGGTGAGTGATGGTAAGGCGCGCGTCGCGGTAATTACGAGATGTTCAAGTTTCGTCAAGTTGGAAATGACCGCGACGCGTACCACAGGAGTGCCGCAGCGCGGTAATTTCAGATTTTTAAGCCAATTTCAAACATTCATAAAATTTTCTCCAAAGCACATTTACCTAATTTACTTTATTTCATTACTGCCCTAAGGCTTATTCATCGACCTAAACATTTAAATCCTAATTTTTACCAACCAATTTTCCTAAAATCAACTAGACCTAAAAAATGCAAAAAGTGAATAAAAGAATTACAAAAGACCCCCCTTTTTAATTGTGAATTGTATCATCCTCTTCTTCCTCCTCCGGCTCCTCTTCCTCTTCCATGAGTTCTTCCTCTTCCTCCTCGATCAATGGAGGTTGAGGTCGTGGTACGGTACACTTAGAGTCGGCAAGGAACTTGACAACACACTCCGAAAGCCACATAAGCTGATTATGAGTGTTTTGCGTGAGCCGATCAATATCCCGCACGGTCGCTGATAAGCCGTTGTGCTCCATCTGTTGGCTATGCAAGGTCCGATGGATTGACTTCACTTCGTCTGCCAAAAACCGCGAATCCAATGTCGCGGGAGTGATGCGTTGTGGTAAGCTAACCATTGCTCGTGGTCTTTTTCGTGATGTCGACGGCTCGCTGCGTAGAGCCGGAAATGGTGATCGAAGGACAGACGTAGCACCGTCATCGATGTAAATAATGTCCCGCGAAGTCGTGGTCGGTGGACTGAATATAACAGGAGGAATAACCTCAAATCCACGGATGTTGTATGGTGTCAAAAGTCCGTAAGAATGTGCCAAGCGCGTAACAAAGTGTTCGCCGCCTATCGCGATAAACTTCAGAGGCGCGTTTGTGATTTGCTTGAAGTAGTCGGCTATGAAATACGGGATGTTCCACGTCTGAAGTTTCCTCGTCAGGGCCCACATGAGATGAAGCTCACCGGGCAGGACCCCGTCCGCTTCGACGCACGGCCAAAACATCGTAGATATCAACCGGTGAAGCATCCGGTGCGAAGGTAAATGCATCTGGCTCTTCGACATGGTGTTCTCGTGATATCGAGTGGATGAAATGGTGGCCCAGAAATCGGCAGAAGAAAACGTGTCCTCCGGGGCGTAATTGGCTCGCCTATGGAACAACTCGAACCCGTCTTCCTCAGATTCCGCTTGCGTATAAACCCCAAGACGGTACCCAAATTCCCGCAGACTACAGTTTCGGTTTTCGTTTCCAAACCGAAAGTTGATGGCATCGCTATCCTCCACGCTCAACGGCTTGTGATCAAAGTCAAAACTCGAGAGGAATTGAAGAAACACCTCTCGGTACACCGGCTCGTCCATCTGAAAAACTGCTTCAATCGCTCGGCATGTATATATAAGTTCATTCGCCTCGTAACCTCCCTAAACCAGCCAATTTTCCAAATGTTCCAAGATACCAGAATCCTGGGTCAACTCCTAGTTGACCGTCTGTGCGGGTAAGATCCTTTTGTGTGGAAATACAACTTTGCGATTCTAGAATTTGTTTCTATCGACCCTGGAAATTCTTGTAGCCAAAGAATTCCAGTCAATGGACTCAGAACTGCCAGAAGAAGACATCGTTCCTGCAAAAATTCACCCAAAAATCCGAAATCAGGACTGTTCAGCATCAACCGCAGCGCGGGGTTTCACTCCATGTGTCGCGCCACTTATATGTTCATAACCCGTGTCACAGCGTATAAACAGACGTGGCATGACGTATGAAATTCAGGCCAGAATCAACTAATTAATGCTACAATAGGCCAATTTATCAATTCTAACTACTGGGTTATGTTGCATTCAGTGTCCTAAACTATTTGGCATCATCAATTTGGTCCTAGAAACACTAAATTGCGCATTATAGTTGATTTCATAACTTTCCAAGAACTTGAAGAAAAAGAGAAGAATTCAGAGCACTTACTTGATTTGTTGATTAGGAAGATGATGAAGATGTGATCACGAATTGCAGAGGGTTGAATTGTGGTAAGAAACCAGAAAGAATGTACGTTTTTTATTTTTATACATGTATGAGGGTATTTGGTTTTGGTTCAAACTCTATTTTAGTGATTATCTTCAAATTCGAAATCCGATAAGGCTACGGCGCAGGAACTTACTCTGTGCTTCGCGAGTGTCTGATTCAAGTTATCCATAATCGCAAAAACATACACACGCGTGGCGCAGACTCAAGGTTCCCGCGTCGCGTGGTTTTAAAATCCCCAAAATTACTCTACACTTGTTATTTTCTTACCGTGATTCATTAGACAAATTAAAAACTAAAAATGCAAAATTTACACATGATCGGGTTGCCTTCTGACAAGCGCTAAGTTTAACGTCTTTAGCCGGACTTATACTTACCTGTGTACTTCATATATTCTGGAATGTCGGTTACAAACTCGACTGTCTCCACCTCCAACTTCTGGAAAGTGCCCGAAGTGACATATGGTTTTAACCTATGCCCGTTGACTTTGAATGCTGGCCCTCCCTTGAAGTCTCGAATTTCCATAGTACTGTATTCATTAATACTAACAACTTCATACGGTCCATTCCATTTGCTTCTTAGCTTCCCGGGGAACATCTTTAACCTTGAATTGTAGAGCCACACCTTCTGGCCTGCCACGAAGGTCTTCAGTTTGAGTTTAGCATCGTGGTACCGCTTCATTTTTGACTTGTATGTAGCAGCATTTTCATAAGCTTCATCCCGTAATTCCTCCAGTTCAGAAAGCTGCAGTTTTCACTCCTTCCCCGCTGCATCATAATCCATATTAACCTGCTTGCTTGCTCACAGTGCTCGATTAGCTAGCTCCACAGGCAAGTGACATCCCTTCCCATAAACCAACCGATTAGGCGTAGTTCCGATCAGTGTCTTATAGGCAGTTTTGTATGCCCACAGCACGTCATCTAATCGTTGTGACCAGTCCTTTCTGTCAGTCTTGACCATCTTTTGGAGAATTTCCTTGATTTGTCGGTCAAAAACTTCCACCTGGCTGTTTGTCTGTGGATGGTACGATGTTGCTATCCGATGATTGACCCCATAGTGTTTCAATAGCCGACCAAACTTGAAATTCTTGAAATGCGATCCCCCGTCACTGATGATTACCCGCGGGACTCCATGGCGAGTGAATATGTTCTTTTTGACGAACTTGCAGACTACGTGGTAATCATTTGTGAGGGTTGCTTCGGCTTCGATCCAATTAGAGACATAATCAACAGCCACCAAGATGTAAGCATATCCTTGTGAGGAAAAGGACCCATGAAATCAATTCCCCAAACATCGAAAATATCTACTACCAATATCAGATTCAAGGGCATTTGGTCCCTCTTTCAAATATTCCCCAGCTGCTGACAATTGATGCACTCCTTGGCAGTCTTGTAAGCATCTTTGAATATCGTTAGCCAGTACAATCCAGATTCCAGAATCTTATACCCCATCTTTTTTCCACTAAAATGTCCTCCACATGCCGACGCATGACAGTGCTCCAATACATCATTGATCTCGCTATCGGGCACACAACGAAGAATTATCTGGTCTTCCCCTACCTTGAAAAGATCAGGATCATCCCAGATAAACCTCTTTGCGTCGGCATTGCTCCTGTGGTCAGAAAATTAACGTAGTTTGCATCCAAGTTGTAGAACTCGCTATTCGTTAGTCGTTCGGTCGACTGGGGAGTAGCGAGTACTCGGCCTAGGCGGGGAGTACTCGGGGAGTACTCGGAGTGGGTGTGTATATATATATATATATATATATATATATATATATATATATATATATATATATATATATATATATATATATATATAACGATTATCTTGTCTACATATATTAATATAAAATCAACCATCCTTAATTTACATAAAAATTGATTTTGAGTTGTTGGATGTGGATCTAATTTGTGGAAGTTATTCACGTGAGGTATACATGCAATCTGTGTTAGATATATATGTGTTGGTGTGTTTGATAATATATGCGTAGTATGTGTATGTGTAATATACTTACGTAATCTATAATATATGTTTTGTGTGTTTGATAGTATATATGTAGCGTGTATGTAGTGTATTATATCTATATATTTGTGGTGTGTATGTGTAATCTGATGCGTGTAAAGAAGAAAATGGAAGAGACTTCATTTTGGCTTTTGGGAGCCATCCCACATCGCCCAGTGAAGAGCAAAGTGGAGTGAAAAGAGATATATAAAAAGCTTCACCAAGTAAGGCGTATACCATAGAAATCCGGTTCTCCATTTAGCAGCTGGTTCCATTGAACCGGCCGGTTAAATTATCCGGTCCGATTTAGTCCTATTTGTTGGATTAGGTGTCTAAGCCATGACTAATAATTTGTATTTACCTAATTGATAGTAGCAAAGTCCATTTGGGTTGCCCTCATAGCTAGAGGTTGAACAGAAAAACCGGGAGAGAGAAAGGTTGATTTATTATGTGATTAATAAATCAATAGAATAAAATAAATAGTTTATTAATATATTATGGTGATAATATATTAATTAGAAACTATATTAATTAATTAGAAATTAATCTGGAATTAATTGGAATTAATTTGGTGATTAATTGAATTAATTAAAGGTGCAGGGGCTGATTTGTAATTGTTCAATAGTTGAGCAAAAGATAATTATAGTATATATATGGAGAACGAAAATTAGGATATTTATATCTATAATTTTCGAATTATATATATATAGATAAATAAGGGTTTGAATTTAAAGATAAAAGATTTATCCGGTTTGAATTCGAATAAGGCTTATCTGTAAGGCTTATCTGTTAAACCCTTGAGGGTATAAATAGGGAGCCCCATTACCCCATAAGGACCACGAAATTTTAAGGGTTTTTCTCCCTCTCTCTGGTTTTTTTGAGTTCCCTAGCTTCTAGGTGTGACTCCATTTGAGGCAGGGCATTTGCGTTGCTTAGCTTGCAAGAAACAACTAAAAGGTTAGTTTTTCTTTATTATTTCTTTTAGTAATTTTTGTTTGGCCTCTAGGAATTATTATATATTCAAAGTTAGACAACATAGATCCAATCTAGGTTGCATGTGAACTTAGGGTTTTAGTTCATAGATTGCAGAAGACCTTTCAGTGGTATCAGAGTTTTTTGGTTGTTTTCTTGTTGAACTGCTGTAATTGTTTTCCTAAAAATTAGGGTTTATAGCTTCTAAACCCTAATGGGGCTGAAATCAATTTAGGGTTAGGGTTTTGAAAACCCTAGCCCCTCCCCTCCTTGTTTGACGATTTTAACAATAGGTTTTAGAAAGCTTTCTATTTTTGGTAACTTTAATTATTTAAATGGATAACCTTAAACCTATTTTTTGTTAATTTCGATAATTATGGGGTTTAAGATAGGTTTAAATTAATTTGATTAATTTGTGATACTTATCTTAATTTAATTAATTTAATTAATTGTTTAATTTAAAGATAATTAAGGATTTAATTTAATTTAAATTTAATAGCCTTAAATTTCGAAAAAATTAAAAGATAAATCCCAAAACATTTTAAAAGGTTTAAAATATCAAATTTAATTAATTGGTTAATTAAAGGATAATTAAATCGATTTTTAAAAGGTTTAATTTAATTTTAAATTTAATAGTTTAAATTCCAATAAATTAAAAGATAAACCAAAAATTTTTAAAGGGTTTAAATTCATCTTATATATATTATAATTAAATGTTAATATTATATGTATAAGATTTAAATGGTTAGTCAAATCAATAGTAGGCCTCATTCACGAAGCTGATCTATAAAGTGGGTATAAGGAGACTGCGTATAAAATGGCAGTCTAATGGGTGTCCACTCTCACCTACAGCTCGCCTGATCAGTGGAGGGTCGTTAGCCGAATGGATTTGATAGGACCAACTTAATCTTATTAAAAGTATAATGATATTATTCAAAGTACTGGAACAGCTTAATAAAAACCCAAATCTAGTTACTTTAGGAAAAATGTGAATTGGTGTTAATCCATGAAAGTGCACATTGCACTTTATGAAACATTGGTGGAGCGTCTGTGGTTTACCGGCACACCAATAGGGGTTCATAAAGAGTTGCAATGGGTTTCCCGGGTGTTATCATTGTTGATGGAGCGTGTGTGGTTTACCGGCACATCAATTAGAGATGATGATTAACCCGAGAGTACCAAGCTAATTTGCATGGTTATTCACATCCAGTTTGTGATCCTCGGCATCCCAGTCACAAACAGTGGAGCACATCCGAGATCAAACATGCCATTGAAAAGTTCAATGAATCTCAACAGATCTAGGAATTTCATTAGATGAAATTGATAAGTGTTTATCTACCTTAATGACCAATATGTTGTGATTACGGCATACCACTTCACACCATAGTTGGGTATTTTGGATCCTAGCCTTGTTAAATAATAAATTGGGTAATTATTTAAAAGGATTAATTAAACTAATAAATTCAAATTTTATATATGTCTGAAGAAAGTGTCATTCTCATCCTTCACTCATTTCTGAGAGCTTTAGAAAGCACCTGTTAAATATGGTAAGGCTGACTGGCCTTGACTGTGTGATATGGTTTTGCAATTAGAGAATAGTTCTTAGTTTTGCTGGCGAACCATATCCGACTGAGTGTCCACTCCCAAACATGGCATCACATAGCAGCTTATGATGAGCATGATTCATCGACTATTGAGTCTAAGGAAGTTCGTTGCCTTATGCTATTGATCATTGACCCTGAGTTCCACAGGGATTTAGAATTCCTGGGGTCATATAAGTTAGCGCAGCTGGTTGAGGAAAGGTTTCGAGAACTGGTTGAATAAAGGGAACGAACTAGGATCTTCATGGAGCTTGAAGTTGCAAGCTTGAAGGAAGTAGCACCAGTTTGCGTGTTCCCGAGATTGAGGGATACATAGGCGAACAGTATAAAGCTGGTTTCCCTTTGTGATCAGGAGTTAAGCATTAGCTCGACTCGCTGATCTGTTCATCCAGATGAACAGAAATGGTAACCGGATAAGACAATCGTGGAAATGCATTCAATGTCGACTTTGTATGAGTCGTTCATGGAGAAGCATAGTTCCATTGATTCAGCTGCTTCAGGATTGAGTCCAATATTAAGGTGCATCACGAAATGATCCAGATCGTCTGGACCGATTGTTCGATGTTTCAAACTGGGAATCCATAAGGTGGGACACAGTCACAGAAAGATTGGAAAAATGCTCCAAAGCCAAACCGTTTGGCAAACTTAGTAATATCTTAAAACTCAGAATACCTGATCCTCATTTCCTTGATACAGGAAGTGTTTCTCACATTTGCTCTGTATGCACGGAGTCTGTAGGATGCGGGATGTTGTCGCACATGAGCATATTCGGATTGGTTCTGGAGCTCGTGTATTTTTTGAAGTTAGGCTAGATATTTGTTCTTGTTATTAGTTTATAGATACATATGACATGGATTCGCATAGTACATTGTTCTGAGGATAATTCTGGTTTAATAAAATATTTTTCTTTTAAAACATGATTGTTTTAATTGTCCTCGAAATGTTGTGTGAATGTGTTGATGACGTTAATGATAACAACTTGAATGTTGATACATCTAATGGGATTGGATTTATGAATTGTGTTCCTTATGATTGTTAAAGTGAATTTTATAAGAATCACTTCAACCAAAGGTCCAGTTGGACAGGACTTTGGAATCATTTGACTTAGAGACACATGATGAATTGAGTTCTTAATAAAATCAGTTGTTGCAAGAAATACATCACCCAAAGATCCAATGGATAGGATTTTGGAATCAGTTGACTTGGAGTCAGGTGATGATTGCATGTCTTGAACAATATTAACAAAGTCATAAACTTACATAGGGATGTAAAAGACCTTAATATTTTGAGCACCAGACACATAAGTTAATGTGTATTGCTCCAATCCTCAAACAGAACATGGTTAGTTATACTTCATGATATTTGCCAAATAGTTTGACAAATATGGCTTCGCTTATCGGAATAAGCGATTGACTGGAACCTTGAAGTGTTCAAGGATTTCAAAGGAAGTATAAGATCAATAGAACCTGAGTGACAACATAGACTGAGAAAATGTGTCACAGTTTATTCTCTTCCAAGAACATTAATGGTTATAATGTGTCTTAGGGAAAACAATGGAGCATTGATCGAAATAGTTTTGATCCTCGATGTATAAGATACATTTCCGATTAGTATTTCAATGAATTAAATATTCAACCAGTCATACTGCAGAAACCATATTCCGACCATATCTTAGACTAAGTAGGTTATGCCGACACTGTCTGAAATGTAAAGCTGGGATAGTCCCACTAGTACATAGAAAGTGCAGGGTCATGTAGCATTCGTCTGAATCTCATGACAAGCCTGAAACTGATCAGCAATGTCATTTCATTGGCCATCCCAGTTAACCTTTGAAAGAAGAGTCCTTTTAGAAAGAGCTCATGTTCTAAGGAAACTGTGGGAGTAAGAATAATCCTGAAGGAGTTCAAGGATTAGCCAAGTGAAAGAACCTTTAGTCACCATTGGGCCTTGACCAGGAAACGGATTCGTGTTAAACCTGACATACCCTCTCTTCGCTTGACCAGCAGTATTGGTCACCGTCATAAGGAGTTATGATTTGGGTGACATACCGATTAGTGATAAAACACTAAAGATGGTACATGTAAGTAATCCGACTACTGGGAAGCATTGGTGAGCCCGCTTGCTGCCAAATAAGAGAACCTTAGCGCGAGACACAGTCTATGTGACAGTTTGATTGATTTTACAACTGGTCTCGGAACCAGTGGAGTAATTGAATCATCAAAAGAAGGGAACATAGAAATGTACTTACAGAACATCTGGTTGAATGAGTCGTCACTTGGAGTCAAGCATTTGATTCCGAGAGAAGCACTCTTAATAGAAGATGAAATCCGAGAGGATTCTGTGTGGCATAGTGTGAGTCGTTAGTGGAGCGTGTGTGGTTTACCAGCATACTAATAGGGACTCACGTAGAGCATGCCATTTCAAAAGGTACATGGCCCCGGGATTTGTCCCATGGGGATCTCGCAAGAAAGGATATTCGGATTCTCAAAATAAACCAAAAGGTTTGGATTTTGTGAATAGGCTGAAAGATTTCCCTTAGCATGTCGGAAAGGTTTGGATTTCGGTTTCACAAAATGTGCCAAAAGTTCTGGATTTTGTGAATAGTCCGAAAGAGTTATATAACCGTGTCAAAGCCAGTGGGAGTATCGTTGTTATCTGCTATCACTGTATGTGGGTTACATACTGGTTCTAGGAAACGTCTCTTATCATTACAAAGTGTAATGACTTGGTGTTAAGAAACGGTTTGCTATGAAAGACTTTAAGAGATACAACATAGTCAGGTGGTTATGAACATCTATTAGATAGATCGAAATTCTGCCAATATGATCTTGATGAGATTCAAGATGCATAAACCTAGGAAAAGAGTTTCCTATCATTGCAAAGTGTGATGACTTGGCATGAAAGAAATAAAGAAGGTGCAACATACTCACATAGTTCACAGACATCTATCGGATAGATGAAATTGACAGTATAGACTTAGCCATTGAGAATATGGTCTTGATGAGGTTCAAAATGCATAAGAAAGAGTCTCCGAAAGGAAATGGTTTCCGGAAGTCATGACACAAGGATTATTAGTAATCTTTGGATTCCGAAAGGGTTTGGGATGAGATTACATCAGGTTTCACGAGATTCCTGGACCGATCAGAAGTGTTATGAACATATCCTGATGACTTGATGCTTAGAGCATAATAAATTGGATTCAGGATATGACCTGGCTGAGAATACTAAATGGATTTTGAATACGCGTGAGAAATTATTGGGTAATGATTAGGGTGAATGTTTTGAAAGGAGTTTCAAATCAGTAATTGTTTACACCAGGACGTGGTGCTGTAGGACTTCATGGTTAAAGAGTTGCGTTGGTTTCTGATGGAGCGCGTGTGGTTCACCGGCATATCATGATGCCTCGAAATAGTCTTAGGGTCTAGTCATGTAGACTAAAGACCCCGAGAACCATGGGCAGTTACGGTACACATCACCGGAATGGAGTTGTGAGAGAGAAAGACAGAATGACAAATTGAGATATTATTGGAAGAGTATCCGATTGCATTATCTGCAATAAAGTGTATAACTGTTAGACACTTGGATACATAGAAAGAGTGAAAATGTCATTGAGTTAAAATAGACATAGATATAAAAGGCTTGAATTGAAAGTTTAAAAGAGAATAAGAAACCGATAATAGTTATGATAAATCCGACTTGGTGATTACCTCGTGGAGACTTGGTAATAAGCAGGAGTAGCTGCCAGTCAGATTTTATGTTTCGCTTTCGCATGTTTTACTTCCTGAATAATTGGATTATTCAAATATCCACAGTCGCTCATACTTTTAGGGAGTAAGTATGAAGGAAGACTGTCATGAATTGGTTTGTAGATTGTCTAAGGAGTTAGACATAGCAAGAAGATTGCTGCAACATTCGTGAGTACTTGGAAATGGAGATTTGATTATTGGATAAACTCACACTCAATCGATTGCTTCATGGATTACATCACGAGCAATGTTGAGACGATAATATCTTATGATATTGAAGTGGAGAGATATGAGTTATAATTTACGAGGCGGTTGTTCATTGATAGTACGAAAAAGCATCGGTAACTCGATGTTACAAAACATGATGTTGTGAGTGATTTGTCTGGTAAAAGATATAAGCATATAAGTCGAAGCTTATTCGTCCCTTGACCCTGACGGGAAACAGATATCTGTAGGCCTCTCGATGATTTTGAAGTTGACTAAAGTGCTGGCCAGCCAGGACTGAATTGATATATTCAATTGGAAGTCTTATGTCATATGCAAAATCGGAAATCAGAAAACAGTGTGTCAGACAGAGATTGATCTCAATCCATGTCTTATGTCTGAAAATATGTTGTTGGACGGAGGATCATCTGATCACTTATCTATGGACAGAACTGACTAGGTCAGAGTTCGGCAGCAGTTTCTAGAAAGCTACAATTTGCTTGTCAATTAGAAGGTTAACTGCTAATTATAGTCATAGACTTATCCAAGTGGGAGACTGTTGGATTAGGTGTCTAAGCCATGACTAATAATTTGTATTTACCTAATTGATAGTAGCAAAGTCCATTTGGGTTGCCCTCATAGCTAGAGGTTGAACAGAAAAACCGGGAGAGAGAAAGGTTGATTTATTATGTGATTAATAAATCAATAGAATAAAATAAATAGTTTATTAATATATTATGGTGATAATAAATTAATTAGAAACTATATTAATTAATTAGAAATTAATCTGGAATTAATTGGAATTAATTTGGTGATTAATTGAATTAATTAAAGGTGTAGGGGCTGATTTGTAATTGTTCAATAGTTGAGCAATAGATAATTATAGTATATATATGGAGAACGAAAATTAGGATATTTATATCCATAATTTTCGAATTATATATAGATAAATAACGGTTTGAATTTAAAGATAAAAGGTTTATCCGGTTTGAATTCGAATAAGGCTTATCTGTAAGGCTTATCTGTTAAACCCTTAAGGCTATAAATAGGGAGCCCCATTACCCCATAAGGACCACGAAATTTTAAGGGTTTTTCTCCCTCTCTCTGGTTTTTTTGAGTTCCCTAGCTTCTGGGTGTGACTCCATTTGAGGCAGGGCATTTGCGTTGCTTAGCTTGCAAGAAACAACTAAAAGGTTAGTTTTTCTTTATTATTTCTTTTAGTAATTTTTGTTTGGCCTTTAGGAATTATTATATATTCAAAGTTAGACAACATTGATCCAATCTAGGTTGCATGTGAACTTAGGGTTTTAGTTCATAGATTGCATAAAACCTTTCACTATTTGGACGGAGTTGGTTTAATTGGTCTAATTCTTGACCGAGTTGGTCTGATTTGGATAGCTTTTTGACTGAGTTGGTCTGATTCAGTTTAATTTTGGACTGAATTGTACTATTTTTAACTGAGTTCGAAGGTTTTCCGAGTTATTTGGCCGAGTAAGCCAACTCGCCTCGGTAGATAGCCGAGTCCGAGTAACTCGCCGAGTACTCGGCCGAGTTACCCGAGTTTTACAACACTGGTTCGCATACCATGGTGCACCAGTAAGTTCCAACATCTGCTCATCAGGAAATTTGTCTTTTATGCCTGCTTCCAATCCTTCTGGCGGCAATCTCGAAAGGTGATCAACTACCAAATTCTCTATTACCTTTTTGTCTTTTATTTCCACGTCGAACTCTTGCTACAACAGAATCCACCGTATCAGCCTAGGCTTCGACTCCTTTTTCACTAATAAATGTCGAACTGTACTGTGATCAGTGTAGACCACAACCTTCGATCCCCAGATGTAAGATCTAAATTTATCTAAAGCAAAAACAACAGCCAATAATTCTTTCTTTGTGGCTGTGTAATTCAATTGGGCTTCAGAAAAGGTTTTGCTAGCATAACAGATAACTACTGGTTTCTTGTCGATTCTTTGGCCTAACACCGCACCCGCGGCATAATCGCTTGCATCACACATGACTTCAAAGGTTTGGCTCCAATCGGGATGTTTCAGGATATGAGCTTCGACCAGTTTATTTTTCAAGATGTTGAATGCTTTAACACACTCTTCATCGAAAATAAATTGTGCATCTTTTAGTAAAAGGCCACAAGGAGAGGTTTGGAAATGGTGCTAAAGTCTTTGATAAACCTTCTGTAGAATCCTGCATGTCCTAAGAATGATCTCACCCCCTTCACTAATGTCGGAGGCGGCAGTGTAGAAATTACCTTAACCTTCGCTCGATCCACATCGAATCCCCTTTCTGAAACTACATGTCCTAAGACAATCCCTTCCCTGACCATAAAGTGACTTTTCTCCCAACTGAGCACCAAGTTTGAGTCCACACATGTTTCCATGACATTTTCCAATTGATTCAAACACGCATCGAATGATGAACCAAAAATAGAGAAATCGCCCATAAAAATCTCCAATGCATCGCCAATCATATCCGAGAATATTGCCATCATACACCTTTGGAATGTTGCTGGAGCATTACAAAAACCGAATGGCATCCTTCGGAACGCGAAAGTGCCATAGGGACATGTGAACGTCGTTTTTGATTGATCCTCCTGGTGAATAGCAATCTGATTGTAACCTGAGTAGCCGTCTAAGAAACAATAGTATTTATTGTTGAGAATATTTGTGATGAAGTGCCAATGCATCCGAAGACCTCCTGCTGATAACCCCGAAGTAATAAACAAAAAGAAGAACCCCAAAGCTTGAAGACTCCAAAGTGTATTACATGGAGGATACGAAGACTTAACAGCTGTCAAACTTTTGTGTGCACGCGTATAGTACAATATGTGCTGCATGAATCTTGTATCCTATTGGTTCGTACACTGATAGGATATTCTCTGTTACAAACAATGTACTATGCTTATCACTAATCTAATATATATATCAGTGACACCATACCGTGTTGGATGCAAGATTGTAATCGTCCCATTGTCAAACCCAAAATCAATCAATCAAAACATTCGGCACAAGTTATCCAATTCATCCTGTTCCTTAACTGTTTTTGATTATTCATATTACTGTGTGATTGTTTATTTCATTGTTACAGTTCTAGATCTGAATCATCTCTCAGATTTAGAATTCTGCAACTGTTACTTCACTCTATAACTAGTTTTTCTGAAAAGATTCCGTTGAAATTCATTCAAAATGACTGATTCAACTGCTACGTATGCTAACATGCTCAACTACGCCAATCTGATTGGTTTATCCACAAAAGCTCCTGTGCTCGTTCCAACCTACTACGATTACTGGGCTGATCGTATGAAGGACTACTTGGAAGGTCTTGATGGAGCAAAAGACATCTGGAGATCACTGAAAGATGGTCCTCACACCGATATAGCAAGAAGATTCATTAACATTGATGATGTCGAAGCCGGTGGTGTTCTGAATACAGCAGATCTAAGGAAAGTGAGGAATGATGAAAGAGCTATGCGTGAACTATGAAGTGGACTCGGACCTGATGTTCGTCATCATATTTCTGGAGAAAATTCTGCTAAAGAAATATAGGATCGTTTGGTTGTTCGCTTCGCAGGTGACAATACCTTGCAATCAAGCGTTGTTTAGGAGGTATTGGCAGATTTTGGCAACTTCAAGCAGCAGGAAAATGAGAGTCTAGAACAAGCTTACGAGCGTTACAGTAAAATGGTGTATGACCTGGAAAAATATGGTGAAACGAGGAGCCAACAGGAGATAAATATAAAGTTTCTCTACAGCTTAAGGCCTGAATGGAGACCTATTATGCTGATGATCAAATCGTATGAAAACACTAACACGTATTCATTAGCCAGTCCTTACAATCTTGTCAAAGCTCATGAGCCTGATATCTGTGGAAGACGAAGTGAGAAGGCTGCGGGTTCTAGTTCACACTCCCTTGTGTCAAAAGCTGAAGAAGAGGATGACAATGATGAACCTGATGGCTATATGGAAGGTGAAAACGGTGAAACGATTGCGTTGTATGCTGCAAACAATCGTAGATTTAAGAAACCCTTTGTCAACGAGCCCAATCCTACAAAAACTTATACAAACTTTTCTTACACACCGAAGCCTAAACCTGAGATTTTTACACCGAAGGAAGATGCAACTAAATCATTCACTCCGAAGCCAGTGGAATCCAAGACTTCAGAGTCTTCTAAAGACAGATCAGAAGGGAAGAAGGTTGCAGGTGATTCTGGTTTCGATTGTAACTACTGTCATGGGAAGAATCACTTTGCAAAAGATTGCATGCTGAGGAAGAAAAATGTGAAACAATCTCAGGTGAAGGATGAAGCGTATTATGCCAGGAAGATGGACGAAGTGAGAGTGAAGACCATGGATTTAGCCTTGATGGCCTATGACGTGTATTTGAGAACTTATCAAGTTTGGTCTTCAGACTCTGATGATGAAGAAGTGAGAAAGCCTTCTCATAGTTCTTTCCTAGCCTATGATGTTGATAAGAGCCTTCTAGGTAACACTTCTGAGAAAGTTATTAGTGAAGAAGATTTGGGTGAAGATGTGGTTTGTAAGGGACTCGGTTACGAAGGTTTTGGTGATTTTGGTCATGGAGATTCTGGAATGAAGAAGGCGCTTGAAGCTTGTCTATGATGACTATTCGGATGATGAAGAGGAGTTTTGTCTTATGGCAAAGGACACTCGTCTCACCATCCCGGAGTAGGTATCAAAACTTCTCTTTTCTTTTAAAATTCCTGAATCTAAATTTGCTTCTATGATAAATGAAATAACTCGTGACTGTTCTGTATTGCATAGACTGCTTGTTGATGCTAAAAATAGGGAGAAAATCAATGAGCAGGAGATTCTCAACTTGATGGGGATAGTAGAAAGTTCAAAGCTAGCCTTAGAGAAGACCAATTTAAGAATCACACTGCTAGAGGAAACTAGATAAAAACTTTTGAATAATAATGATGTAATTTTGAGACAACGGAATATATTTTGTGAAACTGCTAGACGGTTGTATGCTCATATAACTCGTATTTATCATTCTACGGATGTGTGTAATGTGCAACATAGGAAACTATTGCCCTTTCTTGAATTTAAGCTTAAGGATGTTCATAGCATTACATATGAATGTGAATCCATAGTCTCAGGGTCCGAAGTGACAAATCCTTTGTATAAACATGGTTTAATTTCGGTGGAAAAACACTTAACTGCTGAAAACTTGTTGAAACTACTGCCACAAGAAATTCCTATTTTGAAAAAGGAAGTACCTCAAATTGAAAACGAATCTAATGTTATTGTGGAAACTGTATTTGAGACGAATTCTGAATGCGATTCGGATACGGAGGATATTGACTGTTCAACATTTTCCTTGCAAAAAATATTCTCCACATCTGCATTACCCTCTGAAGACATCTCACAATTGTCTTCGGTGGATAAAGGCAAAGCCAAAGTTGATTGTGAAAATGAAAACTCTGAAAACTTAGAAAATGTTAAATCTAAAACCCAAATTTCTGATGAATGTGAATCTTATAAACATTATCTCAAAAACACTTCAAAAAGACTAGTCCATGTTGCGTGTGTTTATCCTAAGGTTTCTTATTTCAAAAATTCTATCTTTGTTAAACCTGGTGGTGTGCTGTTGGTTGATAACGATTTGAAAAAGATAGTTGATAAGGATAACTCCACAGTAACTGAGGAAGGATTCTTTTCTTCGTCTAAAATGGTTGAAAACCAAGTGAATGAAAACATGGAAGTGAAAATTAACATAAGAAAACAGGATTTGTATGGTCATAACATTTACAATCGTTTGTGCTATGAAAAGGAGAAAATTCCTAAGAATTTAAATCATCTTTTGAAAGTCAAAACCAGCAACCATGTTTACACAAACCGAAATGACAAACAAATTCAAGTTATGGAGAAACCTATAACTCCGAAGATGGATGTTTTTCAGTTATTAGAATCAAAAGAGAGTGTACCACATGCTAAATCTGTTGAAAATAAAGATTCAAAACTTAAACATGCAAACTCTTACCCCATGATGCAGTATCCTAACTTTTTGGATAAACCTCAAACTAAAAACACTCCGAAGCCTGTGGTACAAAACATCAAAATTTTGCAAAAACCTCAACTTCAAAATCGACTTCAATATCATGCATCAACCTCAAATTTGGTTAAAAGAAAAACACCCTTCGTAGCTTCAAAACCAACAAATGCAATTGCTTCAACTTCTGGAACAAAACCCACTAATTCAAATGAACTAGAAGTCAAAAGTCAGTTTTTCAAACCAACCTTTACACCGACAAATCCTAACGTTCCAAATCCCAAATTTCATAAACCAACAAAGAAAACATTTTCCAAAGGAACTAATTTAATAGACACACTCCATCAATGGCTGAACAAAAATTTGGATATGTTTAAAGATAAAAATCTTTTATTAAATGATTTCAAATTGGCATACGAAGAGTACCTTTGTGCTTCTACGTCATGCAGTTCAATATCGAAGAAATCAACAACTGAAGATCCTAAACAAAATTGGAAAAGAAATGATTTGAAAGAAAATCTCAGTGCTAAAACCAAGTTGTCAAAGTCATCAAATTCTAAGAAAACATCAAAAACCTCGAAGTCAATATCATCTATATAAAAATGGGTTCCGAAGACTGGCATCTTGTCAGTCAATTCAGACTCTTCAATTTTGACAAAAAGCCTTTCAGAATGATGCTCAAACTCTTCGGAATCATGTTCATCACATGAGGCTTCGGAGAATTTGATCAACTTAAATGCAAATGAAATATCAGAAGAGGCTGTAGAAAAGTGGATTCAAGAATCCTTCGCTTACCCTGAGGACCCAAGATTGATTGGGTACCAACTCCTGCTTGATTAATTGCAGATAACGTCTAATAAGCGGTACGATGCTAAATGGTACATGGATAGTGGCTGCTCAAGACACATGACAGGGAAGAGGGAATATCTCAGGGACTACAGGACGTTGGATGATGCTGGAAATGTTAGATTTGGTAACAATGATACATGTCCAATCCGAGGTTATGGAAAGATAACAAATGGTCAATTTACAATCAACCGGGTGGCATTTGTTGAATGTTTAAAGCATAATATTGTAAGCATTTCTCGGTTAGTTGTGGGAACTGGAAATGAAGTTACATTCAATCACCATGGAAGTGTTATTGCTAAAATGGACACAAAAGAAGTCCTATTGAAATCTTAAAGAAAGGGATCAATGTTTCCCTTAAATCTGAAGCCAGTGACTAGTGGGCAATCCCTTTGTCTTCTCTCTAAAGCCAACTTTGATGTCAGTTGTTTATGGCACCGAAGACTTGCTCATTTAAACTTCAAAGACTTAAACAAGCTAGTGGCTATGAATTTGGTTCGAGGGATGCCTACTCTAAAATTCGATAATGATTCACTTTGTGCTGCTTGTGAACATGGCAACCAAACAAAGCAAAAGCATCCAACTGTGATCAACCCAAAAATCACCAAACCTCTTTCATTTCTTTACATGGATCTTTGTGGACCATCCGCAGTGGAGTCAATAGGGAAGAAAAAGTATATTCTGGTGATTGTTGATGATTATTCAAGGTTCACTTGGGTCTTATTTTTAAGGAATAAGTCAGATGCATCTGAAGAAATCATCAACTTCATCAGAAAGATGGAGGTAATGCTCAACAAGAAAGTCTGAACCGTACACAGTGACAATGGTTCGGAGTTCAAAAATCTAACTCTTGATGGATTCTTGAAAACAAGGGGGGTCAATCACAATTTCTTAGCACCGTATACTCCTCAACAAAATGGTGTTGTAGAAAGACAAAATCGTTCTTTGTGTGAAGCTGCTAGAACTATGCTTAACTTTCCAAATTTGCCCATGTACTTCTCGGCTGAAGCTATTTCTACTGCGTGTTTCACCCAAAATAGATGTTACATCCACAAGAAATTTCATATTACCCCTTACGAAGTGCTCAACCGAAGGAAACCAAATGTCAAGTTTCTCCACATCTTTGGTTGTAGGTGTTTTATCTTGAACTTGAAAGATCATTTGACAAAATTCAATGATAGATCAGAAGAAGGGATTTTTCTTGGTTATTCACAAGACTCAAAAAGCCTATAGAGTTATGAACAATAGGACACGCAAAATTGAAGAAACTTTCAACCTCTCGTTTGATGACTACTATATCAAGAAATCATAACATCCCTTTCCAATGTCATCGATCTTTCCACAGTCAGCTGTTGATGCATCACCAATCACTACCTTTGACACTGACTTTAGTCTTCTCTTTGATCCACCGGAAATAGCTGTAGACTCTGAAGCCAGAGCACCAGACAATCAAGTGTCTGAATTGTCCAAGCTTACAGATGGCCCCAAAGACTCAACTCCATGTAGTGCTTAGAGACCCTCTTCGGTTGAGGGGGAGAGTTCAAATGGATCCGTAGAAGATTCTGGTTTCGAGAGGGAGCAAACCAACACAAATCTCAATAACCCTCCACATGAAGTCTCACACATCATGTCCCTCTATCCTCAAGTCGAGGGGGAGCCAGAAGTAGCAACTCCAATCTCTTCGGATCAAGAAAGAATAGTCTCTCCACCAGCTAGAGTCGAGGGGGAGCAATTTCTAAACTCTTCTATTCATTCTTCAAATCTAAACACTCCTCAAAAAAATGTCACAAACTCAGATAATCATTTAATCATGGATGATTTCCCTTCCACTTCGGGGTATCCTTCAGATATTGAGGAAATTGACTCTGAAGGACCTCCTAAATTTGATTCAAATTATCCTCCTTTGGAAAAATTGACTAGAAATCATCCTCCATCACTTGTCATCGGTAATGTTCAAGATAGAATATTGACTCGTGCACAACTTCACCAAAAACAACTTGATTTGAACAAAACGTCGGAGTTGTGCATGTTTAATGTCTTTATTTCAAAGATTGAACCAAAGAATGTTAAAGATGCATTTGATCACCCTGACTGTATTGAAGCAATGCATATGGAATTAGAGGAATTTGAAAGAAACAAAGTATGGAGGCTAATTCCAAAACCTGCAAATGCTTCAATTATTAGTCTCAAATGGGTGTATAGAAATAAACTAGACACCGAAGGCAATGTGGTTCGGAACAAAGCAAGGTTTGTTGTCAAAGGATATTGTCAACAGTAGGGGATTGACTACGAAGAGACATTTGCTCCTGTTGCCAGACTCGAATCAGTTCGGATCTTTTTAGCTTATGCTGCACATAAAAATTTTGACGTCTATCAGATGGATGTTAAATGTGCATTTTTGAATGGTGATCTCGAGGAAACTGTATTTGTTGAATAGCCACCTACCTTTGAGAGTAAAGAACATCCCAACCATTGCTATGTGCTAGACAAAGCTGTCTATGGTTTCAAACAAGCCCCAAGGGCTTGGTATGAAACCTTAACAAAAATTTTAAAAGACTCAAATTTCAAACAGGGTTCAGTGGATCCAACACTTTTTAAAAAGAAAGTTGGATCTCATTTGATGTTAGTCCAAATTTATGTGGATGACATAATCTTCGGATCCACTGATCCCAACCTTTCAAAAGATTTTGAAAAACTAATGAAAAGAAAATTTCTTTCTTGGATTACACATAAAACAATCCAAGGATGGGATCTTTATTAATCAACAAAAGTATATGAAGAGTTTGCTTGAACGCTTCGGAATGACTAACTGTTCCAAAGCAAAAGTTCCATTGCCTATAGGTACAAGGTTAAATCTTTCATTGGACAAACCGAAGACTGACATACAGACATACCGAAGCATGATTGGATCATTGCTTTATCTCACAGCCAGTCGACCAGATATCATGTTTGCAGTTTGTAACTGTGCAAGATATCAAGCTGACCCTCGAGAACCTCATCTGGCTGCGGTTAAAACAATCTTTCAATATCTAAACAACACAAGTGGTTATGGTTTATGGTACCCAGCAAACTCAGGCTTCTACATACAAGTTTACTCTGACTCAGATCTTGGTGGATTCTCTATTGATCGCAAGAGCACTTCGGGGGGGGGGGGTTGTCAATTCCTTGATGGAAAGCTAATCAGTTGGCAAGCTAAGAAGCAAACTTGTGTCTCTATCTCCACTGCTGAAGCTGAATATGTGGCTGCTGCTGCTTGTAACTCACAAATCATCTGGATTCAAAGTCAATTGAAAGACTATGCCATTAACATGAGAAAGATTCCACTGTTTTGTGATTCACAAAGTGCAATTCGGATTTGTCATAATCCTGTTCAACATTCTAAGACAAAGCACATAGCTCTTCGCTATTACTTTATCAAAAGTCATGTTGTCACACCCCCGACCGAGGCGGCGGAATATGCCGGGCTGTGCGACTAAGTTCTTGGATCACAGGCAATTGAATATACAGTACAAGTACAACAATAAACCAAAGGATAGTTGTATTTCATCTTGAAGTTTGAATACATGGTTCTTACAAATAATAATAATAGAGTACATGAAATGCCTTAACTGATATAACAAAACTAGGTTGCCTGAAATCCGTGAAGATTTCCATCTTCTGAAAGTCTCATTGATTTCCTGAGAATACATGTAGTTTTGAGGGTCAACACAAGGTTGGTGAGAGTTACAGGTTTTATGCTGAACACAGCACTGATACTTTTAAAATAACTAAAAGTATTCCTTTTGTAAGTATAATCATACTTGTAAATGAGTTTGTAAAGAGTTGCTGAAAATCGTAAGTAATACCATACTTATAAATGAATTGTATAGAGTTTTTGAAAACCATAAGTAATACCATACTTATAAATGATATGTACGGTTATGAGAAAACCATCAATGCTTATAGTTGAGTCCTATAACCGAACTATTCGACCGAAATGTAACCCCCTACAACGCTTCATGGACGTTGTAGTAATGAATTAAATAAATATCACCTACATCGATTTGCAAGTCGAAGTTGTAGCTAATAACTATAGGTGGAGGTGTCAACCCGTATAGATCTATACATATGTATCTCGCTCTGCTTGATTAACGGTTATAGTAGTGTGGGGTCTAGGTATTTCTACTTAGTTATGAATAGTGTCTCACTATCTAAGCCATTGATAAATGTAGGATAGACAAGTCTCATCCCAAAATGGTTTTTGTTATAAAAGCCAAGTATGTTGATAAGTATATACGTAATAGTGTACCATACTCGCTTATTGAAAACATTTTATAAAGCTATAATAACATTTATAAAACTTGATATGAAATTGGTAAATGTTTATATTGCACATGTATTCTCACCCATAATATATAAAAACATAGACAAAGGGGCCGTAACACTCACTTATTGAAAACATTTTATAAAGCTATAATAACATTTATAAAACTTGATATGAAATTGGTAAATGTTTATATTGCACATGTATTCTCCCCCATAAGATATAAAAACATAGACAAAGGGGCCGTAACACTCACTTATTAAAAACATTTTATAAAGCTATAATAACATTTATAAAACTTGATATGAAAATGGTAAATGTTTATATTGCACATGTATTCTCCCCCATAATATATAAAAACATAGACAAAGGGGCCGTAACACTCACTTATTGAAAACATTTTATAAAGCTATAATAACATTTATAAAACTTGATATGAAATTGGTAAATGTTTATATTGCACATGTATTCTCCCCTATAATATATAAAAACATAGACAAAGGGGCCGTAACACTCATATTTGAAGCGTGAATTCAGTTTAGATATAAGAACGATCGTGTTTGAGAAGCACCGCGAAATAACACCACAAAACAACAAGGTTTTGTACGGCGAAGTGATGGTGCGACGGTAGTGGAGCGATGGCCAATGGTGGTGGTGTTCTTGGCCAAAAGGAGAGCAATTGGAGAAAGAAAGAAAAAGCTAGAAGCTTTGGTGAATTGGTGAAGAAAAATGAGATGCAAAGCCTCTTATTTATACTCTCATGGAGTAGTTGGGGTTGGTGAAGGTGATGTCGTGGATGACATAATTCGTGCGCAAGATCCCGATGTCTAATCATTTTTTCGAGACCGGAGAATTGTCGAGCCGAGTGTACCTATTTCAGAAACCCAAACGGATTTATTTTTCGAGTTGTAGAACACTGGGAAAACGTGTTTAAATATGTGCGTTCGATTATCCGTAGCATCCAGCGTTTGACTTTTATAAATATTTTTGCTAAAAATATTTCGAGTATGGAATCCAATAATAGACCATAGTCTGAGTCCAATAATGTTCTCGGAATTTCCATATGAGGTGCGCAAGTGCCTCAACGGATCGAAACGATTTATGTAGTTAAATAAAATCAGTGTTACACTGGTTTGTTTTGGCTTGTTTTCTTATAACAGTCGTAACTTTTGCATATGAGCTCCGTTTTGAATGTTATTTATATTTCCAGAATCAGGGAAACATGTACTCTGAGGTTAGATTGCTTGTTTTGTTTCACAAATGGTTAATACTTATTTTCAGTTTTTCAGACGTATTAACTAGGTTTTCAGTTTGTGTTTGAGATATTCCATTATGGGAAGTAAGATTTTATCTCGTATCTTATTTTAATCGTAATGACACTATATTTTCCAAAGTATGCATTGAAGCTCAAAAGGTTTGGTTATAAAGAGGTTTGCGGTGAATTAACTGTTTATAGTTCTAGGTATAAATTTTCGGGATGTCACATTACCTCCCCGTTAAAGGAATTTCGTCCCGAAATTATTTCGTAACATAACACTTCTGCTCGATCGTGTAGAAGTCACACGGGTCGTGTTCTAGTTACTATAGCATCCAGTAGCATCAAGTAGACTTACACGGGTCGGGTTTCGGAGCACGGGTCGGATTTTTAAAAGTTAACGATGCTAACTTTAAAGGTTGGTGTCGCTAACCTGCTTCAGTGGGGTTATTTGGACAGCTTTCCTCATTTACCCCATTTACGAACCAAAATCCTCCTAGGTTATTTTCATAGCAAAAGGTGCGAAATTTGGTCATTTTGATCAATGATTTTGTGTAGTAAAAGTTTGTGGAGGTTGGATTTAACACCCGAAATGCGTTCTTTAGTTCTTAATTCACGAGGTTACTTATTTTGAGTTTTAGGGTTTCAAACTCTAGATGTCCAAATCTGAAAGTATGCTTCGATTCATCTCATGTGTTGTTAGTGGATTGCTAATATATGTTGTATTGAGTCCTCGTTGCGAATATTGTGATGTTTTAACGGTTGATTTGGTAAAACCATGAAATTGGGGGTTTCGGTTTGATAGCATATGATATTCACTAATTGTGATTTGTATTAGCTATTTATTTCTTAATCATTTGAGTTAAGTATTCCGGAAATGCCTGAGGATGTTTAAGATATGATATGTGATTTCATTTTACAGTTGATACTCGTAGGATGGAAGGAAGTACGTAAGATACAGGTGGACCACGAGATACACCTATGCCAGGTGAGTAGTTCTAATTCATTATTTATGATTATATTATGATATAATTGAATTAGCTCTAAATCTTAATTGATTGAGATAATCAATTTGTACGAGTTATACAAGGTTGAGAATTTCCTATCATGAATGAGTACTTGGTGTGATTGGGAACTATAAGTGACTGGGATAATTAAAGAGATTGAAATCAATGATGTTTTGTTTTAGTAGTCGTTGAGAAATGATGAAATGATTTACTAAGTCTTAATTATTTTCTCATTGAGCTTAGTTAGCTAATAAAAATGGTTATGTTGTATGTATTATGGGTGACAGGGGCAAGAAGATTGCAGAGGGATGAATGACTTAACTTGGGGCAAGACTTTTGGACTTTTTGTGAACTATGGCATGCTCTTTTGTATAGTTTTGTAAAAAATGGTCTTTTGTAACCTAGTTTTGGGACATATTTTTATTAAGTAATCGTGTTTATGATAACTGATTGTGATTTTTTTTCTTAACTTTGATTACATTATTAAACCCTTTTGGTTATTAGAGTAATTATTGGTGTAATTTGGAGATAGGAAAATGGGAGTTACATGGAGGGATCCACATGTATCCCTTCCTTGCTGACTCCGTGTCCTTAGAAATCCACCTTTCACATCAAAATTCACATTTTTAAATGAGTACTGAAAATTCTTTGAACTATTTTCGCTATCAACAGATATACATTTTTTTATTTAAAAAAAAGTCTTTTCATTATCCTGTCTTTATCGGATTTAAGCAGCGAATGTTGAAAAAAAATGGCACTTAGGGTAATGGAAATGTCGCATCTACTATAGATGTTTTGAATTTCGGTAGTAATAATGGGGGTTGTCCTTTCAGTTCTAGCTGTAAGATATTATATAAATGGGTATGTATCATCATTTGTATCTAAGATTCTTTTCAGTCTAATTTTTTTACTACTAGTTTATTCTTATATAATATTAGATTTCCAAATCGAGGTATGGAAAGCCTCTTATTTATACTCTCATGGAGTAGTTGGGGTTCGTGAAGGTGATGTCGTGGATGACATGATTCGTGCGCAAGATCCCGATGTCTAATCATTTTTTCGAGACCGGAGAATTGTCGAGCCGAGTGTACCGGTTTCAGAAACCCAAACGGATTTATTTTTCGAGTTGTAGAACACTGGGAAAACGTGTTTAAATATGTGCGTTCGATTATCCGTAGCATCCAGCGTTTGATTTTTATAAATATTTTTGCTAAAATTATTTCGAATATGGAATCCAATAATAGACCATAGTCTGAGTCCAATAATGTTCTCAGAATTTCCATATGAGGTGCGCAAGTGCCTCAACGGATCGAAACGATTTATGTAGTTAAATAAAATCAGTGTTACACTGGTTTGTTTTGGCTTGTTTTCTTATAACAGTCGTAACTTTTGCATATGAGCTCCGTTTTGAATGTTATTTATATTTCCGGAATCAGGGAAACATGTACTCTGAGGTTAGATTGCTTGTTTTGTTTCACAAATGGTTAATACTTATTTTCAGTTTTTCAGACGTATTAACTAGGGTTTCAGTTTGTGTTTGAGATATTCCATTATAGGAAGTAAGATTTTATCTCGTATCTTATTTTAATCGTAATGACACTATATTTTCCAAAGTATGCATTGAAGCTCAAATGGTTTGGTTATAAAGAGGTTTGCGGTGAATTAATTGTTTATAGTTCTAGGGGAATATAGAAGTACACTTTGTTCACACAACAGAACAATTGGCAGACATCTCCACAAAGGCTTTAAATGAAGAGGCATTTACACGGATAGTTCGAGGACTTGGAATGATTGATGGATCCACTCTACAATAAATCTCAGATTTGCTCATTCTTTTTCTTAATCTTTTCATTTGCAAAACAAAATTCGTAACACTCCGCAGCACTCCGAAGAGTTTTATCGCTTCGGAGCTCATCGGAGTAAAACAAGTAAAATCACATAATGTTACACCGCAGCACCCCGAAGTACTTTATCACTTCGGAGCTCTGTGGAACAGAAATTTATGTCAAATAAAATTGGAGTAAATTACAGAAACAATCCCTAAGGTTTCCCTAAACTAACACAGGGTGCCCAACTATCCGATTTTGACATAGTCAGTCCCTTGCGTTTATTTATTACAACAGATTGGTCCCTATGCTCATTTCCTTCGTTAACCTTCCATCAAACCCGTCAAAAGGAGAACTTTTAGTGAGGGTATTTTTGTACTTTTGCATTTGTGTGTGTCGGATGTTAATATAAGCGGGAAAAAATCTTATGAACTCCAAATGTCAAACACACTCTCGAGTCACATTTGGTGCGGTAGAATTTATAGATTCGGCGAAGCAGGTATGGTTCGTTGCATATGTGGAAGGCTAGCGACTCTTTGTACTTCGTGGACAAATATTAACCCAGGAAGGCGATTTTGGAGATGCAGCCAGTGTGGGTTTGTGGGTTGGTCGGACCCTCCGATGTGTCGTAGGTCCGTATTGATCATTCCAGGTTTGTTACAAGCGAGGCGGTTGCATCTTGAAGAAATAGGTCGACGTGAAGGTGAACTCAGGGTAGCTCAAAGGTACAAGATGGTTCTGGTTGTGTCTTAGATGTTCTTCATCATCTTCGTCATGTTTATTATGTTTGAGTAGTTAGTTGGTTTTAAGAATTTCTGGTAACTGTTATTGTACGGGGGTATTAGAACATCATATTTTGGGGTTCTTTGATGTTTAAGTTTATGGGGTTAGTCAATATTTCCGATAAATTTATAGTACTTAACATTTCTAGTATATTATGAAGTTTGATCCGTTTTGTAATCATCATCAAGCAATGTAATCTTCATGAAGCAATATAATTTCGAGTCCCTTGAAACTATTATTATGAAAAACATCAAATACACAATGTGTTTCAGTAACATTGTGGTTTGTAACAAATCGTTGCAAATATATTCACGTTTATAACAAAAAAAATTTGTAAATTACCAATAAAGTCCTCCTAGTGTTATTCCTAATTCGTAGTCCTTCATTAGTTGTAATAAATGACTATGGATATGAATCTTTTCAACTACACCTGCATTTAATGGGCCTCTAATCACCGGTCAAATCCACCGCACCTTAATGATGGTTCTAGATGTCGTTGTAGTATAAGTAACCCGCATTTGGTTCTCAAATGCAACTCGTGAGAAAAAAAAAATGAACGCAAAGGCTTTGGAAGTTATGCTACAATCGTTGATCAACATGGCAGTGGAAAACCAAAACTTCATTCGACAGTTAGATTGGAAGCTTGTAGAAGACCACAACGAGAAGAACTCAATGGTTGAAGCTTTGGTTGGGCATCCGAAGTACAGTAATTACTTGGAGGCTAACAAGGCGATCGGTGACAGTAAGGTGGTTGCTGGGAAGATTTAGGACCTTGCTAACGAGATCCATAAGTTGCTAGGTGAGGAGATTGAATGGCACAAAGAGAAGATGAATCACATTCAAGCTGATGGTGATCATGCGTAGCAAGTTTCGAATGTTCTACTTTTTTAGGGTTTGATAAATAAGTGTAAGGATGGGGATGTAGAACTTGTTTTGGTAAGTCGTGTTTTGTGTTGAAGTGATTTTAGGAAGTTGTTTTTGGTTTTTTTTTGGATGTATGGAATGGTAGACATGTTGAAAGTATTTTCGTTTTGCAATGTAATGGAAACCGTACTATAAGCTTCTTAGATTTTAGTATGTTTGTTATTGTTTATTAACATTTCCTGTTATGATTTATCATAAAAAAACACAAACTAGTTACCTTTCAAACATTATCGATTGCATAATTTGGTTCAGAAAGCACTTTGCTGCATAAAAAGGGGAAATTGTATGTAATGTTGAGGAAATGCACTTCTAACCGTTGAAGTAATGGGGAAAATGCAACTTCACTACTAGAAGTCTTTAAATATCCAAAAGCTAGGTGGTTTGTTTAAATGTTTGACATTTCCATGCCCCAGATGCAATTTATGAAAGTGTATACGTTTCATACAAAAATAGTTTAAACTGTTAATGATACAATTTGTACATTAGCAACTACACTCAACATTGAATTCTACCATTGTACTTTACTTATTTTGTTTGTACATTATAGTTTGGAAAATTCATCCACTTATAGCATTGAAAAATAGTTTAACTATACTCACACACACATAACATTAGTAGACCACATAATATGTCATATATATCACACAAACCATTGTCTCACATCTAACACATATCATAGTGTTAGTCACATAAACATAAACATACGATTAACAATGTGTCTCAAACGAAAACATAGTAAGGAAACAAAGATTACAATCTTGTCTGACGTACAATATAAAATGTCTGACAACAACCATAACCAACAACCGTATTACCATCTTCAGTTTTCCTTTCTTCAAATGTTCATCACTTCTCACTGACCCCTTTTCCCTTCCCACGTTGATCCTTGCAAGACCTTGCATTGTGACCAGGATTGTTACACTTGCCACATGTCACCGTAACATATTTTTTGGACAGTTTGAATGGCCCCTTTTTATTTTGACTCCCTTGAGATGTGGATTCATCCGGTCCCCTCCTTCTCTTAACTGTAGGTCTTCCCACCTGTAATATCACTTGAAATCTCAATTGACAGTTTATTCACCTTAAATGGTATACCATTATAATGAATTACATAATATCATACCTGAATTTGATGCTTTGGGTGCACCAACGTGGTTGGGCAATCTGATTTTGGCCACATATCAAGTCCGTTGATTGGTTCAATTGTACACTTGGACATACTCTTCCATGTTTCCAACCTATAGCAGGGATGCACCATCTCCTCACACATTGGGACTTTTTCACCATATGATGCATTGTCCCACAAGGCAGCAATGGCATGCTTGCAAGGTATCCCAGTTAATTCCCATGTGCGACAGCTGCAAACTTTTTTGGTTAAATCAACAACAAACTGTTCACCAAACTCGGTTGACACTTGATACTTATCATTTCCATTAAAAATACTTCTACACTTGGATGCATCTTCCTTTACTTTATCCATCAATGATTGAGCAGTTGGGGTTAGCAATCCGTCACTTCTGGCAATATCCTTTTGCACAGTCACAATTTTTTTCATCAAGTATTCCCGGATATACTCCAAACATGAGATGATGGGTCTGTCCCTTCCCTCCACGATTTTTGAGTTAAGCACTTCACAAACATTATTCAAAAGCATATCTGAATGACAACGACCTACATAAGATGCAAATTTTTGTCAAAGGTTCATCTGATCAGTTGAGTAACAAGATTACTGTCTTCATTAGATAATCATATTAACATCTTAACATCATATTCTTACCTGAAAAAGCACTCCTACTCTAATGTTTACCTGGGATTTTGTTTAGCCATTCGAAAGCCTCTTTGTTGACACTCTTCAATTCCTGCATTGCTGCGTTGAAATGGGGGACTGTTGCTGCTCTTGCACTTTTCCAAAGTATATCCTTTATAGGTTTTCCCTTCCAATAGAGTTTCATATTCTCATGAATATGACGAACACAATACCGATGCTCAGCAGCTGGGAATATTCTAGTTAGTGCTGGTACCAAACCCTAATTATTAACAAGTAAATGTCATGTAATTAGACGTAACAGTATAGCACATTCAAATATAAATTCATACAAATTTGGAAGTACCTTTTGACGATCACTTATGAAAGTGAAGTTCGATCGTTCATCAATGTCAAGATCTCTTCCTAAATTGCTTAAAAACCAGGCCCATGACAACTTGTTTTCAGCTTCAACAATGGCGTATGCGACAGGGTAGATTCCGTTGTTACTATCTAAACCAACTGCACTAAGAATTTGACCTGGATATGGTCCCTTCATGAAAGCCCCATCAAGACCTAATATTTCTCGTTGACCTAATTTGAACCCCTCCTTTAATGGTCCCAAACAGATGTAGATACGTTTGAAGGTTCGTGTATCATCAGAGTAAACAGGAGCTGATTCAACACCAATTTGAACTGTCGTACCTGGATTCCTTAATTGGAGTTCAATTGCATAATCTCTTAGCATTGT
This sequence comes from Cichorium intybus, assembly GCA_023525715.1. Lineage (NCBI taxonomy): Eukaryota > Viridiplantae > Streptophyta > Magnoliopsida > Asterales > Asteraceae > Cichorium > Cichorium intybus. The sequence continues at coordinate 83,653,527 of CM042010.1, forward strand.
GTATTGCTTCTCGTAGTTTCCCCTTATCCTGCTCTTCGCTATTTCCTTTGCACGATGTACTTTCATAAAACTCAAATTCAGCTTATACATTCGTTGCAGTTCCTCTCTTAGGGAAGATGTGGGTATTTTAGGGTTTCCCTGAATTTGCTGTATGATTTTGTTTGCAATATACCCTTGCGTACAGGATTGAATTTCTCTACTGCGCAAACAAGTGTGGACCGGGTAATAGGTTTTTACCCTCCACCTGTCATCATCTTTTGTTTGAGACACGTGCAATGTCCAAGGGCAATCTATCTCACTTCTTTTTATTTTTTTTCCTCCTTACCTGAATGAGTGGTCTCCTACCAAAGTTTGGCCCACCAGGAACATCACCAAGACATTTTGCACGAATCCTTACCCCGTCATTTTTTACCATGCGTAGTTGTCTGTGTGTGAATATAGACAAATTTTGTATTGCTTCTTTGACAACATTCTTTTCAGGAAAATACTCACCAACCTTAAAATCCACTTCGTTCTTGCTCTCATCTGCGTGGTCCACCTCAATATCCATTGCATTTAAAAACTTTTCCCTTTCACTTATGTCAGGATCATAACAGTTGAATTGGTCGCTATTTATAACTAACACTACTTATAACTTCATTGTCCTCTCCGTCATCAGCAATTCTATCTTCTTCTTCTAGGTGGACACTGCTTCGGTCCTCACTGTCGTTATCAGGGCCACTATTTGATCGGGCAGCATGTTCTTCCGTGATTTGTGTGACGAAGGTATTGGTTTCTTCGAGGTTTTCATTGGTTTCTCGCATTGAATCATACCAAGCATTATCTGTTAGCACTGACAGATTTGGAAAAGGGTTAGTGCTTACCTCCCATTGATATCTTGCATCGTCTAGGTTGAAGCTGAAGATAGGGTCGTAAAAATCAGCTTGAAATGCATTCAAACTATCAATTTCCCAAAGAGGTTTGTCCAAATGGACCACATTGAATACCTCCCCTGCCCTTGGTCTGGGTTCATACAACACCATTTCCAAAGAAGGTCCACCCAAATTACGTTGAACTTCATCTCCCTGGAACGGTTCGTTCAGATCGAATGTCAACTGCCTACTACAAGAAGCCCTAAGTGACGGAGTCTTTTGAATCCTCCTTAGTTTAGGAGATATAAGAAACCCGTCTTCCGCCAAATAGTTTGGGATTGGCGACTTACCGTGGTTGTTTACTTTTGATACACCGTGTTCGACGAAGAAGCTTATTTTTCCGACAATAACGACATAGTTATCAAGGGCTTTGTAATCGGCCGAGCAATCTAACGGAATCAACCCTTTTTCTAAGCTAATCCCTGGTAGCAGGTATTGTATGTACACAGGTTCAAGTATATCGCAACACAAAACCCTTAAAATCGATAACATTTCATCCTGGTTTAACCGTGTCACATCTACATTATCCACATACCTTATATTGCCATTACAATACTGTAAACTTGGTGTCATTTGAAATGATCCACCGTAGTGGAGTTTGACGGTGAAGAGCTTGTTGATATCGTCTGCGATATGTAAACCATCAATGTACTGTGTAAGACAAGTGGATAAATCAAGCTTACAGTTTAAACCTTGAAGCTTACCGTAAGCATTCATCGTTGTGTCGTCTTACTCGGTTACTCGTACTACCCACATTATTTTTCTCCGTCTTGTAACTGTTGTTAGGGTTATGAACCTACAATAGTGAAGACTCTTTGTATATAACACGCTGTCACGATTCGAGGAAATCTTCAGGTGGTTGATGACGAGACTTTCATTAATAGCGGTAAATCATCACCTGCAAAACTAAAACTCGAATAGACCAATATACCCCCTTGTAAAGGCCGCATGGGACGGGTTTGACGGAAGGTTAACGAAGGAAACGAGCATAGGGACCAATTTGTTGTAATAAATAAACGAAAGGGACTGACTAAGTGAAAATCGGATACTTGGGCACCCTGTGTTAGTTTGGGGAAACCTTAGGGATTGTTTCTGTAATTTACTCAATAAAATTATGTAAATGGTAAAATTGTTAAAATATACTTTGACTTCGCTTGTTAAGGATAATCATAAAAAGGTTTATTTCAAAGAAAAATCAAAATCAAGAAAAATAAAGGTTCTTGTACAAACACTAAATGTTTTGGGAAAAATTTGATGCACAAAGGACAAAGTTTAATCTTCCTTCATGATTCAATCGATTAAAGGACAAAACTTTGATTTTAGATTCTGATAATCATACCTTATTGCACTGATAGTTATTTAGGAATCGACCTGAAACATTGGTAAAAGAATAGACTTCGGAGTGAGGTTAAGGCTATTTTACACTAAGACTTGTTTGATTTGGATATCCTTAACATAGTGTTTATCTATAACTTCCCTGTTGAACTTGACTCGCTTTATCAACAAACTAATCAAGTAGTCTGATAACTACTCAGGATAACTCACATGTTCTGAAGTTTTCTTCAAAAAGAGATAAAGACATTGACTGATGAGCAAATTTAAAAGTTTTTCACTCTTGTTTCAAAATTAAACTAAATGAAAACCTTTAAACTCAATGGATTGTACAAACAAATACAAATGCATCATCAAAATGTTTCCACATGGTGAAATTTCAACTCTCTACAACTCTTCGGATACAAAACTCCAAAAGGAAAAGTATCAGCTTTAAGGCAAAATAGAAAAATTGAAAAAGAAAAATAAAATTTCAATATGTCAAAAGAATCAAAGACAATGAACAAGTAAATGATAATCAAGGGAGTGCAAAAGAGAGAAAAATCAGCACTCAAAGGCGTATTCTTCTGTCTTAAATGACAATACAAGGAACTCTTATAACATAGTCAAGTACCATGTAGAGAATATGAACATTTCAAGTAATCTATCTTAAATGATAATGTTGGGGTGGTGTACGAAGCTCAAAGGCTTGTCATTAGAGAATAGTATCCAAACACCTTAACTGATGAAATGGAATAAAATTTTCAAATGTCTCTTTTAAGTCAATCTAAGCTTTCAAACAAAATTTCTGATGCTCAATTCAAAAGAGAAATCCTTCTAAATTTCAATGTTGTGAATGTCACCATCTCTTTGTATGAAAAATTTGAAACACAAATGAAAAATCAAACATTCTTGCAAAAATGCGAAATCAACTTCAGAATTGGGGTAGTTAAACTTATGCACTTTATGACTGATGGTCAATCAAACAACCTTTGGAATGAAAAATGGACTTCCAACATGATATTGATTCTGAATCCTAAATTGTCAAAACTCAATTTCTCAATGATCATGGAAGTTAAGATTAGAAGTCATCATGCATCATCAAAAACAATTCAATAGAAAAACTAAAAATTTTCTGACAAAACAATTACTTCGGAGAATTGAAAACATTCATCTCAAAAATTCTTATTCTACTTGTCATCAATACACTTCGGAGTTGAATGAAACTCAAAATAAATTACTTTTGTCCTTAATGATCTGAAGTCAATTTATTGTTCAAATGATTTTCACATTTATGTTAAGTACAGAGACAAACATTCTTTTGAAGTTAATAACCGTTGCAACACAGCTGTCACTGAGAAAAATAATGGGAAATCTTAACAAAAAGATCTTATGTAAATGGCGCTTCATTTTCAAATCATCAAAACTGACAACATGACGTTTCCACTTTTGCAGGGCTAGTAGGACGCGCATGTGCTGAGGTGTCTTCGTATTAGTGGACCAATTCAAATGTGCATTTAATGACCTTGGGACCATGAATACTATATAAACTTCACACCGATTCAGTTCTATTCTTTACGCGATAATCATGTCAAATCGGTGTTCTATGAGGCCATCGATTCCAAGAGTAAGACCAAGAAAGTTCAACTAACTAAGGAGAAATTTACTGAAGCTCTCCGTCTTCCTATTTACAACTCAAAGGAGATGGTTGTTCCTTCTGCTGATCAACTGGTTGAGATGTTCAACGAGATGTTCAACGAACCTCTGCTCGAGAAGATCAACACATTCAAGAAAAACCGACTTCCTGATCTTTGGAGATACTTCTTCAGTATCTTCCTTAGATGTCTCTCAGGAAGAACCTCAAGACTGGACTCTGCTAGTGTTGCATTCCAAAGTCTGCTGTATGGAATCTACTATGATGTTAAGGTAGACTTCTCATCCAATCTCTGGGCTGATTTCTGCTCCCACATCAACCATAGCCTGAAGGGGACTGAAATCGCCAATGTAAGGTTCTGGGCGATTGTTGTTCATGCTCATTACCAGCAAGCAGGGTATGTTCCTGACCCTTTGCTCCCAGAAATGAAGTACACTCCTATTGCAATTCCAGCCCTAGATGATGTACCGGCAACCTTCTGTTCCCAAATTCCCCAAGCAATGATGTCCAAAGTACCCATGGAGTGCAATGAGGTAAATACTTACATAAATACTCTTGTTATTCCATACCCTGTTCGAGACATAACTCAAGAAGACACTCAAGCTGCACCCAACAAGGCACAAGCAAAAATGAAAGTCAAAAGGAAAGCCACTGGTGGACCTAGTGATCCAAAGAAAATGGAGAAAAAGAGAAAAGGTTCGGAGCAAACCACTCCGAAGAGGAAACAACCGAAGAGGCCAAGGAAACAGACCATTAGGGATGAGTCTTCGGAGTCCAATAAGACTCCATCCATAGTCCAAGAAGAAGAAGAACACCATGAAAACAAACCTCCTTCACCTCCACCAACCACCAGACCACCCACTCCACCAAACACTAATGCACCACCCTCACCACCAAAAACAACCAGACCACCTACACCACCTCATACAACACCTCTTCCTCCACCATTCACAACAACTCAATAAACAACCACAATCCACACTACATCATCTGATGTACCTCCACCACCACCACCTACAACTGCCCCTCAAACGTCTACTATTCATTCCTCTGGTATTGACTTTTCATTACCAGAGTTTGATATACATCAATCACCCCCAAGACAAAACCCTACATCAGCAGCCTTCTTAGAGGCTTTTCATATGGCCCCCTTGGTTGCTGAAGGGACATCCGATGAAGAACTGCTAGATGGGGATTTTGTACTAATGAAACAGTACAATATTCTCAATTCAAAGCTTGATACTCTGATTCAAGCACAAACAGGTTTTGATCCTACAAAACCAACCATGGGTGACATTACCGAAGAGATTGAGACTCTGGAGATCACATTGTCCAAAGAAATAAAATACTCAGTGCAGCAGCTTGAGAAGAGACTTGTGGATCAACAGGATAAGATCCGATCCTCGTTTGAACATAAATTAATGTCTGCTGTTGCTGAGGTTGGCAAGAAAATCCAAACATTTGCTAAAAAGGTTGAACATTCAAACTCCGAAGTTATGAAAGCCTTACAAGAACTTCGGAGCGAAAATCAGCAAAGTACCAAGTTTGAAAAACAACTTGATGAGGCAAGAGCAAAGATTGAAGAGCTCACAGCCGCCCAAGCTGCTACGGAGATCACTAAGTTTACTGAGGAACTCCAAAAGACAAATGCAGTTCTTAACCATGATATGGTCACACGGTTGAGAACTCCATTACAACCTCTAATAAACTTTGCTGATCGGATTGCTAGACCACAAGGCAGGCCTGCCATTGCTCAGCATGCGGACCATGCCTCACAAGGGGGAGAAAGAGTGGTTGCAATGGTAACCTCCGCAGCCGCAACAACAACTACTGATGGTCCTAGATTCTCAACCATCACAACAACTACCATGGGAACATCAGGTGCTGGGGGATCAGCTGGTGCTGGAAGTTCAACAGACAGGTCAGTTGAAAACATAATTGCTCCACACATGGAAAATATCTACAAGGCAAGATGTGCTGACCATGCCTTGATGATCAAAATGAACAACATTGCCCGAGATGATGGAAAATGGACCGTAGAGGCAATCAAACTCTTTGGATTTCAAGATCTGATTGTACTCAATAGGCTACCTCTTCGGAGTTTTGAGACAGTCGACACCGATGATCTTCATCTTGACTTACCTTTCAATCCAAAGACTTTCGCCTTTCTCCAGTTTGTTCAATCAATAACAAATGAACAGAGGCCAACCTACTGGACCAACAAAATCAACATCCATGCTATGTTCATTCAAAATCAGAATGTAGTATGGAGTTTGAAAAAGATAAATAAAATCATATCGATCAAAGAAGCAGAGACTTTTGAGAACTTCACAAATTACGAATTTCTTGTTCTTCGTGGTTTAGATGAAGTTGAATCAAGGTTTACAATTGCTGACTTCACAATAATGAATCCAATGGACTTCATTGAAATGCTAGACATCTTGAGTAGAGGTGATCCCGGCCTTGCTTCGGAGTCTTTGGCTGTAATCAGAACGGTCAAAAACCACCTCTTGGGTTTTCTAAACAACTACCTACTAAGATTCGCAAAACAAGACATTGAATTATGTTCCTACTACCAACAGCCATTGAATACTCCTCCAGTCGTAGTTCGGAACATAAGTAGGTTTAAGAATGGAGAGATTCTTGATGAACCATATGGTGTAGTCTTCAAAGGACTTCGAAACGAAACCGAAGTCATGATTAAGTTCTTTGAAATAGACTATCTTGGCCTCCATCCCTCCTCCTTTATCTCAGGCATGATTCCTCATGTGAACGCCTGTCATGTCAATTCTGATGAGAAGAAGAAGAAGTTCATGGATCATATGACCTGGTACTTAGCTGTCAGAAAAACCTTGAAGAGTGCCTACAAAAGAAACTTCCGTGTATAGGCTTCGGATGCACTTCACACAAAGGGGGAGATTGTTGAGAATATTTGTGATGAAGTGCAAATGCATCCGTAGACCTCTTGCTGATAACCCCTAAGTAATAAACAAAAAGAAGAACCCCGAAGTCTGAAGATTCCGAAGTGTATTACATGGAGGATCCGAAGACTTCATAGCTGTCAAACTTTTGTGTGCACGCGTATAGTACAATACGTGCTGCATGAATCTTGTATCATATTGGTTCGTACACTGATAAGATATTCTCTGTTACAAACAATGTATTATGCGTATCACTGATCTAGTATATATATCAGTCATACCATACCGTGTGGGATGCGAGATTGTAATTGTCCCATTGTAAAACCCAAAATCAATCAATCAAAACATTCGGCACAAGTTATCCAATTCATCCTGTTCCTTAACTGTTTTTGATTATTCATATTACTGTGTGATTGTTTATAACTTGTTCTACTGTTAAAACACTAGTCATTTATTGTTCACTTTATTGATTTCAACACTCAACATTTATGCCCGGCTAATTTCTCCACTATTTGATCGATGAATGGCAATGGAAAATGGTCCTTAGAAGTCGTAGCATTAAGCTTTCTGTAGTCAATACAGACTCTCCATCCAGTTACAGATCTTGTGTACACTTTGTCACCGTCCTTGGTGACAGTGATTCCAGATTTCTTCGACACAGTTTGTGTCGGACTCACCCATTCATTGTTGGAGATTGGATATATAATTCCTGTTTCCAACCATTTTAACACTTCCTTTTTGACAACTTCCTTTAGATTCGGGTTTAGCCTACGCTGCATGTCTCTTGCAGGTTTGGCTCCTTCTTCGGTGATGATACGATGCATGCACGTAGTGGGGCTGATCCCCTTCAAATTCACAATCGTGCATCCAATAGCCTCCTTGTGCTTAGACAAAACCTCAAGTAATTCCTTCTCTTGCTCTGATGTCAAATCAGCTGACAGAATCACTGGCAAAGTCTCTTTTTCTCCCAAAAATGCGTACTTAAGATGGGTTGGTAATGGTTTCTGCTCCAAAGTTGGTGGCTCCTGCAATGATGGCTTCAATGTTTTAGGAATTTCTGTTGGCAGCTTGTCGATGTGCAAGCACTATTCAGATTTTGATTCCTTCCCCTTACCTTCTTCCTGATTATCTTCCTTATTAGCACTTTCTTCCTCTTCGGGGAATTCCACCGCTTCTTGTTGCAATACTTCAGGCGTATATTGTTGAACTAATTCATCTATAATATCCACCTGATAACATTCTTCTTCTTCTGTCGTGCTCCCCTTTGTATTGAAGATGTTGATCTTGGTTTGTTGGTGCCCGAAGAAGATTCCCATTTCTCCCGTGCGACAGTTAATATTTGCATTGGCTGTGGCTAAGAATGGTCGCCCCAGGATGATTGTAAGTTGCTCCCAATTGGCTGCCTGATGAGTATCAAAGACCAAGAAGTCGGTTGGGTAATAAAAATTTCCAACTTTGATAATAGCATCTGAAAGCACTCCCCTCGGAATTTTCATAGACTTATAGTGAGTTGCAGAATGACATCCGTGGGTCCTAATGTACCAAACTCGTGCTTGTCGAAAAGCTGTCCCGGTAAAATGTGCACGCTTGCGCCTAAATCTAACAAAGCCTTCTTAATGTGCACATCCCCCAAGTCAACAGAAATGAGAGGAGCTCCTGGGTCCTCATTTTTGGCAATAATGTGTCCATAATTATTGAACTGACATACTCAGTCAATTCAATCTTCTTGGGAAGGTGCGATAAGATATGTTTCTTGTGAATGCACATTTCCTTCAAAAATTTCGCATAAGCAGGAACTTCTTTGATGAGCTTGACTAGTGGAATATTGACCTTAATTTAACTTAATAGCTCCCACATCTCCTCTACTTGCGGTCCTTTCTTTCCATATGGTATCTTCTCTGGCTTTTCCAAAGCCGCAGGAAAAGGAGTTGTTCCACTAGTCTCCCCTTTCTCCCATTTGCTTGCAGGTTCCTTTTTCTTCTCTTGTTTTTCTTTTTCTTTCTTCTCTTCCTTTTCCAATTCCTCCTTTTCATCGAACACAATCTCCACATCACTATCTTCTTCAACAATCGGAGCTGTAACCTTATTATCTACTTTCTTTCCACTTCTAAGTGTAATAACTTCATTCACCTGCGCCTTCTGAGGTAACACTTTCTCTTGTTCTCTCTCCTTCTCCATCTTCATAAGCTGATTCCCCAGTCCTAAAATTGCTTGAGTATTTGTGTCTTCAGCCTCCTTGAGTTTGAGCAAAATTTCATAGATTTCCTTTGTGCCAATGTTTGTATTTCCTCCCTGTGGCACTGGTTGCACATTTTGCTACCATACTTGTGGTTTCCTCGCATCTCTCTATTGATTACTTTTGAATGGTCGCAGCGTATTATCGAACTGACTATATCCATGAACTTGACTGATGTCCTCGTGTGTTGCCAAGCACTCGCTGTGGTTGTGACCTACTTCACCACATGTATTACAAATGACTTGTCCATGTAATACATAAGCTCCTTTTTCTTTCTGAAATCTTGTGAGCATTTGGTTAAACTTCTTGGTGACAACACTTAATTCACTCTGAATCACCTTCTTCCATTTGTTTTCAGCCTCCATGCTTGCCACGTACACTGTGTTGTCCTTCATAGATCCACTGACTTTTGAACCTAGACTAAGCTGCTCTAGAAATTTCCATGCATCTTCTGGTTCTTGCCACATAAAAGTTCCACTGGATGAGGCATTGATCATTGCTTGATTTGTTTCATCCACCCCATCGGAAAATAGCTTCACCAGCTGCCATCGCGGAACATCATGATGCGGACAAGAGCACATCAGATCCTTCAGTCTTTCAAATGCCTTGTGAAAAACCTCTCCAGGCTTCTGCTGGAAGTCCTGAATGGCTCGCCTGATCTCCGTGGTCTTGCTACCCGGATAGAATTCTTGAAAAATTTGGCTTTCATTTGCTCCCAAGTAGTAATACTATTAGGTTGGAGAGAAGTAAACCAATATTTGGCTTTGTCCTTTAAAGTAAAGGGAAATAATCTTAACCTAAAAGTATTCCTATTGATGTTTCTAGGAGTGTTGGCGTTTGCTATTGCTAAAAATTCATATAAATGACTATATGGATCATCAGTCTTATATCCTCTAAACTAGGTTAACACTCCTAACAATTGGGGCCTAATCTCTACTTGATTATCTACATTCTCAGGGATATATATGGGCGACGCATCATCATACTCCCTGGGTTGGAAGTGTGATGCAACCGATTGCCCTCTCGGTTGAGCAAAATATAAAGGTGGAACAATATTACCGTTATGATGCTCATTGTTGTAGTACTGCTGCCCTTGTGGTTGCTGTGGTTGTTGAAATCTCCTTGGAGGTCCCCGACCTCGGTTCCATTGTTGTTGTGGCTGGGCTGGATGATAGGGCATCCATCCATCGTCTTCCTCGTCATAAACTGGGTCTGACTCTTGGTACTGGTATTGTGGCTGCTGAGGTTGTAATTGAGGTGGTTGGGTTTGCGTTTGTGGTGGTATAGGTTGTATAACTGGTTGTGGTTTAAAAATGGGCGGCTGGTATTGTGATGGTAATGGTTATGAAAGTTGTGGTTGTGAAACCGGTATCTGCTGTCGTGGTAATGGGTTGCCATCGCGGGTCGGCGCTCCCCAGTCCATCGCAGCAGACACGGGCTATCTAAACGGGTTGGTAATAGGTTGGCTTAAAGGTTGGACTACAGGCTGAGTGCATGATGGTACTGGTACGGGGGCTGAAATCGCACCACCATTAGCACTTGTACTTCCAACATGAAATTCAGAAATTGGGGGTATATTTGGAACTCCCCCCATTACCTCGCCCAAGGGCTTATTGGTAACATCCTCTATTGTGACACTACTAGGACTCATATAAACTAAACGCCTACGCACACGGTTACTGTGCACGGTTCGCTCGATTTTAGAGTAAAAAAGAAAGGGTGATGTATGCCCACCCCGACGGGTACGCATGCACTAATGCAAAACGACCGCCAAAACCAAAATGAAACTACTAACTAAACCAAATTATCAAAACTAAATCCAAAATTCAGAAAACAACTCCCAACACATCGTCTTATCCTAAGCTCACAACTCCCCGAGAAAGGCGCCAAAATTTGACAACGCAGGGGTCGTAATGCGGTCAAAATAAGAAAATAAACCTCACACACTAGTATAGCGGTAGCAAGGGTCGATCCACGGGAGTTTGGTGGTCAAGACAAGACGATAGCTTACCAACTGTAGTGTCACGCTACAGCCAGAGGGACTAACTCCACTTTCCCAAAACACATTAAAAAGACAATTTCCAAACAAATACCAAAATCCAAATCAAACATAAACTAAGCTAAACCAAACTAAATTCTAACCTAGGATCACTTACTAAAATCAGAAACAAAGCTCAGAATCCATAAGCAAACACACCAATCAATTGCATTCAAATACATTCAAACACAATAAATACCGAAAAGTGCAACAAAAACATAAAGTGAATGATTACTTGTATTAAAACTAAAACCAGAAGGTCCAATGTACTGAATGACGAAAATAACAACTTTAACCTACTGCTACTGGTTGAAACAATCCAGAAACACTAAGCTAAAAGCTAAATAAACTAAACTAATAATGAAATTAAAGTGAAAACATAAGAAATACCAAAAGAGGTTGCTGAAATCCGAAACTTGGAGTCAAAGAAGCCTTAAGTCCACCTTAGGGGTCATTCCTTGCCTACTGATTTCGACCTAATGACCACATTTATACATGTGGAAATTAAGAATCCGCGGCGCATACAGCTTCTAGTCGCGTCGCGCGTGTTGCCTTATCCCCGTTTTTTCGCTATTTGAATTTCTCTCCACCGCCTCATCTTTGACGTGGCACGACGCACATGCCTTCACTCCCGCAGCACGCGTGTTCATTCGACTGTTTTGGCCTTATCCTCAAAACTTATTCCATTTGTCCACTTTTAGTCTCTGTTTATAACATTTTCATGCATACAAGCAATAGCACAAAAAGTGAGAAATACCAATATATATATGATATAAATTCACCAAGAATAGGGCCTAACAATGACTAAAATACATGATATTACTAGGCGTTGTCAACAGTCGAAGCATATGGTGGATGACTCATTTCAGCTATTTCCTCATCTGCACTTGGATATTGAGGCTTACTTAATTTGGCATTGCTTTGCATTAGTAGCTTTCCTTTCTTTGAATCTTTCCATACTCAATTTGGCATTGCTTTGAATTTTCCGAGGATATAAGCAGCTTCTCCAAGGTCTTTCATGGCGAAACACTTACCGAGCCAAGATTTCACTTCTTGCATGGTCAGAATGTTATTTCCCATGAGCAGTATGTCATCGACATATAGCACCAGAAAAGTGACTATACTCCTACTAGCTATGGTATATAAGTAGGACTCATCTTCACTCCTAGAGAAACCAAACTCCTTAACTTTCTCATGGAAGCAAAGGTTACAGCTGCGAGAAGGTTGTGTTAATCCATATATTGATTTTTCAAGCTTACACACCCTATTAGGAAACTTTGCATCTTCAAAACCTTCTGGCTGATTCATATAAATATCCTCAGCCAATTTCCCATTAAGGAAAGCGGTTTTGACATCCATCTGCCAAATTTCATAGTCATGAAATGCATCTATGGCAAGCATTATCCTAATGGATTTAATCTTGGCTACTGGTGAGAAGGTTTTGTCAAAGTCAACCCCAGGGGTTTGAGTGAAACATTTCGCGACCAGCCGAGCCTTGAAGGCGTGTACCTTTCCATCCATGTCGGTCTTCTTCTTGAAGATCCATTTGCACCCAACTGTCTTTCGACCTGGCACATTGTCAACCAAATTCAAAACTTGGTTGTCATATATGGACTTGATCTCGCTGTCCATTGCCTCCTTCCACTTAGCAGCCTCAGGGCCTGCCATTGCTTCCCTGTAGTTAGCTGGCTCATCCAGATTCACCGGTGTTCTATCACTGACGAACGTGTCACCATCTGTAGTGATATGGAATCCATAAAACTCAGGTGTTGTGCTAACTCTACTAGAGCGTCTGGGAGGTAATGAACTGATTACCGGTTCAACAGGAACTGATTCCTCTAGTTGAGGGCTTGTGTCATTCAAGGTTGCTTTATTTGTAGATTCTTGAGTTTCTTCAAGGTCAATGGTACTCCCACTGTCCTCTTTGAATATGAGATCTCTCTCTCGAAAGACTCCCCTTCGTGCTACAAAGACCATGTCCTCGCTTGGTCTGTAGAACAAATATCCAAAAGGCTGCTTTGTGTAACCAATAAAGTAACATTTCTCACTTATGGCTTCGAGCTTGTCACGAGTCTCTCGTCTTACGAAGACTTCACAACCCCAAACCTTAATATGTGCTAACGAGGGAGCTTTCCCTGTCCACATCTCGTGAGGTGTTTTGGCAACCTGTTAGGTGTTGAAATAAGAGATTAGATGAACTAATATAGATGTTGAATCAATCACACAATGATAATGCAAGAGAGCTCAATTAAACAACAAGATATGAATAACATGTGCCGAATGATTTGATTAGAACTTTGGTTTTACAATGGATTTTCTATCTTGGAGATATACAATTCTCGTAAGTTAATCTTGTAATCTCTCATTTGACACGGTATGGTATCACTAATATTTATACTGAATCAGTAATACCAATAGTACACTTTTTACAGAGAATATCCTATTAGTGTACTAGCCAATAGGATAGGAGATTCATGCAACATGTATTGTACTATACGCGTGCACACAAAAGACAAGAGGACATGCTGTGAAGTCTTCGGATCCTCTATGCATAGCACTTCGGAGTCTTTAGACTTCGGTGTCATCTCTTGTTTATTCACTTCGGGGTTTCTTGTGGGTAGGACTTCGGATATATCCGCACTTCATCACAAAATATCTTAACAATCTCCCCCTTTGTGTGAAGTGCATCCGAAGCCTATACTCGAAAGTTTCTCTTGTATGCCCGCTTCAGAGTCTTTTTCACAGCAAGATACCAGTTCATATGGTCTATGAACTTCTTCTTTTTCTCTGTGGAATTTGCATGTCATGCGTTCACATGAGAAATCATCCCTGTGATGAAGGAGGAGGGATGGAGGCCAATGTAGTCTATATCAAAGAACTTAATTGTGACTTCGGTTTCATTTCGAAGTCCTTTGAAGACTACGCCATATGGTTCGTCCAAGAATTCTCCATTCTTGAATCTTGCTATGTTCCGAACTACAACAGGAGGAGTGTTCAAAGGTTGTCTGTAGTAGGAACATAGCTCCAGGTCATGTTTTGCAAATCAAAGAAGATAATTGTTGAGGAAGCCCAGTAAATGATTCTTGATAGCAAAGGTAGACATTTCAGCATTAGTAGCACCCCCGGTTCGTAGAAGATCAAGAATCTGGATGAAGTCCATAGGATTCATGATGGGAAAGTCTGCAATTGAGAACCTGGATTCAACTTCGTCTGCCCCCCTTAGAACAAGAAATTCATAATTTCTGAAGCCCAAATAAATTTCTGCTTCTTTGATTGAAATGATTCTCTTTATCTTGTTTAGGCTCCAAACATAGCTTTGCCGTTGAATATATTTGGCATAAAAGTTTATTTTGTTGGTCCAAAAAGTTGCTTTCTGATCCTCCGGTACCGAAGAGACAAATTGAAGGAAAGCGAAGGTCTTCGGATTGAATGGTATATTAAGCTAGATGTCTTCGGTGTCAACAACTGCAAAACTTCGAAGAGGAAGTCTGTTGAGTACATTTGGATTTTGAAATCCAAACAGCTTAATTGTCTCAACAGTCCATTCACCATTGTCTCGAGCAAATTTATTTATTTTGATCATCAAATTGTAATCTGATCGTCTGGCCTTATATATTTCTTCCATATGTGGGGCAATTATATTTTCTAGTGATCGGTCTGTTGAGCTTCCAGCTCCAGCCGATCCACTAGCACCCATGCCAGTGGTTGTGATGGTTGAAGTTGTAGGACCTGCTGTGGCTGCAGGGATCTGTCTAGGCATGCCCTGTGGCCTAGACAATCTGTCAGAGAAATTTATCAGAGGTTGAAGTGCAACTCTCAACTTTGTAATCAAATCTTGTGTGAGAGCCGCATTCGTTCGTTGAAGTTCCTCTGTAAATTTAGTGACATCGGAAGCAGTTTGGGCAGCAGTGAGCTCTTCAATTTTTGCTCGGGCCTCATCAAGCTGTTTTTCAAGCTTGGTACTTTGCTGGATTTCACTCTGAAGTCCTTGCAAGGTTTTCATTACTTCGGAGTTTGTTTTATCGGTCTTCTCAGTAAGAGCATCAACCTTTTTGTTGATGGAGGTGACAGCAGATTCCAACTTCTTTTCGAAGGAAGATTGCATCTTATTTTGTTCATCCAAGAGCTTCTTCTCGAGACGATCCACCGATTCTTTTATTTCTTTGGATAGAGTGAACTCCAAAGACTCTATCCCTTCGGTGATGTCACCAATGGTTGGTTTTGTGGGGTCAAATCCTGTTTGAGCTTGACTAAGAGTATCAAGCTTGGAGTTGAGGACTTTGTACTGTTTCATTAGTACAAAGCCTTCATCCGGTAGGTCTTCTTCTGATGCACCTTCAGCAGTCAAGGGAGCCATGTGGAAGGCTTCGAAGAGAGCTGCTGAAGTGGGGATTTGTCTTGTTGGTGATATGGGTGTGTCAAACTCTGGTAATGAGAAATCGATACCAGAGACAGGTTTTCTGAAGTTGGAGGAGCAGTTGTTGGTGGTGTTGGAGGAGGAATTGTATGTGGTGGTGTGTCAGGTCTGGTTGATTTTGGTGGTGATTGAGGGACAGTTGTATGTGGTGGTGTTGGTGGTTTAGATGTTCTTAATGGAGATGGAGGAGGTTGGTTTACAATATGTTCTTCTTCTTGTAGTTGTTCTTCTTGGACTGTGGATGGAGTCCTTTAAGAGTCCGAAGACTCATCCACAGGAATCAGTTTCCTCTGTCTCTTCGGCTGTTTTCTCTTCGGTGTGGTTTTCACCGAAGCCTTTCGTTTCTTTTCTTCTTTCTTTGGACCACTAGGTCCACCAGTTAACTTCTTTTTCCCTTTTCCCTTGGGAATTTATAAGACAGATGTCTCGTTGCTCAGATCAAGAGTAGGATAAGGGATCACCAAGGTGTTGCGGTAAGAGCTTACTTCATTACATTCCATGGGAACCTTGGAGAGCATGGCTATAGGTATTTGTGCACAGTAGACTGCGGGTTCATCATCCAATGGTGATACAGTGATTGGAGTGTACCTCATTTCGGGGAGAGAGGGGTCTGCCACATATCCAGTCTTTTGATAATGGACATGAACAACAATTGCCCAGAACCTTGCATTTGAAATTTCAGTCCCCTTCAGACTGTGATTGATGTGTGACAGAAGTCAGCCCATAGAATCGAGGCGTAATCAACTTTGACATCATAGTAGATTCCGAAGAGTAAGCTTTGGAAGGCCACACTTGCAGAATCTAACCCTGAAGTTCTTCCAGAAAGACATCTGAGGAAGATACTGAAGAAGTATCTCCACAGATCGGGCAGTTGGTTCTTCTTAAACAAGCTGATCTTCTCGAGTGGAGGGATGTACCCCATTTCGTTGAACATATCAACGAGTTGCTCAGCAGAAGGAGTCACAATCTCCTTGGGATCGTAGATGGGAAGATGAAGAGCTTTAGCAAATTTCTCCTTGGTAAGTTGGACTTTCTTGGTTTTTCCATTTACATCAATGGCTTCAAAATATACAGATTTCACATGGTTGTTCGTGTCGAACAGAGCATTCGAGGTGTAGTGTGCCCTGTGAACAAGTGTTGCAGGAATCGATGGTGTGCAGGTTAGGGCATAACCAAGAATCGATCTCTTCAAGCATTCGACAAGAGCATCGATGGGCTTAGGGTAAAGTTGTAGGTTGTTGCGTAGTACCAGATTTGCAGACTGGCTTTTGAGAACAGGTACTGAAATAGCTTCAGTGGTCTGAGAGGATCCTTCAGCGGCCATTGTTGGAGGTTTGATGAAGGAGATGAAGTATGTTGTGTTTACAGAGAGAATTCGAGAGTTGTGTTTGCGTAAAGAGTGCGATGGATGAGGTGGAAGGTTTATATAGTATTCGTGGTCCCTAGGCCATTTAATGCATGTTTAAAATGGTCCAGTAGAAAGTAGACACCTCAGCACCTGCTTGTCCCACTATCTCTGCAAAAGGAGAAATATACGGCTGTCAGTTACAACGATTCAAAATTTGAACTGTTAACTTTTTGAGACGTCATTATGATTAATGTATTTCATTTAATTCTTATTGACAGCTGTAAGCAAACGGTTAAAACTCAGGGAATGTTTGTCTCTGTGATTTATCATAAATGTGGAAATCATTTGAACATTTAATTGACTTCGCAGTTATGAAAAATTATGACCGTTGAGTGTACGCTTCGGAGCATAAAGTTCCTCACTTTGGTGTGTTTGTTATTGACTCTGAAGAGTGTTCTGTCACTTCGGTGATTGACAAATGATTGCAAAGTGTTCATCACTGTACCGAAGTCCATATGTTTTTCTCTTTGTTTTTCTATAAGTTTTTGATTTTTCTTTTAACTGATGTAGTATGTCGTTTAACCTTGGTTTTCATGAATATTATGAAAAGATGATTTATTCGAGTTAATGTTCAGAGTCGTTTGAATCATGTTGGAAGTCCATTTTTCATTTGGAAGTTTGTTTGATTCAATATCGATCATGAATTTTTAAGTCTAATCACCCCATCACTGACTTGATTTCGCATTAGGAAACATGTTTTGTGTAGTGCTTATGTGCTTCAAAATTTTCAAATATAATAAAGATAACATCCTTTGTATTTGAAATTTAAAGAAGTTTTCATTCATGAATTTAACATCAGAAGTGTTTCAGAAGGTTTGATTGGATTGTTTTGAAGATTCATTTGAAAAATTTACTCCTTTTCATCAGTTGAAGTGTTTGGATACTCAGCTCAGATGACAAGCCTTTGAGCTTCGTACACCACTCCTACTTTATCATTTAAGACAGACTACTTGAAATGTTCATATTCCTCTACAAGGTACTCGACTATGTTATAGGAGCTCCTTGTACCGTTATTTAAAACAGAAGAATAAGCATTTGAATGCTGAATTTTCTTTTGCATTCACTTAGTTATCTTTTGGTTTTTGTTTGTCTTTGTTTCTTTTGACAAATGTTTTCTAATTTTCTTTCTTGTTTTCTTTTATGAATTTCCTTATACAAAGACATAGAGCATCACCATTTGGTTTCTTTCTTTGATGCTTTTTGTTTTTGTTTTAAACAATCCCTGTGAGTGAAAATCTTCATATAGTTCAATTTTGTATCATTTAATGAAAAGAGATTTAAATTTACTTATCAAACGATGTTGGTTCTATTTTTGATGAAAACTTCGGAGCACTAGAATTATCCTGTGTAGTTTTGAGGCTACATGATTAGTTTGAAGTTGAAGCGAGTCAAGTTTCGAAGGGTGGTTAGAAATAGACATTATGTTAAAATTATTGAAATCAAACAAGGCTTCAAAGTGTAAAATAGCCTTGACCTCATTTCGAAGTTTGTTTACTTACCAATGTTTCAAGTCGATTCCCAAATACCTTTTAGTGCAATAAGGTATGATTTTCAGAATCTAAAATCAAAGTTTTGTCCTTTACTTGGTTATTTCATGAGAGTAAAGTTAAACTTTGCCATTTTGCATCAGAATTTTCTTTTCGTTTGGTGTTAGTTTTTCTTGTTTTTGAATTTTCTTAGTCTTAAAACACCTCTTTATTTTTATCTTTAAAGGATGAAGTTAACATTTGTTCAAGTGATTTTCAAATTTGAAGGATTTATTTTGAAGAAAAGTTTGTTCCGCAGACCTCCGAAGTGATATTTTACTTCGGAGTACTGCGGTGAGGTAGCAAGTGTTTTTGCTTGATTTTCTTCGATGACCTCCGAAGTGATATTTTACTTCGGAGTACTGCGGTGAAGTAGCAAGTGTTTTTGCTTGTTTTTCTCCGATGACCTCCGAAGCCAGAATTGACTTCGGGGGTCTGCGGAGTTTATTCTTTTTGTAAATTTACTGAACAGAGTAAGAGTGAACAAATCTGGAGTTTATTGAAGTGTTGATCCATCTATCATTCCAAGTCCCCGAACGATTCTTGTGAATGCTTCTTCATTTAGAGCCTTTGTGAAGATATCTGCTAATTGTTCTGTGGTGTGAACAAAGTGCACCTCAATATTCCCCTCCTCAACATGACTTTTGATGAAGTGATAGCGAAGAGCTATATGCTTCGTCTTGGAATGTTGAACTGGATTGTGGCATATACGAATTGCACTTTGAGAGTCACAGAACAAAGGAATTTTTCTCATATTAATGGCATAGTCTTTTAATTGACTCTGAATCCAAATGATCTGCGAAGTACACGCTGCAGCTGCTACATATTCAGCCTCTGCAGTGGAGATAGAGACACAAGTTTGTTTCTTGGATTGCCAGCTGATAAGTTTTCCATCTAAGAATTGACAACCCCCCGAAGTGCTCTTGCGATCAATAGAGCATCCACCAAGATCAGAGTCTGAATATGCTTGAATGTAGAAACCAGAGTTTGCTGGATACCACAGACCATAAGCAGTAGTTCCATGAAGATATCGGAATATTGTCTTAACAGCAGCTAAGTGAGGTTCCCTTGGATCAGCCTAATACCTTGCACAATTGCAGACTGCAAACATGATGTCAGGACGACTGGCTGTAAGAAAGAGCAATGATCCAATCATGCTTCGGTATTGATGTATGTCGGTCTTTGGTTTGTCCAAAGATGGATTTAACCTTGTACCTGCAGGCAAAGGAACTTTTGCTTTGGAGCAGTTAGTCATTCCGAAGCGTTCAAGCAGACTCTTCGTATATTTTTGTTGATTGATGAATATCCCCTCCTTAGATTGTTTGATTTGTAAACCAAGAAAAAAGTTTATTTTTCCCATCATACTCATTTGAAATTTGCTTTTCATCAGTTTTTCAAAGTCTTTTGACAAATTGGGGTCAGTAGATCCAAAGATTATGTCATCCACATAAATTTGGACTAACATCAAGTGAGATCCAACTTTCTTTCTAAAAAGTGTTGGATCCACTGATCCCTGTTTAAAGTTTGATTCTTTTAAAAATTTAGTCAAGGTTTCATACCAAGCTCTTGGAGCTTGTTTTAAACCATAGACTGCTTTGTCTAGCACATAACAATAATTCAGATGAGTTTTACTTTCAAAACCAGGTGGTTGTTCAACGAAAACGGTTTCCTCGAGATCACTATTCAGAAAAGCACATTTAACATCCATTTGATAGACATCAAAATTTTTGTGTGCAGCATAAGCTAAAAATATCCGAACTGATTCGAGTCTGGCAACATGAGCAAAAGTTTCTTCATAATCAATCCCCTCCTGTTGACAGTAACCCTTGACAACCAACCTAGCTTTGTTCCGAACTACGTTGCCTTCGGTGTCTAGTTTGTTACGGTACACCCATTTGAGACCGACAATTGAGGCATTTGCAGGTTTTGGAATTAGCCTCCAGACTTTGTTTCTTTCAAATTCTTCTAATTCCAACTGCATTGCTTCAATCCAGTCTGAGTGATCAAATGCATCTTTGACGTTCTTAGGTTCTACCTTAGAGATAAAGACATTGAACCTGCACAACTCATAATTTTTGTTGAGATCTAATTGCTTTTAGTGAAGTTGTACACGAGTCAGTACTTTATCTCGAACATCACCGATGACAAGTGATGGAGGATGATTTCTCGTCCATTTGTCCAAAGGAGGATAGTTTGGATCAAAATCAGGAGGTCCTTCAGCATCGATGTCCTCAATGTCTGAGGGATATCCCGAAGTGGAGGAAAAATCACCCATTAGCAAGTGATTATTCGAATTTGTGTTGGATTGTGGTGTGTGTATTTGTGAGGTTGAGTTTGATATGTGCTCCCCCTGGACGTTTGTTGGTGTTGAGGAAGTTGTAGCTTTATCCGAAGCGATTGTTGTAGCTGAATTCGGAGTCGCAATCTCTGGCTCCCCCTGGATTGTTGGATACATGGATATGATATTTGAGATTGACTGGGGAGTAGAGACAAGAGTGTTGGTTCCTCCTGGACTGCTGATTGATTCACCATTAGTACTTGTACTGCCAGCACTTCGGTTTGATGGCTCCCCCTCAACATTTGCATTTTCCATACTTTGGTTAGATGACTCTTCCTCAACAGAAGATGGTCTTTGTATACTGCTTGTAGATGAGTCATCGGGTCCGTCTGTAAGCTTGGAGAGTTCGGACTCATGGTTGTCTGGTGATCTGAATTCGGAGTCCATAGCTCTCACTAGTTGATCAAATAAAAGAGAGAAGTCTGTGTCAAATGTTGTGATTTGAACAGCATCTACAGCAGGCTTTGGAAAGATTGAAGACATAGGAAATGGATGCAGAGACTTCTTGATGTAGTAGTCATCAAACCTTAGATTAAAGGTTCTTCGATTTTGCGAGTTTTCTTGTTCATGACTCTGTAGGCTTTTGAGTCTTGAGAGTAAGCAAGAAAGATGCCTTCTTCTGATTTGTTATCGAACTTGGTTAAGTGATCCTTCATGTTTAAGATAAAACACCTACAACCAATGATGTGAAGGAATTTGACATTTGGCTTTCTTCGGTTGAGTACTTCGTATGGTGTAATATGGAATCTTTTGTGAATGTAGGATCTGTTTTGAGTAAAGCATGCAGTAGAAATTGCTTCGGCCCAGAAGTACATGGGCAAATTTGCAAAGTTGAGCATTGTTCTTGCAGCTTCACACAGAGAGCGATTTCTTCTTTCTACAACACCGTTTTGTTGAGGAGTGTAAGGTGCTGAGAAATTGTGGTTAATCCCCTTTGTTTTCAAGAATCCATCAAGAGTCTGATTTTTAAACTCCGAACCGTTGTCACTGTGCACAGTTCGGACTTTCTTGTTAAGCATCAATTCTATTTTCTTTATAAAGTTGATGATTTCTTCAGCTGCATCGGATTTGTTTCGGAGGAACAACACCCAAGTAAACCTTGAATAGTCATCAATGATAACCAGAATGTATTTCTTCTTTCCTATTGATTCTATTGCAGATGGTCCACACAAATCTATGTATAGAACAGAAAGCGGTTCGGTGATTTTGGGGTTGATCACTGTAGGATGTCTTTGTTTTGTCTGCTTGCCATGTTCACATGCAGAGCACAGGGAATCATTGTCGAATTTGAGAGCTGGCATGCCTCGAACCAAATCCATGGCCACCAACTTGTTCAGATCTTTGAAGTTCAGATGGGCAAGTCTTCGGTGCCATAACCAGCTGACATCGGAGTTGGCTTTGGAGAGAAGACATAGAGATTGCCCACCGGTCACTAGCTTTAGATTTAAGGGAAACATAGATCCCTTCATTTCTGATTTCAGCAAGACTTCGTTTGTTGCTTCTTTGGTGATTATACTCCCTTGGTTGTTGAAAGTTACAGCGTTTCCCGTTCCAACCACCAACTGAGATATACTCATAAGATTATGTTTTAATCCTTCAACAAATGCCACTCGGTTGATAGTGAATTGACCATTTGTTATTTTTCCATATCCCCAAATTGGACATGTTTCATTATTACCAAAGCGTACGTTTCCAGCATCATCTAAATTCCTGTAATCCCTGAGATATTCCTTCCTCCCAGTCATATGTCTTGAGCAGCCACTATCCATGTACCATTTTGAATCATACCGATCATCAGACATAACCTGCAATCAATCAAGAAGGAGTTGGTACCCAATCAATCTTGGGTCCTCAGGGTAAGCAAAGGATTCTTGAATCCATTTTTCCACGGCCTCTTCAGAAATTTCATTTGCATTTAAATTAATCAAGTTCTCCAAAGCCTCATGTGATGAGCATAATTCCGAAGTGTTTGAGTAGGATTCAGAAGAGTTTGTATTTGAAAATGATGAGTCCGAAGTGACCGACAAAGTGACAGACTTCGGAACCCATTTTTGAATGAAAATTTTGATTTGGAGGATATTGAAGATTTTGAAGTTTTTGTTTTTGCAGTTAAGTTTTCCTTCAAGTCATTTCTTTTCCAATTTTGTTTTGGTTTTTCCGTTTTTGACTTTAGTGAAATTGAGCTGCACAACGTAGAGGTACAAAGATACTCTTCGTATGCCAATTTAAAGTCATTTAATGAGAGATTATTATCCTTGAACATTTCCAAATTGTTGTCCAGCCATTTGTGGAATGTATCTATTAGATTGTTTCCTTTTGAAAATGTTTTCTTCGTCGGTTTTCGAAATTTAGGATTTGGAAAGTTAGGTTTCGTTGGTGTAAAGGTTGGTTTTTAATTTCGATTTTTAACTTTTGAGATTTTTGAGCAAACAGGTTTTGTACCAGAAGTGGAAGCAATTGCTTCATTTTGTTTTGAATCTCTAAAAGGAGTTTTTCTTTTCACAAGATTTAGGGTTTGCTTGGTTTTCGAATTCTCAACAGTGGGTTTTTGAGTTGGTTTTGAAATCTTCACTGCTGATTTTGGCTTTTGTAGAACTTGTTGTGCAGTTTTGTTTGTTGAAACTTTTGATTTTGAAATTTCATTTTTAGGACTGTGTGAAAAAGGGACACATTCACAAGATTCCATTAATTCCAATACATCCATCTTCGGAACTGTGGGTTTTTCCACAACCTGAATTTGTTTGTAGTTTCGATTAATGTAAATGTGATCGTCGTTCTTGAGATTTAGTAAGTGTGACATGTTTTCGGACACTTTCTCCTTTTCAAAACAAAGACGATTATATAAGTTGTGGCCGTATAGTTCTTGTTTCCTTATATTTATTTTTACTTCCATTTTCTCATTCAGTTCATTCTCGACCATTTTGGATGATGAGTAAAACCCTTCATTTGTAACTGTGGAGTTATCCTTTTCAAGAAGTTTTTGCAATTCATTATCAATTAGGGATAATCCACCGGGTTTTACAAAGATTGAATTTTTTAAGTAAGAAACCTTAGGATAGATACATGCCAAATGGACTAGCCTTTTTGAATTATCCTTGAGATATTGATCGTAAGAGACAGATTCATCTGTGATTTGAAGTTTAAAATTTGAAGTTTCTTTGGTTTCAAGAATTTTTGATTCACAATTCATTTTTGTTTTCCCTTTGTCCACCGAAGACACTTGTGAGATGTCTTCAGAGGTCGATTCGGATATGAAGGATGACTTTAACAAAATAAAGGAGGAACAATCAATCTCCTCCATGTCCGAGTCACTTTCATAATCCTTTTCAGACAAGTTATTGGCAATTTCTTTTTCTTCTGTTTCAATTTGAGGTACAGCCTTATTCAGGATTGGAATTTCTTGAGGCAATATTTTCATCAATTTATCAGCAGTTAGATGTTTTTCCACAGATATCAGGCCATGTTTATATGATGGATTAGTAACTTCGGGGCCTGATACTATAGATTCGCATTCATAGGATATACTATCGACTTCCTTTAATTTAAACTCAATAAAAGGCAATAGTTTTCTATGCTGGACATTACAAACATCGGCTGAATGATAAATTCTCGTAATATGAGCATATAATCGTTTGGCTGTTTCACAAAATATGTTTCTCTGTCTTAAGATTACATCATGATTGTTTAAAAAATTTTCTCTATTTTCTTCTAACAAGGAGATTCTAAGATAAGATTTCTCTAATGCTAGCTTCAGGTTCTCTACTCTCCCCCTTAAGCTTAGAAGCTCCTGTTCACTGAGTATTTCCCTATTTTTGGCATCAATGAGTAATTTATGCATGACAGAACAATCACGAGTTATTTCACTTATAATGGGAGCAGATTGAGAAGTAGGAATTTTAAAAGATGAAAGAAGTTTTGATACCTGTTCTGGGATTGTCAAACGGTTGTCATTTGCCATCAAGCACACTTCCTCATCATCAGAAGAGTCTTCATCCCAAGTCTTCGGAGTATCAGCAGCAGATATTTCCAGTCCCTCCGAAGTCACAAACCCAAGACCCGCAGTTGCTTCAACCTTCATCATTTCCTCATCATTCAATTTCTCCGAAGTGTATTTTAGAAAGCACTTATCAACATCATAGGCCATGAAAGCACTATGAGATGGCTTTCTCACTTCGTCATCATCTGAGTCCGAAGACCAAACTTGATATGATCCTTGACGATCATCAGCAGCCGTTCGGGCTAGGTCTTTGGTCCTTACTCTAACTTCCTCCATTTTTCTTGCGTAATAGGCTTCGTCCTTTACTTGTGGTTTCTTTTCGTTTTGCTTCCGAAGCATGCAGTCTTTTGCAAAATGATTCTTGCCATGACAATAATTGTAGTCATAACCAGAATCACCTGAGATTTTCTTCTCTTCGGACTTCTCTTTGGATAACTCCGAAGTCGGTTTTTCAGAAGGCTTCGGAGTTGACAGTTTTAAGTTATCCTCCTTCGGAGTGTATATTTCAGGTTTGGGCTTGGAGTTGAAGTTTGATTTGTTAAATTTTTTCACAAATGGCTTTCCAGAGTTGTTTTTGATGAATGGTTTCTTGAATCTTCGATTGTTGGCGGCATAGAGAGCAACAGTGTCTCCATTATCATCTACCATGTAGGCAGCAATGTCTTCATAACTTGATTCTTCCTCTTCTTTTGACACGAGAGCTAGTGGTCCAGAACTAGCCATTTCACTTCTTCGACCTACCACATCGGGTTCATGTGATTTTAATAGATTGTATAGGGCAGCCAGCTTGTATTTCTCAATATTCTCATAGGATTTGACCATGAGCATGATTGGTCTCCATTCCTTGCGAAGACTGTAGAGAAATTTGATATTTATCTCTTGTTGGCTTCTTGTTTCCCCATACTTATCGAGTGTGTAAATCATGTTGCTCAAACGTTCATAGCAGGTTTCTAAGGACTCATTTTCTTCTTGCTTAAAGTTCCCGAAGTCTGCAAGGATTTCTTGAACTTTGCTAGTATGAAGAATTTTATCTCCTCCGAAACGAAGTTCGAGATTGTCCCACATCACTTTTGCAGATTTTGCATCAGCAATGTGATGGCTGACATCGGGACCCAAGCCACTTCTCAGTTCGCGCATGGCTCTCTCGTCGTTTTCAAGCTTCTTCATATCTGCAGCATTAAGAACAACAGCTTCTTCTCCGTCAGGAACAACAAATCGACCAGCAATGTTTGTGTGTGGACCTTCAGTCACAGAGCTCCATAGATCTTTGTCCAGTCCTATAAGGTAATCCTTCATTCGACCAGCCCAATAATCGTAGTAAGAAGTTACTAGAACAGGGGCCTTCGTTGCTGAACCGATGAGGTTGGCATAGTTAAGCATATTAGCATAAGTTGCTGTGGAATCAGTCATCTTGATGTATTTCAACAGGATCTTTTCAGTAAAAACGGGTGGTAGAGATTTGCAACAGATGTGGAAGACTAAATCTGAGAATCGATTCAGATTTAGAGCTGAAGCAAACTAATTCGAACTCTATCAACAGGTTTTTGAGCTGACTTGCTCTGATACCACTTGTTGGGTGTTGAAATAAGAGATTAGATGAACTAATATAGATGTTGAATCAATCAGACAATCAATCACACAATGATAATGCAACAGAGCTCAATTAAACAACAAGATATGAATAACATGTGCCGAATGATTCGATTAGAACTTTGGTTTTACAATGGATTTTCTATCTTGGAGATATACAATTCTCGTAAGTTAATCTTGTAATCACTCATTTGACACGGTATGGTATCACTAATATTTATACTGAATCAGTGATACCAATAGTACACTTTTTACAAAGAATATCCTATCAGTGTACTAGCCAATAGGATAGGAGATTCATGCAACACGTATTGTACTATACGCGTGCACACAAAAGACAAGAGGACAGGCTGTGAAGTCTTCGGATCTTCTATGCATAGCACTTCGGAGTCTTTAGACTTCGGTGTCATCTCTTGTTTATTCACTTCGGGGTTTCTTGTGGGTAGGACTTCGGATATATCAGCACTTCATCACAAAATATCTCAACACAACCTTTTTAGTAGGGACAAGATTGAGGATGTAGGCGGTTGTCTCTAAGGCATACCCCAGAAGTGAATAGGAAGAGAAGCTCGACTCATCATGGAACGAACCATCTCTAACAAGGTTCGGTTGCGCCTTATAGCCACACCATTCAATTGTGGCGTTCTTGGAGGAGTCAACTGTGAAACCATTCCACATTCCTTAAGATAGTCTAGGAACTCGATACTAAGATACTCACCGCCTCTATCGGAAGCATCATTTTCTTCCTGCGCAATTGATTTTTGACTTCATGTTTAAACTCTCTGAATTTCTCAAAGGTTTTGGACTTATGCTTGATTAAGTAGATATAGCCATATCTAGTATAGTCATCAGTAAAAGTCACATAAAATCGATTTACATCCCTTGTGTTAGTCCTGAAGGGTCCAGACACATCGGTGTGTACGAGATCCAATGGACCTTCAACTCTTTCACAATATCCAATCAAAGGTGATTTAGTCATCTTTCCCAAAAGACAAGATATGGATTCGTCATTTGGCCTTAGATCAAATGATTCCAACACTCCATCCTTTTGGAGTTGGGCGATGCGTTTCTTGTTGATGTGTCCAAGACGACAATGCCACAAGCATGCTTTGTCTATACCGACAGATGAATCAATTTGAAATACACTATTACCTAAGTTTTCTACACACATCACATTTTCATACACACCATGACAAGGTAAGGCATTAAATATAAAGACACCATTCTTATAAGTCGAAATAGATTCATTCACATTATCAAATGAGTATCTAATTTCTTGTCTAAACAATGTGTGGAATGAAATAATGTTTCGAGCCATATCAATCAAGTAGCAACAATCAGTTAGATCTAATTTAACATCACTACAAAGCATAAGCCTGTAAACTCCAATCTTGGTGACAGGTGATGATCGCCTGTTTCCCATGATCAAGTTTATCCTTCCATGCTCCATCTCCCTACTTTCTCTTAGTCCCTGTAGATCAGAACAAATGTGAAAACCACATCCTGTATCTAGGACCCATGAATAAGAAGATGATGAATTCTCAGATACAGTGTATATACCTACAGACGATGGCTTTACTTTCCCATCCTTGATGTCTTGCACGTACTTGGGGCAGCTTCGTTTCCATTGTCCCTTCTCGTTGCAATAGATGCAATCGGCATCCTTTGGGTTAGAGACGGGAGGAACATCAGAACCAGACTTTTCCTTTGAGCCACTGCTAGATGACCCGACATGGGACTTTCCCTTCCAGTTTTGTTTGGGAGGACCTTACCTCTTCTTCCCTTTTCCCTGTCCAATAGCCAGTAAGGGAGTGTTGCTAGAAGCGGAGGATATGGCTTTACCCTTCATGCCGGCTTCAGCAGTCTACAACATATTGTGTAATTATGCGAGAGTTGTCTCACTGTTGTTCAAATGATAGGTCAGAACGAACTGATCATAACAACTGGGCAACGAGTTCAGAATTATATCAATAGTTAGTTGACAACGCCTAGTGATATCAAGTATTTTAGGCGTTTTTGAGCCATGTTCTTGATAAAATTATATCAAATATGTCTGGGTATTCTCACTTTTCGTGCCAGGACTTGTTTGGAGAAAAAGAATGGAAACAGGGACTAAAAGCGTGCAAAAAGGAAGAAGTTGGGAAGAATGAAAAATCAAGGAAACTCGTACGCGCGCCGCGGATACATCATCTGCGCGACGCGGGCTTAAGGCGGTGGAACACATTCAAATGCCGAAGAAACGGGAAAAGATTAGTACGCGCGCCGCGGATTCACTTCTGCGCGGCGCGGCTGCGGGAAATTTGCAAGTATAAATAGATGCATTTCTAGCCGAAAACCCTAGCAAAGACCGGGTGTAAAATCGACCTTGAAGCTCTTTGACTCCAGGATTTCATTCCAGAAGATTCTCAATTGGTATTGGTTAGTTTTAGATTTTATTTGTAATTAAATGTTGGATTTAAGCTTGGTTTTGTATCTTTGGGTGTGACAACCATTGATATTAAGCTTTGGCTTCTGTTTTTAGATCATTTGGTTACTGTTTTTATGTTTGGATTCGGATTTGGTGAATGCAAAGCATTTGGTTACATTTAATCTTAGCTTTTTCGGTGTTTTATGCTTGTGTTTGGTTTTGGATGTGTGATTGATGTTTGGATATTGTTTTGACCTTATTGGGACTATTTTTCTTTGCTGAAATCAGTAGCTAATTAGGTTAGTTTTTAGGCATTAAACCTTGGCTAGTAACTGTTCAGAAGAACTTTAGTTAGTGGCTAGTTTATGCTTTGCTTGGTTTTGCTAGTTTGGATGCCTTTGATTGCTTCTGATTCAGAGATGTACTTCTGATTTCAGAAAGTAACTAGGTCATTTGAGCATAGCTTAGCTTGGCTTGAGTGTGTTTGATCATTGCTTTTGTTTGCTAGTGATTAGGATGATAGAAACTAGATCCTCCGACTGTAGCTGTGACACTACTAGTTGGTAATCTCTCATCTAGTCTAACCACGAAGCTCTTGTGGATCGACCCTGACTACCGCTATACTAGTGTGTGTTAGGTTTTCTCTTATTTTTGACCGCACGACGACCTCTGCGCGTGTCAAATTTTGGCGCCGTTGCCGGGGAGCTGTGAGCTTAGGATAGGTGAGTAGTAGGAACTTGTTTCTTGTTTTTGAAAATTTCATTTGCTAAAGTTTGATTTTTGATTTTTGTGGGCGTGTTGCACTAGTGCATGCGTACCCGCAGGGGTAAGCAATTATCCCCATTGCAGTTTGATTCTGAGATTGAGCGTACTGCGTGCAAAATCCGTGCCCGTAGGCGTTTAAATATCATGAGTTTTAGTCAGGTTAGCAGTAGTCCGGTAAGTGTTGCCCATGAACCATCAGGTGAGGCAACGGGGATGTTTTCTATTCCCCCACTGTCAGAGTTTCAGTTTGGGAGCACGAGTGCTTCTGGTGGTGCAGTTTCAGCCCCTGCACCCATACCATCATGCACTCCACCATCTGTCCCACCATTTACACCCGCTTCACAACCACAATCTACCAATCCATTTACATCTGCTATGTCTTGGGGAGAGCCGACCCGTGATGGCACCCGAGCTCCTAGACAGCATACACCAACATCTCAACCACAACCAGTTCTTTTTAAACCTCAACCCACATTTCAATCAACACAACCTATACACTTTCAACAACCTCCTCAGCCACAATACCATTACCCAGAGACGGAGGAGGGATATGACGAAGAAGACGAGGGATGTGTGCCACCAGCACCCCAACCACATTGGAACCGAGGTCGGGGACCTCCTAGAAGAGCACCACAGTATCAACCACCAGGTCAGCGGGAATACAATGATCATCTTTACGGTAACCCCTCCCAACCTTTACATTTCGCACAACCGAGACGGCAATCGGTTGCATCACATTTCCAACCGCGGGAATATGATGATTCATCGCCAATCTATATTCCTGATAACATTGATTCGCAAGTAGAGATAAGACCTCAGTTATTAGGAATATTGCCAGAGTTTAGAGGGTATAAGCAAGACGATCCCTATAATCATTTATATGAATTCTTAGCGATTGCTAATGCTAATAACCCTAGGAACACCAATAGAAATATTT
The DNA here is from genome assembly GCA_023525715.1 of Cichorium intybus. Taxonomy (NCBI): domain Eukaryota; kingdom Viridiplantae; phylum Streptophyta; class Magnoliopsida; order Asterales; family Asteraceae; genus Cichorium; species Cichorium intybus. The sequence continues at coordinate 83,683,983 of CM042010.1, forward strand.
TCAGGCTTAGACTGTTTCCATTCACCCTTAAGGATAAAGCCAAATATTGGTTCACATCGTTGCCATCGAACAGTATTACTACATGGGATCGGCTCAAGGCAAAGTTCCTTCATGAATTTTATCCAGCAAGTAAGACAATTGAAATCAGAAGAGTCATCCAGGACTTCCAGAAAAAGCCAGGAGAGGCTTTCCACGAAGCCTTTGACAAATTGAAGGAGTTGTTACGATCCTGTCCGCATCACGAAATTCCTAGGTGGCAGTTAGTTAAGTTATTCTTCGAAGGAGTCAGTGAGACGCATCAGGCCATGATAAATGCCTCATCCATTGGGACATTTATGTGGCAGGACCCAGAGGAAGCTTGGCAGTTCTTGGAGCAGTTGAGCAATGGCTCCAAGGCAAACTTTTCTACCAGGAAGATTGTAAGTACGGCGGCAGTAGTAGGAGTCGATGCTGACTAGAAAAAGGAAGTGAAAAAGGAAATTAGTGAACTGAATATGAAGTCTGACAGGCTCATGTCAACACTGCAGAATGGGCCACCAAATTCATCACAAGGAGGTCAAGGAGGACCTAAGACTCAAGAAGCAAATCAAGTTTATGGCCAGGGTCAAGGCCAGCACAATAACGGACGACCGTACAGGCCATACAACCAAGGACAGCAGCAAAATTTTAGGCAAAACAATTATCAGAGTCAATCGACTAATCAGCCTAGAACACATCAGCCTGCGAACAACAATAACCACAATGGAAACACCAATACAAATAGCAACAATAACAATAACAGGGGGCCCAATAATGCTACCAACAACGCCCCGGGGACTCAAGAAGAGATGATTGCTAAGATGTATGACATGGTCACTGCGACGCAACAACAATCTCAAGCAAACGTAAAAGCCATTGCGAATATGGAACAACAGATAGGTCAAATGGCTGCAGATCAGCAAAAGAGAGACAGTGGCAAGTTGCCGAGTGCTACAGAGATCAACCCTACTCATAATCAGCGCCCAGGGAAAGAGCAAGTCAACACTGTCGAATCAGGATGGCGAAAAGTCACTCTGGAGGACTTGTTCGAAGTAGGGAGTGAAGTTAGATCAGGGGAAGAAGAGAAGGCTCTAGGAAATGAGGAAGGTAAAGAAGAAGGAGGAGTTCTTGTTGAGAATAACACTCAATCAGAAATAGATAAAGAGGCCCATAAGGAGGAGCAACCAACGATAGCGGGGATCAAGCAGAAAAAGAAGAATAGGAAAGAGAAGAAAAAGCAGGAAGCACCCAAATCAATGGGGCCTTTAATGAACCAGCCCCTTTGGGACGAGCTTAAGGATGCCCCTGAAGACACCAGAATTCTGCAAGAAATGTGTGAACAAAATGGGAAGAGCAAAGCACCCACACCAAAAACTGTGAGGTTGACTGTGAAAGCAAGCGAGGCGTTATTGGGAACACTGCCCAAGAAGGAAAAAGACCCTGGATCACCATTGATCACTACAACTGTAGGGGACGTGGTTATTTGAAATACCTTATTAGATTTGGGAGCGAGTGTCAACATCTTGCCAGGATACCAGTACGATAAGTACAAAAATGAAGAAATTGAGCCAGCAGAAGTTGTATTGCAGCTGGCTGATCAATCAACTAAGGTATCTAGGGGAAAGCTAACAAATGTCATAGTCAAAGTTGGGGACTTTTTCTATCCCGTGGATTTTCTGGTTATGGAATATGAAAGTCTAGACGATGCACCTGCACTAATCTTAGGACGTATATTCTTAGCTACTGTTGGTTCAGTGATCGATTGCAAGACTGGAGATATGGACATTTTCTTCGGGACCAGAAAAAGAAGATTGAATATGTTTGGGAACCCGATATCATTACCTTCAGAAGGAAACGGCAGACAAGTAGACATAAGAACATTAATGTAGCCAGGAATCAGGAGTAAGGAAAAGATCTGGACACGTACGGGAGAGGGAGGAAAAGAATAAATTTTAAAAGAAACCAAGGACCACCCATTGTCCACCATCGACAAAGAACAACTGCTGGACATGATAGAGATAATGGAAGCCAGGCACCAGCAATACGAAAAGGAATCCAGAGAACGAGAGACGAATGTTTTTAAGCTCTTGAAATCTCAACAACAATGGATCAGCGGTGTGAGTGATCGAATGACCCAACTCACATCTCTCATGACAATGATGGCCAACAATTTCATGCCAGAATACCAGCAAATGCCATCAAGGGGTCAAGAAGAAGAAGAAGAGTCAGCTTAGGAGTAGTACGTCTGGCTGAAGACGTTAAACTTAGCGCTTGTTGGGAGGCAACCCATCGTGTCATAAGTTAGGATATATTTCTTTGAATAAAATACAAAAAATACATCAATCTTTTTGTAGGTACTAGTAGTTTGAAATAAGTGTGGGGTCATTTGAGAAGTTTTGAATTTTTTGAAGTCCGCGCCGCGGATATTTGAATTACGCGACGCAGGATTGTAAACCAACCCGATGCGCAGGGGTTGATTTGGTGACACGCGTGACGCGCAAAGCATAAACCCGTGACGCGGTCAACGATCAGTCGGTTTTCACTTTTATAAGGTAAGTCGCGGTTCACACGACCCACACACGACTCGGAGCTCTGGTTATCGAAATTCTCTTGCAATTTTTCTTGCTCATTTTGTTCCCACTGCCAAGGTACGCTATTCTAACTATCTATTACTCGTTAAAACTAGTGATTAGGTAGTTAATTTTAGTGATTTACCAAAAATAGTTCAAAACTTAGAATCGCTAATGCTAGCTCATAGGGTGTTTGTTTTGCCAAATGGAGACCCTAGATGAGCTAGTCGGCACCTAGGCTACCTTGTGGTATGATTATATTGAGTTTTAGCAGGTTAAATTGAGATTTTGGATCGGGGTTTGGAAACAGCCGCACGCCGCGCCGCGCCCTTGCCCTTGGGCCGCGCCGCGGTGCGGCAGGGAAGATGAGGACTGATTCTGCAAAAAAAAAAAATTTGTGGCTATATTTTCTTTTTGCAGATGATGTTCAGATTGAAGCATGCTTTCCTCCAGTTCCCCGAGGGACTGGCCAGTTCTGCAGAGTATACTTCACGGAGGGACGCATTGAGGGGTCGTCGGGTTCTCGAGGCGACGGTTATTGATAGAGATATATTGAGAGACGCAGGACTATGGGGTGCGATCGAGCCATTCTTGCATCGCACCTGGACCCATGAGGAGGAATCATTCACTTGCCGAGGATGGGATCGGATCATGGCCACTGACGAGGATGTGGTCTATACGGAGCTTCTCCTGGAGTTCTTGTCCACCATCCATTTTGCTCCTAGGGCGTCGGATCCACGATCCAGACTCATCCGCTTTCGCTTGGGATGCGTACAGAGGGAGTGCAACCTCCGGGAGTTCGGGAGGCGCACATGCATCTACACTCCAGCGGATTTGCAGCACCATTACTTCACGCAGTTCTTTGGTGCGTGCATCCAGGGGCAGCTAGACCGGGCCCCCAACATGGAGATTTGGACACCGCTGTCCAATGTCATGTACGAGGCAGGGACCTCGAGGGAGAGCCACCTACGTGATCCACTTCACCGCCTCATGCACCGTATCGTCTCCACCTCCATCATGCAGCGGGAGGGAGGCGAGAAGGTGTCTGGGGAGGATATGACATACCTGTAGGCTCTCCTCGACCCGTCCCGATTCCTCCATCTCCCCTTCGCCCTCGCAGTCGCTCTTTCCACCCATTCGACGAGCGTCTCCACCAGCAGCCCACTGTCCAAGGGGTATGTTATTACCCTCCTGGCCCGCTCATATGGTATTCTCACTGCCTCCGTGGCAGCTTCCTTGACAGCACGCACTTTGGGGAGGATGCGGCTCATTGAGCAGCAGCGCCCGTGGCAGTTCATCCGGGCACCGACCGAGCCTCCTCAGGCACCTCAGCCCGCGTATGCCCAGCCTGGCAGGAGACGCAGGAGGCCAGAGCCAGCACCAGAGCCGCAGCCACAGCCGCAGGAGGACCCAGCGGCCATCCATCGGTTGGAGGCCCGGGTTGCGAGGATGGAGGACCAGCTCGAGTGGATCGGGGAGGTACTTTTGGAGTTGGCCGCTCAGCAGGGCCGACACCCCCGACCATTCCCAGCCAGGGCCCATGATCATGAGGCTGGACCCTCCAGGCCACCTGGTAGCGATTGATGTATTTTTCTTTCTTTCTTTTTATATTTTTGGGATATATGTACAAACTTATGACACTCCTATTTGTATGTTTTTGTTCATATCTTATTTGTCATGTTTGTTTTTAATTTGTTTGTTAAGTTATGCATGATATACCAATGTGAGAATGAGTTGTCTAAGACAAGTGTGGGGTCACCGTGCCCCCTCCACTTGTCTTGACCACCGGCGTGTTCACTGCAGCGCTACAACTCCAGAATACGAAATCGAGGATCCATCTGTACGCAATTATACCTGTGATATTGAGCACCAAGCAGTCTATCGTCCAAAAAGGGGTAACTCTTTCTCCCTTGTTTTGAAATAATTTTGTACAACGGGGACGTTGTACGGTTTTAAGTGTGGGTTGTGGACGGTCGAAAGAGATTTTTTGAAATTTTTTGCAGAAATGATCAATTCTTCAATTTTTAGCAATATTTTTTAAAATTTTTAATAAATTGCAATTTTGAAATGAATGGTTTGTGATTGTGATAGCATTAGTATTTTTCAAGAAATACTGTTTATTTGTGATCATGCTATTAGTTAGTCAAATAAGTTAAGTTTTACGAGTTTAGAAGATTGAGCTGTTTTAGGATTGGAATTTAGGAAGGAAAAGTCTATCTGTGGCCTTTGTTGTTCGAGCCGGTAGGTCTAAAATGGGTGGGCCTTATGCACCTTACCACCTAAGATCGTCTGGTCTGGGATGGTATTTCTGAAAGCTCGCTACACGGACAACATCGAAAGTCATGGGCAATTCCTTAATGGCCTTTAGAATCTGAATGAGTAAGTACACTTCATTGTGGACAGAAAGTTTGTAATCAAGGGTTCTCTAGAAAGCCATGAATTCCAAAGAACAATTCAATTATGTTTTCGCGAACTATTCCACTCTAACTCGAAGAGCAATAAACTTTGAAACTGAACACAGTCAAAAATTGTTTGATTCTTTATTATAATTTGTTAAAAACTCTCTTGCTTGGGGACAAGCAAGGCACAAGTGTGGGGTGTTTGACAACGCCTAGTGATATCAAGTATTTTAGGCGTTGTTGAGCCCTGTTGTTGATAAAATTATATCAAATATGTCTGGGTATTCTCACTTTTCGTGTCAGGACTTGTTTGGAGAAAAAGAATGGAAACAGGGACTAAAAGCGTGCAAAAAGGAAGAAGTTGGGAAGAATGAAAAATCAATGAAACTCGTACGCGCGCCGCGGATACATCATCTGCGCGACGCGGGCTTAAGGCGGTGGAACACATTTAAATGCCGAAGAAACGGGAAAAGATTAGTACGCGCGTCGCGGATTCACTTCTGTGCGGCGCGGCTGCGGGAAATTTGCAAGTATAAATAGATGCATTTCCAGTCGAAAACCCTAGCAAAGACCGGGTGTAAAATCGACCTTGAAGCTCTTTGACTCCATGATTTCATTCCAGAAGATTCTCAATTGCTATTGGTTAGTTTTAGATTTTATTTGTAATTAAATAGTTGGATTTAAGCTTGGTTTTGTATCTTTGGGTGTGACAACCATTGATATTAAGCTTTGGCTTCTGTTTTTTGATCATTTGGTTACTGTTTTTATGTTTGGATTCGGATTTGGTGAATGCAAAGCATTTGGTTACATTTAATCTTAGCTTTTTCGGTGTTTTATGCTTGTGTTTGGTTTTGGATGTGTGATTGATGTTTGGATATTGTTTTGACCTTATTGGGACTATTTTCCTTTGCTGAAATCAGTAGCTAATTAGGTTAGTTTTTAGGGATTAAACCTTGGCTAGTAACTGTTCAGAAGAACTTTAGTTAGTGGCTAGTTTATGATTTGCTTGGTTTTGCTAGTTTGGATGCCTTTGATTGCTTCTGATTCAGAGATGTACTTCTGATTTCAGAAAGTAACTAGGTCATTTGAGCATAGCTTAGCTTGGCTTGAGTGTGTTTGATCATTGCTTTTGTTTGCTAGTGATTAGGAAGATAGAAACTAGATCCTCCGACTGTAGCTGTGACACTACTAGTTGGTAATCTCTCATCTAGTCTAACCACGAAGCTCCTGTGGATCGACCCTGACTACCGCTATACTAGTGTGTGTTAGGTTTTCTCTTATTTTTTACTGCACGACGACCTCTGCGCGTGTCATTAGTTCCTCGTCAAAGTGCACATTCAGCTTCATAAGGCGCTCCACGTATCTTTGCATTTTCTGCACGTGGCCGCAAACAGACTCTCCCTCCCTCATCTTGCAGGCCATGAGTGCTTTGACTACTTCATACTTTTCCTGACGAGCTTGCTTATGGAACTATTCCATAAGGTCCTTGTTCATCTCGTATGGCCAGTAGTCCTTATAGAACCTTTGCAATTTGGGGACCATAGTGGCGACCATGATGCATGCCACTTTAGTAGCATCGTCGTAGTGTTTCTTGAATGAGGCACATTCCTCAGGAGTAGCAGTTTCTTGATCAATCTCGATGAGCTCCTTTTCAAGAACATACTCTTTATCCTCGAACTTGAGCACCATCTTGATGTTTCTCATCCAATCATCATAGTTGGTGCCATCTAATGTCACCTTAGAACATAGCGAGATGATCGAGGAGAAGTTGGTGTTATGGGTGGAGTGGGGCGTGGTGGGAGCAACAAGAGTATCAGAAGAAGACATCTATAAAAGAAGGTAGTTTTGATTAAATAAGGAAATCCTCAATATTCAACCCAACGATAAATATCAAGGCTAGGATCCAACTATGTAATTACACAACTTAGAAAAGGGATGCCGTAATCTAATTGTAAATTACTTAAAGGTAGGTAAATGACGATTTACCAATCTCACTGCGGAAGATAATCATATTAAGTGAAATTCCTAGATCTTATGAGATTCATTGAATAAATCAATGGCATGTTTAATCTCGGATTATGTCCATCCGTTTGTGACTGGGATGCTGAGGATCACAAACAAGGTGTGAATAACCATGCAAATCACATGGTAACCTCACTGTCGTTTATCATCTCGATTGATGTGCCGGTTAACCACACGAGCTCCATCATCAATGATAATTTATGAGATACCCATTACTACTTTTTATGAGTCCCTATTAGTGTGCCGGTTAACCACACGACCTCCACTAACGATTCATAAAGTGTAATGTGTTATTTCATGGGTTAGCATACAATTCACATTTTCCTAAAGTAATTAGATTGGGTTTTTATTAAATGTTCTAGTACTTTGTCTAATAGCATTATAATTTTAATGAGATTAGGTTTATCCTATCAAATCCGTTCTGCTAACGACACTCTACTAGTAAAGGAAGCGGTGGGTGAGAGTGGACACCCATTCAACCGTCATTTTATATACAGTTTCCTTATACCCGCCTTATAGACCAGTTTTGTTAATGAAGCATATTAGCGATTTGACCGACTTAATCTTATACATAAATGTAATCTTATAATAATATATATATATATATAAGATGTATTTTAAACAATTTAAAATGTCTTTGATTTAATTTTGTGTCTTTTAATTAACTGTTAATTAAATTAATTAAATCAAACAAGGATCAAAAAAATTAATCCAATTAATTTTAATCCTAATCCTTGCCCACTAGGTGTAATCGAAAATAAGGCCAAGTGGTTTCCAATTTTTAATTAATCATATTTACCAAAAATAGAAAACCCTAGAGGAGGCCAGGCAATTTTCGAAAAACCAGGGTAGAGGCCAGGGTTTCAGAAACCCTTTGGAAAAATCGATAATCATGTGGGCAAGGGTTTATTTTCGATAAACCCTATGTCCAAATCGAGATATAGCAGTTTAACAGAAAAACAGCATGGCTCTAATACCATTGATGGGTTTATATGAAATCAATGAGCTTAAATCCTAAGTTCACATGCACCTTAAAGGGTCTATGTTTTTCTCAAATTAAACCTATAACTAAGGCCAATATTAAAATTGCAAAAGATGAATTGTATACCTTTTGACATTTGGAAGCTAGCACCACAAGTGTCGTGCCTCTAGTGGCTCACACCCAAGAACTAGGCAAGCTAGATGAGCAAGAGAGAGCAAGGAGAGATCCTTCAAGTTGGTGTGAATAATGGGGTGCCAGGGGCCTCTATTTATAGTCTCCGGGTGATAAGCAATAAGGAGTATAACTGTCTTATTTAAGATCCTGATATGATAAGGCTTTTATCATATAAAGGGATCTGCTTATCACTGCCATAATAAGCCTCATGGGCTGCAAAATCCACAAGGCTCCAAGCCTTGGACTTCGTCCAACCCATTAGGGTATTCAGGTTGTTCATTACTCAACTATTGGACAATTACAATTCAGCCCCTGCACAAGGCTCCAAGCCTTTCTGATCAATTATTAATTAAATAATATGATTTCTAATTAATATATTAATCTCATAATATATTAATAAATCATTATTTCTCTATCTTAGTTAATCATCTATTCCTTTGCTAGTTATGAGGGCAACCCAAAAGGATCGTGTTGCTATCAACTTAAGTATACTTCTAAATTATAGTTATTGCTTAGACACCTTAATCCAACAAAATCTGGTAAGGCCAAGATAGGAGCAGCCCACAAACACTCCTTGATTTTTTCAAATGCCTTTTGAGCATCTTCTCCCCATATAAAAGCACCTTTCTTCAAACAACTAGTAATGGGACTTGAAAGAGTGCTGAAATCACGAATAAAACGCCTATAGAATAAGGCCAAGCCATGACACCAACGCACTTCACTTATGTTTTTAGGACTAGGCCAGGACTTGATTGCTTCAATATTGAACTGATCCACGGACACGCCATCTTTAGAAACCACATATCCCAAGAATTTCACTTCCTCCACCAAGAATGAACACTTCTCTTGTTTTCCATAGAGCTTTTGAGCTCTAAGAGTTTCAAACACCTGTTTCAAGTGTACCAAATGCTCCTCCCTCCTTTTGCTATACACCAAAATGTCATCAACGTAGACAACAACAAACCTGCCCAAAAACTATTTAAGCACTTCATTCATTAGTCTCATGAAAGTACTTGGTGCATTAGTAAGGCCAAATGACATGACAACCCATGTTTGGTTTTAAAGGTTGTCTTCCGTTCATTACCCCTACGCATAAGAATCTGGTGATAACCACTTCTCAAATCAATTTTTGAGAACACAATCAGATCTATACAATTCATCCAACATATCATCAAGTCTATGAATGGGAAATCTATACTTGATGGTTATATTGTTTACGACTCTACTATCCACACACATCCTCCAAGAACCATCTTCTTTTGGCACCAACAAAACAGGAACAACACAAGGACTTAAGCTTTCACGCACATAACCCATTTTCATGAGTTCACCAATCTGTTTTTGCAATTCCTTTGTTTCCTCCGGATTGCAACGATAAGCAGCCTTATTAGGCAAAGATACACCTGGAATAAGGTCTATTTGATGTTCAATACCACGGATTGGAGGCAAACCTGGAGGTAATTCAGTTGGGAACACATCTTGATACTCCATGAGAAAATCGGCAATTGGACCTTTTTCTTGCACAATCTGCCCCACCCTTGGATCTTCTTTAGCCACAAGCATGTAAACCACATCCCCTTGGTCAAGAATCTACTCCACCTCCCTTTCACTAGCCAACATCGTGAGATTTGGCTTCTTGGCTTGTTTTGTACTCATTGATCTCACTTGTGTAGAAGACATGGGTTTTAACAAAAAAAATTTACCATTGTGCCTCAACTCATATTCATTGCTTCTTCCTCTATGCATCACATCCCTATCAAACTGCCAAGGACGTCCCAAAAGAATATGACAAGCATATATGGGAATAACATCACAAAGAATTTCATCTTCATATGATCCCATGGTCAATCCCACCTTCACTTGCTTTGATACCTTCACCTTATTACCATCATCTAACCAATGGAGTGCATATGGCTTAGGATGGGCTGTAGTGATTAAGCCCAACTTTGTAACCATCTCACTAGAAGCAACATTGGTACAACTTCCACCATCAATAATCAAACTACACCACTTGTCCTTAACCAAACATTTGGTGTGGAACAATTGGTCACGTTGATCAACATCAGCTTGTACAACCCGTGTTTGTAAAGTTCTAAGCACTAAGGTTGTATCATACATTGGGGCCTCATACTTCTCCTCTTCTTCTTCTTCTTCTTCTGCTTCTTCATCTTCATCATGTTAATCATTGAAAAGGCCACCCAATCTCTCTTCTTCTTCCAACAATTCATCACGGATCTCAACAGCCTCCCTTAATGTCACCACCCTCCTGTTTGGACAAGCATTTTGATAATGCTCAAGCCCTTGACATTTGAAGCAACAAAACTTGGACAAACTGGTCTCCTTGTTTGCACTATTCAACTTTAGGGCTGCTGTGGAACTACTAGCGCTAATGGGACTAGATGTTGCGGCTGACTTCATGCTAGATTTAGGTTTGGACCATGATTTGGACTTGGCAGATTCTAAGCTAGAGCTTGACCCTCCTCCATACTTTGTCTTCACTTGGGCTTCCAATTTCAGACAAAGACTACAAAGTGTCTCAAAATCAGCATAAGGGTAGAGTTCTACCGTGTTTGTGTTGGATTAGGTGTCTAAGCCATGACTAATAATTAGTATTTACCTAATTAATAGTAGCATAGTCCATTTGGGTTGCCCTCATAGCTGGAGGATTAGTGGAAAGTTAAGTAGAGAGAAAGGGTTGATTTATTATATGACTAATAAATCAAGATATTGTTTGTTAATATATTATGGAGATAATATATTAATTAGAAATAATATTATTTGATTAATAATTAGTCAGAAATTAATTGGATTAATTTCTGTGACATTAATTGGATTAATCAGGAGGTCAGGGATTAAAGTCGTACAAATTCAATAGTTGAATTGCGGCGCGCGGCGCGCAAACGTCTTGGTCGCGGCGCGCGTACAGATAATCCGGAAAATGGGCTGCGGCTAGGGTTTTAGCTTTGCCACTTGGTTCCCTATAAATAAGGAACCCTAGACCTCATTATCAGCCGCTCATTCTATTATTTTCTCTCTGGAATTTCGATCCATAATCCTCTCGGCTTGGGTGTGATCTCATTTGAGGCAGGATATTTTTGCTGCTCAGCTTCTAGAAAATTCTAAAATGTTGGTTTATCTAATTTTTATTCTTTTAGTTAATTTTCTTATGGCCTCTAGGTTTTGTTATATGTTCAATTAGAAGAAAACATAGATCCTTATAGGTTGCATGTGAACTTAGGTTATTTAGTTCATGGTTTGCAGAAAACCTTTCAGTGGTATCAGAGCTTTTGGTTGTTTTCTTGTTGAATGGTTATAACTGTTTTTCCTAAAATTGGTGTTTAAAGCTTATAAACCCTAATTTCATGTGGATCGACTTTTTGGATTAGGGTTTTGGAAACCCTAATTCCTCCCTTAGTGATTTTCGATTTGGCCTATTAGGGTTTTAGGAGGCTTTCTATTTTTGGTAACTTTAATTGGTTAATTAAATGGATAACCTTAAATCCATTTCTTGAAATCGAAATCTAGGGGGTTTAGGATAGGTTTTAATTAATATGATTAATTTGGATAAACCTATCTGCATTTGAATTAATTTAATTAATTGTTAATTAAAAGATAATTCAAAGGATTTAATTAATTTTAGAATTTGCGAAAATTAAGGATTAAATCCGGAAAAATATTTTAAATGTTTAAAATATTAAGATTTAATTATTAATTAAAGGATAATTAAATCGAATTTTAACGGTTTAATTTAATTTTAAATTTGTTGAAAATACGATAACCGATCTCCACGAATAATGGTTTTTTAAGCCGTTTACTACTGTGTGACAGATATATATTTTATCTATAACATGCGGAATAAATAAGAGTTGCGGAATAAATATAAACAAAAATTAAGTTACTGAAAGCTATAACTAAATAAAATAAAGCGGTAAATTTAATCTAGACATTATTTAAATGGACAGAAAGCGGTAAATAAAGTAAATGTTAGAAGTTAGAGGTTAGATGTAATAAACGCCATTATCAACGATAAAGTGTTTTTACAATAAATAAAAAGGTTAGAAGTTAGAAGTTAGAAGTTAGATGTCTCGGTTAAATACAGTCCACATATGTTTTCGTTGTCAATGTTCAATTCGGATGTATTGGATATTTGGTACAGTTGATTTATAACAGTTTAAATAAATCAAAACCGACACAAATAATTTCAAAAGAACTTATTGATAGCTGAGGAAGATGGTGTTTTCTTTGAAGCGTCGATTCTTGTTCTTTACGGTAGGATGAGGTTTGGTAGTTTTTGGTGTTTGGTGAAATGGGTTTTTGGTGTCGGTTTATTTGAGATGCACGGGGTTTTTGTGGTTTAGTTTTCGTGGTGTATGTATTTGGTAGAGGGTGTGTAGGTTTTGTAGGTTGGTATTCGGGTTGAGGTTGTTTAGATGTTTGAGGTTTGGTGTCGGGTAGAGGTTTTGTTTTTTGCGGTTATATGGTTTGATTCTTGTTGACAAAATCAGAATTTTGAGTGTGGTTTATTTGAGATGCACGGGGTTTTTGTGGTTTAGTTTTCGTGGTGTATGTATTTGGTAGAGGGTGTGTAGGTTTTGTAGGTTGGTATTCGGGTTGAGGTTGTTTAGATGTTTGAGGTTTGGTGTCGGGTAGAGGTTTTGTTTTTTGCGGTTATATGGTTTGATTCTTGTTGACAAAATCAGAATTTTGAGTGTGGTTTATTTGAGATGCACGGGGTTTTTGTGGTTTAGTTTTCGTGGTGTATGTATTTGGTAGAGGGTGTGTAGGTTTTGTAGGTTGGTATTCGGGTTGAGGTTGTTTAGATGTTTGAGGTTTGGTGTCGGGTAGAGGTTTTGTTTTTGGTGTAGGGTAGAGGTTTTGTTTGGTGTCGGGTAGAGTATGGGTGTAGCGGTTTTGTTTGGTGTTTGTTTGGACGTGGATTTTCTTTGATTGAAAAGAGTTTTCTAAAGACTTTTGGCAGATTTTTTGCTCTTTGGACGTGGGGTAATCTTGATGTATTGGTGCTTGAATGGGTATGGTGTAGTGTAAGGTTTTTCTGCACAAGAATGGCAAGAGGTGAGCTTCTTATTTATAGTTGCTGAGAAACAGTGTTCGCGTCGCGACCGGGGCTTCCGTCGCGTCGCGAAGGTGCGTGTGTCGTGTTGCTTTTGGTCGGCCACTGGTAAGTGCGTTGTGTTGGTAGTCTCGCGGTTGAAAGGTTGGTGGTGTCGCGTTGAAGGCTTCGCGTCGCGACCAGACATCCCGTCGCGTCGCGATCGCTGTAGCGATCTGGACTTCTGTGTTTTCTCTTCTTCACGTCGCGACCATGGCTTCTGTCGCGTCGTGATTGCTGTAGCTGGGTGATAATTTTTGTATTTTGCTCTTTGGTTCGTAGCATCACTTCCTTAGGTTTGGTTGTTTTCTCAAGGTTTCTTGGGTCTTGATTCATTCTTGTTTTTGATCTTGAATTCACACAACCTGAAATAAACTGATAATATTTGTTAGATAAAAACAGTTCATCTTGTTTCAGTGATGGTCACATACAAAAATATATTTTTCAACAAAATTTAATAGTTAAATTGGTAAAATTAAAAGATAAACCTGAAATATTTTAAAGAGTTTTAAAATACATCTTATATATGTTATTAATTGTTAATACTATATGTATAAGATAAAATTGGTCAGTCAATTCAATAGTAGGCCCCATTCACGAAGCTGATCTATAAAGTGGGTATAAGGAGGCTGCCTATAAAATGGCGGTCTAATGGGTGAACACTTTCGCCCACCGCTCGCGTGATCAGTGGAGGGTCGTTAGCCGAACAGTTTTGATAGGACCGCTTAATCATTAAAAGTATAATGATCAAAGTACTAGAACCATTTACAAAACAAAATCCCAATCTAGTTACTTTAGGAAAAATGTGAATTTGATGCTACCCGATGAAATTGCACTTTGCACTTTATGAAACGTTGGTGGAGCGTGTGTGGTTTACTGGCACACCAATGGGGGTTCATAAAGAGTGGCAATGGGTGTCTCGGGTGTTATCATTGTTGATGGAGCGTGTGTGGTTAACCGGCACATCAATTTGAGATGATAATGGTCCCTGAGAGTACCAAGCTAATTTTCATGGTTATTCACACCCGGTTTGTGATCCTCGGCATCCCAGTCACAAACGGTGGGGCATATCCGAGATTAAACATGCTATTGAACAGTTCAATAAATCTCAAAAGAAACTAGGAATTCCATTTATAATAAGATTATTTTTCCGTGGTGGAATTGGCTGAATCGTCATTCGCCTACCTTTATAAAATTTGCTTATAGATTACGGCATCCCTCTTCTATGTTGCAAATTGTTATAGTTGGATCCTAGCCTTATTTTATATTGGGTTATTATAATGATCGACAAGTATCTAATTAAACTTACATTCTTTTATAGATGTCTTCTGCTGATCAATCCGCTCCCCACTCAAACTCCAGTGTTCCCTCTATCCTCTCACTGTGTTCCAAGGTTCAATTGAACGGGACAAACTACAATGACTGGATTAGGAATATCAAGATGGCTCTGACGTACGAGAACAAAGAGTATGTCCTCGAGACCGAGCTTGTCGATATTGACCCTGAAACTGCTACTCCCGTGGAGATTGCCTTGTACCAAAAACATTCTGATGATGCGACCAAAGTGGCCTGCATCATGATCGCCACAATGAACCCCAAATTGCAAAGGATATACGAATACTACTGGCCCTTTGAGATGCACAAGGAGCTTGCGAAAAAGTTCCGCAAGCAAGATCGCATCCAAAGGTGCGAGGTGGTCAAGGACTTCACGAACAGCAAACCTAAAGATGGAGAGTCCATCTGCGCTCATGTGCAAAGAATGCAAGGTTACATGGAGCGGCTTAGAAAGCTTGCGATGCCTGTACCGGAGGAGTTGGCCGTTGACATAGTGCTTAACTCCTTACCGAGTTCTTATGACCAGTTCAGGCTGGCTTATCATTTGAATAACAATCAGGCTAACCTGACTGAGTTGCATCGCATGCTTCGAGTTGCTGAGGACGGGATGAAGGGTAAAAGTGTACCCTCGGTTAATCAGCCCGTCCTAGCTATTGGAAGTGGCAAAGGAAAGAAGAGGAAGGGCCCTCCTAAGCAAAATTGGAGGGAAAAGGTTCAGGTCGGGTCATCAAGTAATGGCTCGATAACCAAGTCTTCCCAGATTCCTTGTGTGGCCAACCCCGATGAAGCCAACTGTTTCTACTGCAAAGAGAAGGGCCATTGGAAGAGAAGCTGCCCCAAATACTTGCAGGATGTCAAGGATGGGAAAGTAAAGCCATCGACAGCAGGTATATACACTATCTCTAAAAACTCACCATCTTCTAATTCTTGGGTCCTTGATACAGGATGTGGTTTTCACATTTGTTCTGATCTGCAGGGCCTAAAGGAAAGCAGGGAGGTGGAGCACGGTAGACTGAACTTGATCATGGGCAATAGGAGATCGTCCCCTGTTACCAAGATCGGCGTTTATAGTTTAGTGCTTAGTAGTGATGTTAGCTTAGAGTTATTTAATTGTTGCTATTCGCCAGAAATGGCAAGAAACATTATTTCATTTCACGCATTGTTCAGACAAGGATTTCAATTTTCTTTTGATAATAAAATTGGCTCGATTTCTGTTTTCAAAAATGGTATTTTGATTTTTACTGCTTATCCTTGTGATGGTGTGTATGGAACTGTTGAATGTGTTGACAATTTAGGACATAGTGTAAATTATATTGATTCTACTAGTGGTGTAGAAAAGGAATTTCTGTGGCATAGTCGGCTCAGGCACATCAGCAACAAACGCATCGCCCAACTCCAAAAGGATGGAGTGTTGGAATCATTCGACCTCAGGTCGGATGATGTATGCGAATCTTGTCTGTTGGGCAAGATGACTAAATCACCTTTCAAAGGGTCTTTTGAAAGAGGTGAGGGTCTATTGGACATCATTCACACGGATGTGTGTGGTCCATTCAAATCAACCACAAAGGATGGCACGCGGTTCTACGTGACCTTTACCGACGATTTTAGTAGATACGGTTATATCTACTTGATCAAGCACAAGTCGGACACCTTTGAAAAGTTCAAAGAGTTTAAGAATGAAGTAGAGAATCAATTAGGCAGGAAGATAAAGATCCTCAGGTCCGACAGAGGCGGAGAGTATCTAAGTATCGAGTTCCTAGACTATCTAAAGGAATGCGGAATAGTTTCGCAGTTGACACCTCCCAGGACAACACAGTTGAACGGTGTTGCGGAGAGGCGCAACCGAACCCTGTTGGACATGGTCCGTTCCATGATGAGTCGAGCTTCACTTCCCATTCACTTCTGGGGGTATGCCTTAGAGACTGCCGCCCATATCCTCAATCTTGTCTCTACTAAAAAGGTTGCTAAAACACCTCATGAGATGTGGATGGGGAAAGTTCCCTCGTTAGCACACATCAAGGTCTGGGGTTGTGAGGCTTTCGTTAGACGAGAGACTCAAGACAAACTCGCAGAAATAAGCAAAAGGTGTTTCTTCCTTGGTTATCCCAAACAGTCCTTTGGATATCTATTCTACAGACCAAGCGAGGACGTGGTCTATGTAGCTAGACGAGCGGTATTTTGAGAGAGAGAGCTCATATTCAAAGAGGACAGTGGGAGTACCATTGATCTAGAAGAAATTCAAGAATCATCATATGACGCAACCTTAGGAGAAACCAGCAACCAACATGAGGAAGAAGTTCCTGTTGGTCCGACAGATGTATCCTTACCTCTTAGGCGTTCCGGTAGGGTTAGCATGCCACCCGAGTTTTATGGGTTTCATATAACTTCGGATGGGGACACGTTTGTCAGTGATAGGACACTGATAAATTTGGATGAACCAGCTAACTACCAGGAAGCAGTGGCGGGCCCTGAGTCTGCCAAGTGGAAAGAGGCCATGGATAGCGAGATCAAGTCCATGTATGACAATCAAGTTTGGAACTTGGTTGACAACGTACCGGGTCGAAAGACAGTCGGGTGCAAATGGATCTTCAAGAAGAAGACCGACATGGATGGAAAAGTACACACTTTCAACGCAAGACTGGTTGCGAAGGGCTTTACTCAAACCCCAGGGGTTGACTATGACGAGACCTTCTCACCAGTAGCGAAGATAAAGTCTATTAGGATTATGCTGGCCATAGCTGCATTTCATGACTATGAAATTTGGCAGATGGACGTCAAAACTGCTTTCCTTAATGGGAAGTTGACTGAGGATGTTTACATGAATCAGCCAGAGGGTTTTGTCGATGCAAAGTATCCTAATAAGGTGTGTAAGCTTGAGAGATCAATCTACGGATTGAAGCAAGCTTCTCGCAGCTGGAATCTTTGTTTCCATGAGAAAGTCAAAGAGTTTAGCTTCTCTAGGAGCGAGGATGAGTCCTGTGTATATGTCAAGGCTAGTGGGAGTATAGTCACCTTTCTGGTACTGTATGTCGATGACATACTGCTCATGGGAAACGATATTCCAACCTTGCAAGATGTCAAGGCTTGGCTTGGGAAATATTTCGCCATGAAGGACCTTGGAGAGGCTGCCTATATTCTCGGGATAAGAATATTGAGAGATAGGAAGAAGAGACTAATTGGACTTAGTCAGGATACATACTTGGAAAAGGTACTGAAAAGGTTTAGTATGGAAAATTCCAAGAAGGGAGAACTACCTATCCAAATTAATGCAAAATTGAGTAAGACTCAAAGTCCGAGTATAGACGAAGAAATAGCTGAAATGAGTCGGGTACCTTACGCTTTGGCTGTAGGATCGAACATGTATGCTATGACGTGTACTCGCCCTGACGTGGCCTTTGCTTTAAGCATGGTCAGTCAGTACCAGGGTAACCCTGGAAGGGCACATTGGATAGCTGTAAAAAATATACTCAAGTGTCTACGGAGGACCAAGAACATGGTGTTAGTCCTCGGTGGTAGTGATACCTTGAGAGTAGAAGGATATACAGATGCCATTTTTCAGACGGATAGAGACAGTGGTCGGTCTCAGTCGGGCTGGGTATTCCTTTTGAACGGTGGAGCAGTTACTTGGAAAAGTTCCAAGCAAGATACGGTGGCTGATTCTACTTGTGAATCAGAGTATATAGCAGCAAGTGAAGTGTCAAAGGAAGCGGCTTGGCTGAAGAACTTCATCGGTGACCTTGGAGTAGTCCTGAGTATTCAGGAGCCCATGGAACTGTTCTACGATAACGAAGGTGCGGTCGCCTTGACAAAGGAACCGCGAGACCATGGAAAGTCCAGACATATCGACAGAAAGTACCACTACATAAGGCATAAGGTAGAAGAAGGTCACCTCGTGGTAAACAGGGTATCATCGGAAGACAATCCTGCAGATCCCTTGACAAAGGCTCTGAGTAGGATTAAGCATAATCAGCATGCTAGGAGCATTGGATTAAGAGATGATATAAAGTTTATGTAAATTAGATAGGTTTCGAAACTTGTAACAATGTATTGTATTTGACTCTTGTGATTTAATAATAGAGATTTATTAATGAGTAATGGTTTACTACTTTTGTCAATACTTTATCATTGTGTTTTATTTTGCATGTTTTACTTCCTGAATAATTGGATTATTCAAATATCCACAGTCGATTACACTTTTGGGAGTAAGTGTGAAGTAAGACTGTCATGAATTGGTAATAGATTGTCTAAGGAGTTAGACATTGCAATTGGATTGCTGCACCATTTGTGAGTACTTAGAAATGGAGATTTGAGTATTGGATAAACCTGCGCTCAATGGATTGCTTCATGGATTACATCACGAGCAATATTGAGACGATAATATCTTTTGATCTTTAAGCTAAGACATATGAGTTATGATTTATTAGACGGTTGTTCATTGATAATACGAAAACGCATCGGTAACTCGGTGTTATAAAACGTATTGTTGTGAGTGTTGTCTGGTAAAAGACATAAGTATATGAGTCGAAGCTTATTCGTCCCTTGACCCTAACGGGGAACAGATATCTGTAGGCCTCTCGATGAATTTGAAGTTGACTAAAATGGTTGGCCAACCGGGACTAAATTGGTAGTCTAAGAGTCATATGCAAATCGGATATCGAGGAACAGTGAATCAGACCGGGATTTATTTTATCCATGTCTTGAGTTTGAAAAATATCTTGTTGGACGGAGGATCATCTGATCATTTATCTATGGACAGAACTGATTAGATCAGAGTTTGGCAGCGGTTTCTAGGAAGCTAAAAGTGCTGGTTAATTAGAGGTTAAATTGGTAATTATAGTCATAGACTTATCCAAGTGGGAGACTGTTGGATTAGGTGTCTAAGCCATGACTAATAATTAGTATTTACCTAATTAATAGTAGCATAGTCCATTTGGGTTGCCCTCATAGCTGGAGAATTAGTGGAAAGTTAAGTAGAGAGAAAGGGTTGATTTATTATATGACTAATAAATCAAGATATTGTTTGTTAATATATTATGGAGATAATATATTAATTAGAAATAATATTATTTGATTAATAATTAATCAGAAATTAATTGGATTAATTTCTGTGACATTAATTGGATTAATCAGGAGGTCAGGATTAAAGTCGTACAAATTCAATAGTTGAATTGCGGCGCGCGGCGCGCAAACGTCTTGGCCGCGGCGCGCGTACAGATAATCCGGAAAATGGGCTGCGGCTAGAGTTTTAGCTTTGCCACTTGGTTCCCTATAAATAGGGAACCCTAGACCTCATTATCAGTTGCTCATTCTATTATTTTCTCTCTGGAATTTCGATCCATAATCCTCTCGGCTTGGGTGTGATCTCATTTGAGGCAGGATATTTTTGCTGCTCAGCTTCCAGAAAATTCTAAAATGTTGGTTTATCTAATTTTTATTCTTTTAGTTAATTTTCTTATGGCCTCTAGGTTTTGTTATATGTTTAATTAGAAGAAAACATAGATCCTTATAGGTTGCATGTGAACTTAGGTTATTTAGTTCATGGTTTGCAGAAAACCTTTCAGTTTGCAACATTGTAATACAGACCACGTAGAAAACGTGCCATCTTTTGCTCTTCTATCTCCTCAATATCACCCATCAATGACAACTTCTCGAATTCATCAATATACTCCCCAACACTCATCTTCCCTTGCTTCAAATCAGTAATCTTCCTATAGGTGGTGATCCTATAGTTTGTTAGCACATACCTCTTCCGGAGTTTTCGTTTCAAAGACTCCCAAGAAGTGATTTTGTCTTTTCCTTCACGGGTTCTCTTGGCTTTCGGCCCTTCAAACCAAAGTGAAGCTTCTCCACTTAATTTCAGAATTGCATACTTGCACCTCTTGTCATCTTCCACTTCTTTGAACTCAAACATACGTTCAATCTTCCTTTCCCAATCCAAATATCTTTCCGGATCAGTTCCACCACCAAATTCAGGCAATTCTGTCACTTTGAAATCATCCACACCTTGCAATTCACGTCTGGGCTGCCTTCGATTTGCACCTTCTAGTAAGTTTCTCAATGCTTCACGGAGTTTATGAAGGAAATCAGGGTCTTCCCAATCTATCTGAATCGCGCTCTGATACCACAAATGATACGAGTATGGAGAGAGTTGTTTTGATTTTTTAGCGATTTAGTAACAATTGGGCATAAATGGAACTGTTTTCGGTGTTTTTTTAGGAGAATAAACAACCAAATAAGTAACAAAGGATAGTGTGAAAATCAAGCTAGACCTATATCCTAATAATCGGTGAAAACAAACCAAGACCTATTGATTTGAGTTCGTATCAATATTAGAATCACGTCCTAAAATTGACAAGGTTTGAATCATGCACGACAATTCAGCAAATGAACAAAGTTTTCTTGGATTAAAACTTCAATGTATCTTTCATTACAAAGAAAAAAAACGTTTTATAAGGTCATAACATCTAAATGGCCGTTACACTAATGCCATAAAACAGCAATAAAGAAAAATAAAATAGCAATAAAGAAAATCGTTACACTAATGTCATAAATTGACTTATTCAATGAAAATAAATTCTTCATAATAGCTCCATGCAGCATCAATTATGATGCCATGTCACCAGCCACGTCACCCATCTTCCAAGTTAACAACAAATCATCATCATTTGAAGAGCTCGAATCATCCATGCATGTATCAATAACTGTTGTCACACCCCCAAACCGTAATGGCGGAAACATTCGAGGGTGGATGATTTCATGAACAATATCATAACAAGGTTGAACAATAGTGAATTCCAAGCACACAACCATCATTTAATCAATTGCAAATGTTACAAAGTTTACTTGTTTCATGATTCAAATACAATTGAAATGATATCAAAAATAGACAAAATTGACGTCATAACGTCCCATCTTGTAGCGCTTGCATTACCTTATCAATTTCCTGTGAATACAAGTAGTTGAACAAGTGTCAACAATTAAGTTGGTGAGTTCATAAGATTTTGCGTAAGAAAATGTCCTTTGTTTGTAAGCGATAGTATTGAAAACCAAGAAAACCCAATATTTTCTCATAAAACTGAACAAGTCTTTATATCTCAAAGACTAAAATGTAATATGTAAACTGTAGTGTGAAATTCCTTAGAAATGTATTTTTCCACGTAAACAATTTATAAAATTAATAAGTTGATTATTTTCCCATGTGAGATACCATATAACCATATTGTGACTAGTTGGCCTGCTGCGACGTTCTTCAGGCGTCGGAATGTTAGACATTTGGACACCTCAGACCTGCCGGTCAAGCTGTAGCTAGCAGCTCAGGTGCGGGGTTGTCAAGCCCCGTATAGATCTATACTCAAATATCGCGCTCTCTTACCGAGACTCTGGTTATAAAAGTTCAGGACTTATAGTAGGTACTTATAAAAGTACTGTGAAGATTCATCTCACAAAATGTATGTATTCCAATCAACTTGTCTACGTACGATTTGTATATAAAAACTATTGTAATCATCCATTATCATTTTTCCCATGATAATATAGTAATGTTTAATAATTATATATTTTTATATAATTATTTTTGTCATGTTCAAACGTCATAGTAACCTTGTATTCATAAACTATTCCAAATAATAGTCTATTTTTAGTATTGCATCGTAATAATCATATTTTTGTGAATAATAACGAAGTAATTTATTCAAATGATTATAAATATCATCTTTTGAGATATTTCTCACAAAAATGGTGTAATAACTTGATTTTAACCATTTTTGCTAGAAAATAGTGCTTTTATTTATAAAAACGTAGTTTTTACTTGTTTCCGTTTTTATAACGTTTTTATCCAAGATCTAGTATTTTTGTACACTTCATTTGTAGATTTGAAACTTTTACACAACTTAATATGTCAAAGTGTTCATAATACATTGATCTATTCATATTTTGGATCAAGTTTATCTTTACACATCTTCTAGTTTCCATCTTTAAAATGTTTTGTCCAAAATCTAACATTTTACACACTTTATTTATAGTCTAGTAATTTTTACACTAACATTATATACATCATTATGAACATCTTACAAAGAGTTAGTCATATCTCATGTCAAAAGCATTTTTACACAAATATTAACTTTATAAACTTGTGTAAATCAACATATATAACATTTAAATACATATAAACTTGAATAAAACAACATTTATAGTAAAAGAACTTGTATTCTCCCCCAAAAAGGTTTGAAAATATGAAAATGAGGGGTATGAACTCACCTTAAGTGGTAGATCTTAAGGTTTCTTGGTAGAAGGTTGAAGAGTTTGGTTCTAGGACCCGAAGGACTCTTGGACAAAGCTATTATCCAATGGATTTTCGTGAGTATGTGTGTGTAAATGAGTAAATGAAGGTATTTAGAACTTAAATCACTAGATGATCATATCTTACCAAGAAGGCTTGCAAGATCCTTGAAGATGATGAAGATTGGAGCTCAAAGACCCTTGGACAAGGCTATTATCCAATGGATTTTGATGGATGTTAGTGTGTGTAAAAGGTGTAAAACTTGTGTTATGTTGTTTAGAATCAAAAGATGGATGAAGCTTACCACTTAATCTTGTGAAAAGAACTTGGAAATGAAGCTTGAAGATGATGATGGTGGTGGTTGGTTTGAGTCGAGAGCAAGGGAGAGTGAGGGAGGGATGAGTTGGTTTGTGATTTGCCAAATGAAAAGATGATCATCTATTAGAGATTTTAGTTGGATTTCTTTATAGTATTTTATTTATAGCCTTTTAAGGCCTAGGATTATAAAAATAAAATAAAGTTGATGGTGTGATGGGCTTGTCTCCCATGGGGCGGTCGATGGGGGTGGGGGTAGGGGGTGGGGTGGTGTGGTTTTTATAAAAATAGTAATATACTTATATAAATGGGTGATTTTTATAAAATCGTAAGTCGTTTTAGTGAATTTTTATGCGTTTTTGACGAAACGAAGTTCTAAATAATTATTTTGTATGAAAACATTGTAAAACATTTATTTTGATTGAAACATAACTCGTTGGGTGTCGGAATACGCGTTTAAGCGCAATATTCTTCCGATTTCGCGATTTTTGACGTTTTACCGGAAATTACATTTAGCTTTGAAATTAAATACTAGGTATTATTACGTTACTTATCATATAAGTTTTTATTTCATATTTGATGTTTAAGGCACCACATTTTGAAATTTGAGTCCAAACCCTGTGTACATTTATCCGTTCACAGCGGTTTAATCGTCATAACTTTCACATACGAACTCCGTTTTCGACGTTCTATATATTCACAGTTTCGTATTTACGAGTAGATCATTTTATGAATATTATTATTCTCAAAATAATAATTGTACGATTATCGAATTTTTACGCTACAGTAGTTTGCTGTCCGTATTTTCGACTTTTAACCGATAATTGTTTTGATTTAGCATACGTAATACTATACTATTAATAATTCATCGCAAAAGTTATGAAAAATAACTTTTCAACATATAAATTAACGTACGCTTCGTTTGACTACAGTTGACTTTTGTTGACCAAAATTTACAATTGTCACATCATCTACCCGTTAGAGAGAATTTCGTCCCGAAATTTAGCTCTTGAGTGGATCCTCAAGGGTTTGGGAAGAGATGTGGATACTTCTGCTTCATTTGGTCTTCACGCTCCCACGTAAATTCGGGTCCACGCTTGGCACTCCAGCGGACTTTAACTATCGGTATGCGGCTCTGTTTCATCCTGTTGATCTCTCTGTCCATGATCTCTACGGGTTCTTCCACAAAATGAAGGTTCTCGTTCACCTCGATCTCGTCGAGCGGGATGACAAGGGTTTCATCGGACAGGCATTTCTTTAAGTTGGATACGTGAAAGGTGGGATGGACATTGCTGAGCTCTTGCGGTAGTTGAAGTTTGTAGGCTACTGGGCCGATCCTAGCAAGGATCTCGAAGGGCCCAATGTATCTGGGGTTCAGCTTCCCATGCTTTCCAAAGCGTATCATTCCTTTCCATGGCGAGACCTTCAACAACACTCGGTCACCAACCTGGAATTCCAAAGGCTTGCGTTGCTTATCTGCATAGCTCTTTTGTCGGTCACGAGATGCTTTCAATCGTTCGCGGATCTGAACGATTTTCTCCGTTGTCTCTCGTATGATCTCCGGACCCATGAGAGTGCTGTTAGGTACTTGGCCTCTGGCTAGTTGAGTATCACCCACTTCAGCCCAGCACAGAGGGGATCTGCACTTGCGTCCATATAAAGCTTCAAATGGAGCAACTTTGATGCTAGTGTGGTAGCTGTTGTTGTATGAAAACTTAATGAGCGGTAAGTGGGTGTCCCACGCCTTACCGAAGTCTATCACACAAGCTCTCAACATAGCGTTTGGATGGTTCTTTCACTTTGCCTGTCCGTCTGTGGATGGTACGCTGTACTCATGTCAAGTCTGGTTCCCAAGGCTTTTTGCAATGACTGCCAAAATCGTGAAGTGAATCGACTATCTCTATCTGAGATAATCGAAATTGGCGCACCATGCAATCGTACTATTTCTTTGATGTACGTCCTTGTAAGTTTCTCCATCTTGTCGGTCTCCTTGATTGGCAGGAAGTGAGCGGATTTGTTTAACCTATCGACGATTACCCATATGGTGTCTAACCCACCATTTGTCTTTGGTAGTTTGGTTATGAAGTCCATAGTTATCCGCTCCCACTTCCACTCGGGTATTTCTGGTTGTTGTAGCAGACCTGAGGGCTTTTGATATTCTACTTTAATATTGGCGCAAGTCAGGCACTTGCCCACGTAAGTAGCAATTTCTGCCTTCATGTTTGGCCACCAATACAGTTTCTTGAGGTCCAGGTACATCTTGTCAGACCCAGGGTGAATGGAGTATCTAGTCTTGTGAGCCTCATTCATGACAATGTCTCTGTATCCGCCGAACCTCGGGGTCTAAATTCGGTTCATGAGGTAACGAGCTCCGTCTTCCTTAACTTCGAGGTTCTTATCCATCCCTCGCAAGGCTTCATTCGCGACATTCTCAGGTTTTAAGGCTTCTAGTTACGCCTCCTTGATCTGAGTGGACAAATGGGAATGGATCGTTATCGACAGAGACTTTACTCGGCGGCCCGAGTACTCTTTCCGACTAAGGGCATCTGCCACCACGTTGGCCTTTCCTGGATGATAACGAATTTCGCATTCTTAATCACTTAGTAGCTCTACCCATCGTCGTTGTCTCATATTGAGTTCTTTTTGGTTGAGGATATGCTGGAGACTCTTATGGTCGGTGAATACCGTGCACTCCGTGCCGTACAGGTAGTGTCTCTAGATCTTCAATGCGAACACTACTGCTCCCAGCTCGAGGTCATGTGTAGTGTAGTTGACCTCGTGAGTTTTAAGTTGTCTTGAAGCGTAGGCAATGACTTTTCCTCTCTGCATGAGTACACAGCCCAGACCCTGGTTCGATGCATCGCAATAGACCACAAAGTCTTCTGTTCCTTCTGGAAGGGACAGAATAGGAGCGCTGCACAAAGCTTTCTTTAAGGTCTGGAAGGCGGCGTCTTGTTTATCTCCCCACTTGAATGTCACACCATTCTGTGTCAGGGCAGTAAGTGGCTTCGCAATTTTGGAGAAATTATGTATGAATCTTCGGTAATAGCCAGCAAGGCCCAAAAACTGACGGATTTCTGTCGGAGTTCTTGGTGCTTCCCAGTTTTCGATGGCTTTGATTTTGGAGGGATCCACATGTATCCCTTCTTTGCTGACCACGTGGCCTAGAAAGTCCACTTTTCGAAGCCAAAATTCGCATTTCGAAAATTTCGCATACAGCTTCTCTACTCTTAATGTCTCCAAAACTTGCCGTAAGTGTTGACTGTGTTCCTCCTTACTTCGTGAATAGATAAGTATGTCGTCGATGAACACTATCACGAATTTATCTAGGTAAGGTCGGCATACACGGTTCATCAGATCCATCAACACTGCGGGCGCATTAGTCAATCCGAAGGGCATCACAACGAATTCATAATGGCCGTAGCGAGTTCTGAATGCCGTCTTAGGAACATCTTCTTCTTGAACCTTGAGTTGGTGATATCCCGACCTTAGATCGATTTTTGAGAAATAACTCGATCCTTGGATTTGATCAAACAGGTCATCAATTCGGGGGTAGCGGGTATCGGTTCTTGATGGTGAGCTTGTTCAACTCCCGATAGTCAATGCACATACGGAATGATCCATCCTTCTTCTTCACGAACAAGACCGGCGCTCCCCAAGGTGAGAAGCTCGGCCTGATGAACCCTTTACTTAGCAGTTCGTTCAGTTGACTGGATAATTCTTGCATTTCTGCCGGGGCTAATCGGTATGGCGCTTTTGCTACCGGGGTGGCTCCTGGGACCAAGTCGATTCTGAACTCAACTTGTCGTGCGGGTGGTATTCCTGGAAAGTCTTCCGGGAATACGTCGGGAAAGTCGCAGACTTCGGGGATCTCTTTGATGTTCTTTACTCCTTTCTTCTCGTCAACAACGTAGGCTAGGAAGGCATGGTATCTTTTCTGTAGGTATTTTCGGGCTTTGATGCAAGACACGATTCGGAGGCTGGTACTGGGTTTATCTCCGTAGACAACAAGGGTCTTGTCATCCGGCAGATGAAGTCGGATTCCTCGTTCGTAACACATGATGTCGGCATGGTGGGGGATTAGCCAATCCATACCAACAATCACGTCAAAGCTTCCTATTTTAACAAGCATTAAATCGATTTGAAAGGGGTGATCATCCAGTGTAAGTGTGCAGCCTATGTATAAGTCGTTTGTGCTTTCTGTTTTGCCATTAGCCATTTCTACTGTAAATGTTTCATTGAGTGGTTGAGATTTTTGTTTTAGTAAGTATTTAAACTCGTGGCTTACGAAACTCCTCTCCGCACCGCTATCGAATAGTATACAAGCATATGAATTATTGACGAGGAACGTACCGGTAACCACGGTAGGATCCTCTACCGCTTCCGCGCGTCCCATAGCTAGGACTCTTCCATTTCTCCCAATGTTCTTTGACTTCGGGCAATCATGCTTAAAATGCCCCGTCTCACCACAACCATAGCAAGCTTGACTCACCCCAGCATTAGAGGCTTGCGTGGTTTGCGAAACTAGCGCCTTGTAGAAACGGGCGGTATGACCCTTTTTGTTGCAGTTCGAGCAGTGCATTTCTCTACAGGCTCCGGTATGGTGGAAATTACACTTGTTGCACTTGGGTAGTGTTCCATTATACTGTTTCGTTGCTGTTGGGGTAGTCGGGACAGTGGCTGCACGGACTGCCACAATCTGTTGTCTCTTGGCATTTTCTTGGTTAGGCTGATTCCTCCCCCTATTCCAGGGTTTTCTTTTGTGGTCCTTCTCTCTTGGTTGATCAGCTTTAGAGGTCTTGGTGCCCTGGCGAACCCCATGGTCGACTAATCGTTGGTCCAGTCGCTTAGCACTGTCGAAAGTGGCGGGGCTTGCCGCTTCTACATTCCCCTAAATTAGAGGAGATAGCCCCCAGATATAACGTTCCACTTTCACAGATTCTGGTGTGACCATAGTAGGGCAGAGGGTTGCCAGTTCATTGAATCGGTTCGTGTAGGAGGTCAGATCTGAACCTTTCATGGTAAGGTTCCACAGCTCTTGTTCTAGCTTTTGGATCTCCCCTCTGGGACAGTACTCTTTCATCAGCATGGTCTTTAGTTCTTCCCAACTCATTGAGTTGGCCATAGGAAGTATCAGAGCCTTAACGTGGCCCTTCCACCAAGACATGGCTGTCTCAGCAAAGGTACAAGTGGCGAATTTGACTTTAAATTCCTCGGGACAGGCGGAGATATCAAAGATTGATTCTGTTTTCTCAATCCATCTCGTGAGAACAAGGACACCACCAGTACCATGGAAAGTCACTGGTTTGCAATTCGCGAAGTCCTTGTAAGTACATACTCGCGATTGGTTTGATGTTTCTCCATTTGTGGAGTCGTTGGTACCATTTCTGATTCCGTTCCCATTCGTCCCATTAGAGTTTATCTGAGCGATAGCAGCTGCTACCGCAGCAGTAACAGCAGACTGAAAAGTAGCTGAGTCCATCATGGGTGGCTCTGGAGTTCTGATCGGTGCGCGCCTAGCGTTTCTTCGACGGGGTGGCATATTTCTGCCACAAGGATTCAAGATTTGACGTTGGTTAGTTTCTGTAAGGATTATTATAAGTATGTTGTCGTTAGGATATGGCGACTATATTTTAAGTTTATCTTTGTCTTTTTCTTTTCGTAAGTTGTAACCATAAACCAGTATCAAACATACATATCAAACACTTGTACCACACTTTAAAAACAAAATATGTCATCATAATAATAATACTTGGTGGCGTTACATGATTTTTAAGATGGAAAATTTGACATTCGCAGAGGTCTACAACGCAAAAATAAACGGGTGGCGTAACGACCCACAAAGAGTGTAATCACTTAATTGTAGGGTCGCGCCTACATATAAAGCGAGTAGCGTATATCGCTTGCTCATAAATCCTAGTCTATAACAAAATTTGGGCAGTACGAGTACTACTCATGACGAACTGGATCTCCTGGCTCCACGAAGTGCATCCACCTGTGCCCTCAGATCGGCAGCCTCTCGCTCGGCCTCCTCGGCCCTCCGCTCTATGTTTCGTATCCTTTCCTCGGACTCAGATATCCGTACAAAGGCCTCGCGAAACATCCCCATAGCTGTCCGTCCTCTTCGAGTGAGTCGACTCGCCCGGAGGTATGGTCATGGGCCTCGTCTAAGCGTCGAAGGCGTGCTGCAGTGACCTCGACAGTAGCTCATACGTCCATGACCTGACTGGAGGTTGCCCTAATCCGCTCCTCCTGTCGGCTGATGCGTCCGATCATAACTAGTAAGGCCCGGTCTGCAGATCCCCCTCGCTGAGGTCGAAGTAGTCGTGGGACATGCCATACGGTGGTCGCAGACCCTGCTCGCGGCTCCATAGGCGTAGGCGTTCTGCCCACTCTGGCGTCGGATCCTGTAGAGGTTCTTCAATTAGCAAGGGGCGATGAATGGGAAGTACCCTCTTTCGAGGAGTACGCATCCATAGTGGGCGTCCAGGATGACGGTATACCTGAAAGCTCGGTAGTCGAGGTGGTGCATTATGCTCGCGGATTGGGTGACGGGGGTTGACGACCTCAGGCTCGTCATCGGTATCCTCCTCGTCCCATTGACCTTCGTAATCTGACACTTCTTCCGGTTCTTCTTCCGGATAGTACGGGTCTCCTGGTAAGTGGTGTCCGGCCATGGTGTCTGTACGAGGAGTGGGGTGTAAGAAGTATATAAAAGGGGATTCTTAAATACACATATATATAACTAAGTAATGTATACAAAATACTCATATGGTATTTTAACTTCATGTTTTGTTCTATAGTGTCATAAAATACTCCTATAGTATTTTAAATTTTATGTTTAGTTCTTTTGGTTACTGGTAAGTGTTCAGACTTGTTGTTCACCACGACTATTCCTAAGTATACGTTAATCATATCTTGGACCAATACAGTTGATCAGGCTCTATTTATCCAAGATATAATTACCAAAACACTTAGGCCAATCCGTTGTGTTCAACTCATCTTACTACTTCTGTATGTTTTTGTCATGATATCATTCTAGTATGTATGTATGTACTTATACTTTTATAACAACTATCATTGTAATTTTAAAAGTATACTTGTACGAAAATGTTTTTGAGAGTTTTAGTCCCATTGTATTTATAGTTGTATATCTTTAAATGGATTGATATACTTAGTTCACTATAAACAATGCTCTGATACCAATCTGTCACACCCCCAAACCGTAATGGTGGAAACATTCGAGGGTGGATGACTTCAAGAACAATATCATAACAAGGTTGAACAATAGTGAATTCCAAGCACACAACCATCATTTAATCAATTGCAAATGTTACAAAGTTTACTTCTTTCATGTTTCAAATACAATTGAAATGATATCAAAAATAGACAACATTGACGTCATAACGTCCCATCTTGTAGCGCTTGCATTACCTTATCAATTTCCTGAGAATACAAGTAGTTGAACAAGTGTCAACAATTAAGTTGGTGAGTTCATAAGATTTTGCGTAAGAAAATGTCCTTTGTTTGTAAGCGATAGTATTGAAAACCAAGAAAACCCAATATTTTCTCATAAAACTGAACAAGTCTTTATATCTTAAAGACTAAAATGTAATATGTAAACTGTAGTGTGAAATTCCTTAGAAATGTATTTTTCCACGTAAACAATTTATAAAATTAATAAGTTGATTATTTTCCCATGTGAGATACCCTATAACCATACTGTGACTAGTTGGCCTGCTGCGACGTTCTTCAGGCGTCGGAATGTTAGACATTTGGACACCTCGGACCTGCCGGTCAAGCTGTAGCTAGCAGGGCAGGTGCGGGGTTGTCAAGCCCCGTATAGATCTATACTCAAATATCGCGCTCTCTTACCGAGACTCTGGTTATAAAAGTTCAGGACTTATAGTAGGTACTTATAAAAGTACTGTGAAGATTCATCTCACAAAATGTATGTATTCCAATCAACTTGTCTACGTACGATTTGTATATAAAAACTATTGTAATCATCCATTATCATTTTTCCCATGATAATATAGTAATGTTTAATAATTATATATTTTTATATAATTATTTTTGTCATGTTCAAACGTCATAGTAACCTTGTATTCATAAACTATTCTAAATAATAGTCTATTTTTAGTATTGCGTCGTAATAATCATATTTTTGTGAATAATAACGAAGTAATTTATTCAAATGATTATAAATATCATCTTTTGAGATATTTCTCACAAAAATGGTGTAATAACTTGATTTTAACCATTTTTGCTAGAAAATAGTGTTTTTATTTATAAAAACGTAGTTTTTACTAGTTTCCGTTTTTATAACGTTTTTATCCAAGATCTAGTATTTTTGTACACTTCATTTGAAGATTTGAAACTTTTACACAACTTAATATGTCAAAGTGTTCATAATACATGGATCTATTCATATTTTGGGTCAAGTTTATCTTTACACATCTTCTAGTTTCCATCTTTAAAATGTTGTCCAAAATGTAACATTTTACACACTTTATTTATAGTCTAGTAATTTTTACACTAACATTATATACATCATTATGAACATCTTACAAAGAGTTAGTCATATTTCATGTCAAAAGCATTTTTACACAAATATTAACTTTATAAACTTGTGTAAATCAACATAAATAACATTTAAACACATATAAACTTGAATAAAACAACATTTATAGTAAAAGAACTTGTATTCTCCCCCAAAAAGGTTTGAAAAGATGAAAATGAGGGGTATGAACTCACCTTAAGTGGTAGATCTTAAGGTTTCTTGGTAGAAGGTTGAAGAGTTTGGTTCTAGGACCCGAAGGACTCTTGGACAAAGCTATTATCCAATGGATTTTCGTGAGTATGTGTGTGTAAATGAGTAAATGAAGGTATTTAGAACTTAAATCACTAGATGATCATATCTTACCAAGAAGGCTTGCAAGATCCTTGAAGATGATGAAGATTGGAGCTCAAAGACCCTTGGACAAGGCTATTATCCAATGGATTTTGATGGATGTTGGTGTGTGTAAAAGGTGTAAAACTTGTGTTATGTTGTTTAGAATCAAAAGATGGATGAAGCTTACCACTTAATCTTGTGAAAAGAACTTGGAAATGAAGCTTGAAGATGATGATGGTGGTGGTTGGTTTGAGCCGAGAGCAAGGGAGAGTGAGGGAGGGATGAGTTGGTTTGTCATTTGCCAAATGAAAAGATGATAATCTTTTGGAGATTTTAGTTGGATTTCTTTATAGTATTTTATTTATAGCCTTTTAAGGCCTAGGATTATAAAAATAAAATAAAGTTGATGGTGTGATGGGCTTGTCTCCCATGGGGCTGTCGATGGGGGTGGCGGTAGGGGGTGGGGTGGTGTGGTTTTTATAAAAATAGTAATATACTTATATAAATGGGTGATTTTTATAAAATCGTAAGTCGTTTTAGTGAATTTTTATGCGTTTTTGACGAAACGAAGTTCTAAATAATTATTTTGTATGAAAACATTGTCAAACATTTATTTTGATTGAAACATAACTCGTTGGGTGTCGGAATACGCGTTTAAGCGCAGTATTCTTCCGATTTCGCGATTTTTGACGTTTTACCGGAAATTACATTTAGCTTTGAAATTAAATACTAGGTATTATTACGTTACTTATCATATAAGTTTTTATTTCATATTTGATGTTTAAGGCACCACATTTTGAAATTTGAGTCCAAACCCTGTGTACATTTATCCGTTCACAGCGGTTTAATCGTCATAACTTTCACATACGAACTCCGTTTTCGACGTTCTATATATCCACAGTTTCGTATTTACGAGTAGATCGTTTTATGAATATTATTATTCTCAAAATAATAATTGTACGATTATCGAATTTTTACGCTACAGTAGTTTGCTGTCCGTATTTTCGACTTTTAATCGATAATTGTTTTGATTTAGGATACATAATACTATACTATTAATAATTCATCGCAAAAGTTATGGAAAATAACTTTTCAACATATAAATTAACGTACGTTTCGTTTGACTACAGTTGACTTTTGTTGAGCAAAATTTACAATTGTGACAACTGTATTAAATAAGGGGTTAAAAATGATTTTCCATTAGATGTCGCTTACGCACACAACAGAAAAATGGGATCTGGCAGACAATGTTCTTGAGACGATTTTCGTAAGAACACCAACTAATTTACGTGTGCAATTATTAATCATAACGGGAATCATGGCTTCATCTCCTACATCAAACAACAACAAGACTAGTTGTCCAAGTAAGCTTCTTGTTCTCTTGTACATGTGATGAATCTGTTTGAATTGATTCGGAAGATTATGGGATGTTGAATAATGAAATCTAATTAACATGTGGTATCTGAGCGGTTTGCTCTTAATAATTTCAACCAACATAAAGACAGAACTAACTCCATTGAAAAGAAAAAACCTTGAAATCGGGTTGCCGTATGGCACAAAATCAATTAAGTTTGATGATAATACAATTGAAGAAAGATAAAGTTTTGGCTCCAAACGTTTAATCCTTCACGCATTCCAGATTATTTCCCGGCAAAATTTACTTCGGCGTCGTGAATCATTCCATCACGATTGAAATTGCCATTAGAAGGGCGCCTACTGGAAGGCGTGGGGTTGTACGGGCTGTAGAAACGAAATAGCATTTTCGTTTTGTTGGCGCCGTAACAAATCATCGGCCGAATACTTGTGCGTAAAAGAAACGCCCTACCCTTTAACGTTTGGGCTGGAATACTCCTAACATTATCATTTTGATTGGACCAAAATATCAATAAAGGCCCAACGTTTGTATTTTATTTCATCTGGCAACTATGTACTTGTTTTATTTTACTTTATTTATTTTGGCCCCAAGACTTTTTCAAACATTTATTGTTAAAGTTTTATTAGCATAAATTATAATAATAGTACTACAATATTGAAAATAAATTCAAAACTTTGTAGATTAAATTTAAAATTAAATGGCAACGTCAACGACATTTTAGATGATCGACCCAAATGTATATCATTTAAGTTGACTTTGACGTTTGAACAATACCATTTTATGTGATTGTATGTATTTTGAACAACGGACCCAACGGCTACTTGTTTGATAATGCATATGATGAAATGTTAGCGTAACTTGCA
Source organism: Cichorium intybus (assembly GCA_023525715.1). NCBI lineage: Eukaryota > Viridiplantae > Streptophyta > Magnoliopsida > Asterales > Asteraceae > Cichorium > Cichorium intybus. The sequence goes on from CM042010.1 coordinate 83,718,320, forward strand.
TATATATATATATATATATATATATATATATATATATATATATATATATATATATATATATATATATATATATATATATATATATATATTATGTTTTTGCCCAAAGATGATATGTAATATTCATGCGGCGTATTTTATTATTTATATATGTTTGAAACACTTGAATGTTGGTTATAGCCAACGTGAAACCAACTTTCAAGTAGAACCTCATTTTAGTCTATTATTTTGGTGTTATAATGGACATAATCTTCAATTTGCTAATTATGCTTGCCTTATGTGATTACCCTATATGTTATAGCTCACTTATGTTCTTCTAATTATAAATGCCTTTATTGAATCAATATAACGACCACTTTAAGTCCTAATCATGGGATTGAACCCTTGACTGGAAGTAACTTCACATCATGGCGAGTGCATGAACAGTGGGAGAGAATGAATTCAAATGTCCATAAAATGAATAAAAATACAGTCTTTAACTCAACTACTCCTAAGGGTTTACTCGTTGTAAATTTTACGATAAGTAAAGACATTTCCAACGTGAGTGCCCGAAGATAGTGAAACGGTTAGCAAAAAACATTGATCATCTATTTATGGTCTACGAGTCCTTTAATATTAATTTTCCTATAAACACATCGTGGGTTGATTTCAGTTCTATGGTACATGTTGCAAATACCGTACATGGTTTCCATATAATCCAAAAGTTTGAAAGAAACCAAAGGACCATTAAAGTCAGGAATGGTGATGACCTAAATGTTGAATCCATATGTACTTTGCAATTAGTTATGAAAAGTGGTAGTTTTCTTAACTTATATGATACTCTTTATGTACCGAGGAAGACTCGAAATCTAGTATCCATACAGAAGTTAGACAAAGATGGTTATTATTAACATTTGGCAATGACAAAGTCACTATTAGTTTAAATTCTGGCATCATTGGTTTCAGTTACTTGGATGGAAAACTCTATAAATTGAACTTAGATGATCAATTCTCAAAATCCTTGTTGTCATATAATGTGAATGAAAAGTTGCATAAAAGGAAATCATACGTGGAAACCTCATCTATGTTGTGGCATGAACGCTTAGGCACATCTCACGAGACTGAATGTTAAGACTCGTGAAATATGGTGTATTACCACCTCTCGATTTCAGTGATTTTGACACATGTGTGAAATGCCTTAAAGGTAAACTGGCAAAGGGAAATAAAAATGGTGCCACAAGGAGTTCTAGTTTACTAGAACTCATACAGACTGTAATTTGTGGACCTTTTCCCGCTGGAATATCGAGATGACATTTGTGGACCTTTTCCCGCTGGAATATCTAGACATAAGTCGTTTATCAACTTTATAGATAATCATTCGCGTTATATGTATTTGTATTTCATAAATGAAAATTTTGAATCACTTGACATGTTTAATTTAAGGCCGAGGTAGAAAATCAACTCGACCGTAAGATAAAGGTAGTGAGATGAGATAGAGGAGGCGAGTTTTATGGTAGAGATACTAATGTTGGTCAGGCTCCGGGTCCCTTCTTTGATTTTTGTAAGGAACACAGAATAGTGAACCAATACACCATGTCTGGTACTCCTCAGCACAACGGTGTAGCTGAGAGAAGAAATAGGACCCTTATGGACATCGTAAGAAGTATGTTAGCAAATACCAACTTACCACAATTCTTATGAACCGACACCTTAAAGATGGTAGTCCATATACTCAATAGGATTCCTTCTAAATCTGTTCCTAATACTCCTTACAAAATCTGAAAGAGAAGGAAACTAAGCTTGAGACATATGAGAGTATGGGGCTGCCCGGCTGAAGCTAAGCTCTACAACCCTCAACAAAGAAAGCTTGACATGAAAACTGTCTAATCAAAAGGATTTAGGTTCTATTGCCCTTCTCATTCCACTCGCATAGTTGAAACTCGCCATGCTGAGTTCCTAGAGAACTCTAATGTTAGTGGGAGCACTGTACATCATTATTCTAAATTGCAAGAAGTGCATGAGGAGGGCTCAATGACCCACTTACCTCTTTATCTAATTGCACCTCTTTTGGGTAACACTGACCCACCTAGTGCCTCTCTCGTGGATAATGTTGCTCCAAATGTTCCATTAAATGAAGGCATACCAAACTTAGAGGAGCAAATCCCTGAAGTTATCGTTGAAGCTCATGAACCTGAAACTTCATTAAGGAGGTCATCAAGGTCTAGAAGACCTAGCTACTAATTTCGATGATTACATAACCCATCTCAATGAAGCTGACTTGGATATGGGAAAGTGTAACGATCCAACTTCTTACAATGAAGCCTTTAATAGTGACCAATCCTATGAATGGAATGAAAATATGATGGATGAGCTTGATTCCATGGACAAAAATGATGTTTGGGAACTTGTTGAACTCCCCAAAGCGGTAAAACCTATTGGGTGCAAGTGGGTCTTAAAGATGAAGTTGGACCCGAATGGAAACGGCGAACGATACAAATCACGTTTGGTTGCTAAAGGCTACACTCAAAGGAGGGAATTGATTATCAAGAGACGTTTTCTCCTGTTTCACCAAAGGATTCCCTAATGATCGTTATAGCCCTAGTAGCTCATTTTGATTTGGAGCTACATCAAATGGACGTTAAAACAACTTTCCTTAATGGTGACTTACTTGAAGATGTGTTCATGACTCAACTGGAAAACTTTAAGCCTAAAGGAAAAAAAACATCTAGTATGTAAGCTCAAAAAGTCCATACACGGGTTAAAATAAGCATCAAGATAGTGGTACTTAAAATTTGATGAATTCATGAACAAGAACGGCTTCAATAAAAATCAAGTGGATCAATGTACCTATCTTAAAATGAGTGGGAGCAACATTTCCATACTTTTCCTTTATGTTGATGACATTCTTTTGGCAACTAATAGTCCAGATTTGTTGCGTGAGTCAAAGTGGTTACTTTCGTGCCAGTTTGACATGAAAGATCTCGGGGAAGCCTCTTACGTGATCGGCATCAAATTAGGATTGTCTCAAAAGGCTTACATTGAACGTGTTCTTGCACGTTATAACATGCAACAATGCTCTCCCTCAGTTGCTTCAGTAGTTAAAGGAGATGTTTTTGGCTCCAAAAACGTATGTGGAAAAAGAACAAACGATATTGATACCTTATGCTTTTGTAGTAGGAAGCCTCATGTATGCTCAAGTTTGTACTCATCTTGATATTATTGGATTAAGGTGTCTAAGGCATAATTATAATTGATACATATGTCTGAATTGATGGCAGCACTGTCCTTTTGGGTTGCCCTTATTACCTGGCAGAGGACAAGATTGCATATAGAGAGAAAGATTTATATATTATGGAAATAATATATTGATCAGAAAAAAGGAATAAATGATTTATTAATATATTATGAGAATAATATATTAATTAGAAATCATATTATTTAATTAATGATTGATTAGAAATTAATTAGAATTAATTGAATTAATTAAAAGTGCAGGGACTGAATTGTAATTGCTCAATAGTTGAGCAATGGACAACCTGGAAACCCTAATGGGTTGGAGGAAATCCAAGGCATGGAGCCTTATGGATTTCGCAGCCTATGGTCGTTTATATGATAGTGATAAGAAAATCCCTTTATCTGATAAAAGCCTTATCATATCAGGATCTTAAATAAGGCAGTTATACTCCTTATTGCTTATCACTTGGAGGCTATAAATAGAGGCCCCTGGCACCCTCATATTCACGCCAATTTGAGGAGTCTTCTCCTCATTCTCTCTTGCTCTTTTTCTTGCCAAGTTCTTGGGTGTGAGCCATTAGAGGCACGACACTTGTGGTGCTTGCTTCCAAGAGATCTAAGAATTAAAATGTTAGTTTTCGTGTGAAATTTATTTTGATTCTTATCTTGTTCATAGTTATAGGTTCAATAGATGAAAAAATAGATCCTTTAGGGTGCATGTGATCTTAAGTGGTTTTTGTTCATAGTTTGCTTATAACTGAAGAGTGGTATCTGAGCTAGATCTGTTTTTTGTTTAATTGTTATAATAGTTGAACTGTTAAAAGGATTTAATGGATTTAATCCGTTGGTCTCAAGGGGTTTGACATATGCTAGGGTTTTTGAGAAAACCCTAGCCTCCACCCTAATTGGCGAAAATAAGGAGGTGGTCCTTAAGGTTTCTTTATTTTTGGTAATTGTGATTATCTAATAAATGGAAACTCGTGACCCTTATTTTAGATAACTTGGTGGGCAAGGTTAGGATAAAATTAAATTGTTTATTTAGTTAATCCTCATGTGATTTAATTAATTTAATTAACAGCTAATTAAAAGATATGCATTAAATCACTTAGGTTTAAATTTTAAATTTTAATTTAAATAGTTTAAATTTCTAAAATTTAAAAAGACAAAACCTAAATATTTTAAATGTTTAAAATACACCTCATACATATTATTATTAAATGTTAATACCTATATGTATAACATTAAGTTAGTCAAATTGCTAGTATGCCTCATTCAGAAAACTGGTCTCTAAGGGGGTATAAGGAAACTGCCTATAAATGGCGGTTGAATGGGTGTCACTCTCACCCACCGCTCCGTTGATCAGTGGATGTCGTTAGCAGAATGGGTTTGATGGGACAAAGCTAATCTCATTAAAAGTATAATGCTATTAGTGACAAAAGTACTAGAACCTTTTAAAACCCAAACTCTAGCTACTTAGGAAAATGTGAATAGTATGCTAATCCATGATGTTACACATTACACTTTGTGGGTCGTTAGTGGAGCATGGGTGGTTAACCGGCACACTAATTGAGACTCATGAAGAGTGGTGATGGGTATCTCGTGTCTTTATCATTGTTGATGGAGCTCGTGTGGATAGCTGGCACATCAATCGAGATGGTAAGTAACATTGAGGTTACCAAGTAATTTGCATGGTTATTTCACATCTTGTTTGTGATCCTCGGCATCCCAGTCACAAACAGAAGAGCATAATCCGATACTAAAGATTCCATTGACCCCGGTCAATGAATCTCACAGACCTAGGAATTTCATTAGACTGAAATTGATAATAGTGTATCTACCTTAATGACCATTATGTTGTGATTACGGCATCCCTCTTCACACCATAGTTGGGGCATTTTGGGTCCTAGCCTTATTTAATATTAATTGGGTAATTATTAATAAGGACAAAAGTTAAACTAATAAAATTTGATTTTATAGATGTCTGAAGATAGTGTCAAGTCTCCTCCTCCTCCTCCTCCTACACCCATTCCTGAGAGCTTTAGGAAATTCTTACTGAAAATGAATAAACTGACTGGACTGAACTACGTGGATTGGATCCGCCAATGGAGATTGGTGCTGAGATACTTAGATAAGGAATACATCATCGACTTCCCACTTCCCTCCCTACCTAAGCATGGAGTCACTCAACAGTTGATTGACCACCATAAACTCCTGATTGATGAGGACGAAGAGGTTCATCTCCTCATGTTATTAACCATTGACCCCGCCATCCGTAGGGATTTTGAAGTCATGGGGCCACATTAGTTACTACAATTGGTTGAGGAAAGGTTCCAAGAACTAGTTAGGCAGGAAAAACTTAGGATCTACAAAAGGCTTGGTGAGACCAGGCTGAGAAAGGGACACAATATTAGTGTATACTTTATCAAGATTGAAGGATACTTGGAAGAGCTGTACAAGCTTGGTCACCCTCTCAGTCAAGAAGCAAGCGTCAATGGATTGCTCGCATCTCTGACTGAGGAGTACGAACCGTTCGTACAGATATACAGGGAAAGGGACCTACACAAGACCTTCATGGAAATGCATTCAATGTTGACTCTATATGAGTCACTGACACGCCTAGGTCGTCGTGCGGTCAAAAATAAGAGAAACCTAACACACACACTAGCACAGTGGTAGTCAGGGTCGATCCGCAGGAGCTACGTGGTCAGACTAGATGACAGATTACCAAATATAGTGTCACGCTATAGTCGGAGGACTTCAGTTTCCAAACCCTTGCCACTAAAACTTGGAAAATGCTAAACTAAACAATCCCAACAAGCATAGACTAAGCTAAGCTTCAAACCAAACCTAGTTACTTTCTGAAATCAGAAGTACATCTCTAATTCAGAAGTAAACAAAGGCATCCAACAATCCAAATATAAACCAAAACAAGGCATAAACTAAACCAAGAACTAAGGTCCAATGGGACAGTCAATGGCTAAAGTTCAACCCTAAAGGAGTAACCTAATTGGCTACTGAAATCAGCGAGAGAAAACAGTCCAACAAGGTTAAATCAAACATCCAAACACAACACAAGCATGCAAAACCAATAACAATCATCAAAACACCGAAAAACAAAGATTACTTGTAACCAAATGCTTCTCATTAACCAAAAACGAATTCCAATGATCCAATACAGTCACCAATATTGAAAAACAGTAAACTAAAGTGCTCAAGGTCAGTGGTTGTCACTCCCAAAGACCCTAGCTACTATTGCTAACTAAAACTAAAATGAAATTAAATTCTAAAACATAAAATACCAATTGAGAGGTTGCTGATGCTTAATCACGGAGTCAAAGAGCTTCCAGGTCGTTTTTCCACTAGGTCTTTGCTAGGGTTTTCGGCTCTAAATGGCTCTATTTATATTTGCAATTTTCCCGCAGCCGCGCCGCGCAATTGAGTATACCGCGGCACGCGTACGACTTTATCCCCGTTTCTTCGGACTTTGAATTTTGTTCCACCGCCTTGTATCCGCGTCGCGCCTTCTTGATTCCGCGGCGCGCGTACGTATTTTCCTGATTTTTCCTTCTTCTCCAAACTTTCTTCAATTTGTACGCTTTTGGTCCCTGTTTACATTATTTTCTTCCAAACAAGTGCTGGCACGAAAAGTGAAAATACCACGATATATATGATATAATTTCACTAAGAATAGGGCTCAACAACGACTAAAATATGTAATATCACTAGGCGTTGTCAAACACCCCACACTTGTGCCTTGCTTGTCCCCAAGCAAGAGAGTTTTTTTTTAATAAATTCTAACTAAGATTCAAACAATTTTTTGATTGTGTTCAGTTTCAAAGCTTATTGCCTCAAGAGTTAGAGTGAAACAGTTCGCGAGAACCTAATCAGAATGTTCTTTGGAATTCATGGCTTTCTAGAGAACCCTTGATTACAAATTTTCTGTCCACAATGAAGTGTACTTACTCATTCAGATTCTAAAGGCCATTAACGAATTGTCCATGACTTTCGATGTTGTCCGTGTAGCGAGCTTTCAGAAATACCATCCCAAACCAAACGGTCTTAGGTGGTAAGGTGCATAAGTGCCTCTTCGAGGCCACCCTTTTCGGACCTACCGGCTCGAACAACAAGGGCCACAGATTGACATTTCCTTCCTAAATTCCAATCCTAAACAATCCAATCGTCTAACTCCTAAAACTCAACTTGTTTGACTAACTAATAGCATGATCACAACTAAAGAGTATCTCTTGAAAAAATACTAATGCTATCACAATCACAAACCATTCGTTTCAAAATTACAATTTAGTAAAAATTTTGAAAAGTTGCTAAAAATTTTAAAATTGGTCTTTTCTGCAAAAAATTTCAAAAATTTCTCTTTCGACCGTCCACACCCCACACTTAAAACCGTACAACGTCCCCGTTGTACATAAAAATATTTTAGAACAAGGGAGAAAGAGTTACCCCTTTTGGAACGGTAGACTGCTTGGTTGGTATTAGGTATCACAGGTACAAATTCGAACAAAAAGTGTCATTGATTTCGCATCTGGAGTTGTGGCGCAACAGTGAATACGCCGGTGGTCAAGACAAGTGGAGGGGCACGATGACCCCACACTTTTCTGAAACAACTCCTCCCGAATTTGGTATAACATGCATGACTCAACAAAACATTAAGCATAATAAATAAACCAAAAGATAATTACACAATAAGGAAAATGTATGTGTTGCGGATGACAGCGGCGCGTGATGGAAAGTCGCGCGTCGCGGTATTTTCGTGAGTTGAAACCAACGTCGAATGGGAAAAGACCGCGTCGCGCACTATAATGGTGCCGCGGCGCGGTAATTTCAACAGATTACTTTATTTTCAAAACTCACAAGAAACAATTCAACACACAAACCTTTACTGTTTATTAATATCTAATGCCTGCAGGAGGCTTATTTCCCTAACCAATATCTAAAACAAATCTTTAAACTAATCCTATCAACAAAAATGCAAATCAAAGGAATGTACTAAAAAGTGTTAAAAAAAATAATTACATCCCTTTTCTTTTCAATTATGTGCAGTGTCGTCCTCTTCATCTTCCTCTTCCTCCGGATCCTCTTCCATAGGCTCCTCTTCTTCCTCTTTAATCGTCGGCTGGGGTCTCGGTGGGACACATTTGTTTTTCGCCATGAGTGTAATCATACAGTCGGCTAGCCAGAGGAGTTGCGTTTGTGTATTCTCCGTTTTTTTCTCAATTTCACGCGCTGTAGCCGACTGGATCTAGTGTTCCCGTATGTGTGTCTACAAGGCTCTTTGAACTGTCTTAACTTCATTGGCCAAATACTGCGACTCCATGGTGGCCGGGGAAAGCCCTCGGGGTAAACTGACAGTCACCCGCAGTCGCTTTTTGGAAGTTGAAGGCTCAGTCCTCAGCACCGGGAATGGCGATCGCTCAACTGCTGTGATCCCATCATCAACATAGATCACATCTCGGGAGATGGTGGTCGGCGGACTGAATGGAACTGGCTGAACAAGTGTTAGTCCACGGGTGGTATGCTCGGATAGCAACCCGTAGGACTGGGCCAGTCTCATTACATAATGTCCCCCACCAAAAGCGATTTGCTTCAATGGTTCGTCCATGATCTGCTTAAAGTAATCAGCCACAAAGTACGGAATGTTGCACGTCTGGAGCATCCGCGTCAAGCTCCACATGAGATGTAGCTCACGTGGTAGGACCCGGTCCTCGTCCGCACGGGGCCAGATCATAGTCGATATCAACCGATGCAACATTCGATGCGCCGGTAGATGCATCAGCCCCTCACGTACGGTATTCTCGTGATACCGTGTGGATGATATGGTACTCCAATAGTCAGCAGGAGAGAAATAATGATCAGCATCATAATTAGCACGTCGGTGGAAGGTGTCGAATCCCAGTGCCTCCGATTCTTCCTCAGTATATAGCCCGATACGATAACCAAATTCCCGTAGACTGCAGCTTCGGTTGTGATTACCCAACCGAAACTGCACCATTTCTTCAGTGTCCATCCCCAGTGGCTGATTATCAAAGTGGTAACTTGCAAGAAATTGCAAAAGCACCTCCCGATAAATAGGTTCCTCCATGTGAACTGCGTTTTCAATGGCCCGACATGTGTAAATGAGCTCGCCATTATCGTAGCCCCCTTGGACCAGCCAATCTTATAAATGATCCATGATTCCCGATTCCTTGGTCAACTCCCAGTTGACCGGCCGGGCGGGAAGGATTCTTTTGTGTTGCTGCACCGATCGGCGATTATAGAAGCTATAAGCCTGTGTTCTGCCAACTCCTGCAGCCAAGGAGTTCCAGTCAATTGATTCTGAACTTGCGAAAGAAGACATCGTGCCTGCAGAAATCACAAAATTGAAAATTACTACACTGTTTTGTTGTTCGACACGGCGCGCTCGTAGCAATCCGCGACGCGTCATATGAGAATTCATAGCCAGCGTCGTGGTTTGTACAGGCCGCGGCACGGCGAACGATTTCAGCCACAAAAATCACGCATTCCATCCAATTTGATCCCATTAAATCTAATCTAACTATTGGGATTCATGCAGTACGGTGCTAGCAACCTAATTTGACTATCAATTGCATCAGATGACTACGACATTGTGAATTACAGCATCATTTAGGCAAGTTCAAGACTTATAAAGAAAAGAGGAGAAAAAGAAAAACTTACTTGATTTTTTAGTGAAGAGAAAAGAATGCAGATGAGTTGATTGATTGAGAGGCTTTTACCGCGGTGAAAAGAATCACAAATTTCGCAATTTGATTATATGCAGATGTGGGGTTTGGATAGCTTTCAAAGACTCTGTTTAAGTGATTAACTTTAATTTCAAATTAAGATAAGGCTGCGGCGCGGGAAGCTTCTATCCGCGTCGCGTATAAAAATCTGATTTTAAATGTAATCGCGAAAACTCAATACGCGCGGCGCGGATCCTAATATCCCGCGTCGCGGTATTGCAAAATTATCAAAATGACCCCGCACTTGCCTTTTTCTCACCGTGATTAGAATGGATGTGATGCATTATTATGCAAATGTACAAATGATGACCGGGTTGCCTCCCGACAAGCGCTAAGTTTAACGTCTTCAGCTGGACGTACACTTACCTGATTTATGCAGTATACACTGGGACATCTACCACGAATTCGACTGTCTCCACCTCCAATTTCTGAAATGTTCCTGCCACGACATAAGGTTTGAGCCTATGTCCATTGACTTTAAATGGTTGACCACCTTTCAAATCCTGAATCTCTACCGCGCCATAGTCTGTGATGCTGACCACCGCATAAGGGCCATTCCATTTACTCCTAAGCTTCCCGGGAAACATTTTCAATCGCGAGTTGTACAGCCACACTTTCTGTCCTACCTCAAAGGTTTTCAAGCGGAGCTTGGCATCGTGATACCGTTTCATTTTCGACTTGTATGTGGTCGCATTTTCATATGCTTCGTCCCGTAGCTCCTCTAATTCTGACAACTAGAGTTTCCTTTCCTTTCCTGCTTCCGTGTAGTCCATGTTGACTTGTTTGATTGCCCATAACGCACGATTGGCAAGCTCAACCGGAAGATGACAGCCTTTTCCATAAACCAACCGATATGGAGTTGTTCCAATCGGTGTCTTGTAAGCAGTGCGGTATGCCGAAAGCGCATCATCCAATCGAAGTGACCAATCCTTTCTATCAGTCTTGACGGTCTTTTGCAGGATTTCCTTTATTTGCCTATTAGATACTTCCACTTGGCCACTCGTTTGAGGATGATTGGGTGTTGCAATCCGATGATTCACTCCATAATGCTTTAACAACCTTCCAAATTTAAAATTCTTGAAGTGGGACCCTCCATCACTAATGATTACTCGCGGAACTCCATGCCTAGTGAAAATGTTTTTCTTCACAAATTTACACACCACATGGTGGTCATTCGTACGGGTTGCCTCTGCTTCGATCTATTTGGACACGTAATCCACTGCTACTAGAATGTAGACATAACCATGTGACGTAGGAAATGGATCCATGAAGTTAATTCCCCAAACATCGAAAATGTCCACTACCAAGATTGGATTTAAGGGCATCTGATCCCTTTTTGATATGTTCCCTAACTGCTGGCAGTTAAGGCATTCCTTAGCAGTTTGATGTGCGTCCCTGAAAATTGTTGGCCAATATAATCCAGCTTCGAGAACCTTGTATCTTGTCTTTTTACCACTAAAATGTCCTCCACATACTGACGCATGGCAATGCTCCAATACCTCACCGATTTCACTATCAGGCACACATCGCCGAATTATTTGATCCTCTCCCACCTTGAAAAGGTCAGGATCATCCCATATAAATCTTTATGCATATGTGCGGAACTGCTTTTGTCTTTGTTTGGTCCAATGTGTCGGTATTGCTCCTGTAGCCAAGAAATTCACATAGTTTGCGTACCAAGGGGCTCCAGTAAGCTCCAGCAGCTGCTCATCCGGGAATGAATCCTTAATTCCTGCATCCAATCCTTCAGCTGGCAATCGAGAAAGATGATCTGCCACGACACTCTCTGCTCCCTTCTTGTCTTTAATTTCCACATCGAATTTTTGCAACAAAAGTAACCATCTAATCAATCTAGGTTTAGACTCCTTCTTAGCGAGCAAGTGTCTAATGGCACTATGATCAGTATACACTACTACCTTGGACCCCCAAATGTATGATCGAAACTTGTCTAATGCAAATACTACGGCAAGTAATTCTTTTTCAGTAGTTGTGTAATTTAATTGAGCTTCAGAAAAAGTTTTACTAGCATAACAAATGACTACAGGTTTCCGATCAATCTTCTTACCTAATATTGCACCAGCAGCATAGTCACTGGCATCACACATTATTTCAAACGGTTGAGTCCAATCAGGCGGTTTCAGGATAGGAGCCTCAACCAATTTATTTTTGAGGATATTGAATGCTTTTACACATTCCACATCAAAAATGAATGGTGCGTCTTTCAAGAGAAGACCGCAGAGGGGTTTGGAGATGGTACTAAAGTCTTTGATAAACCAACGATAGAATCTCGCGTGTCCTAAGAATGATCTGACCCCTTTCACTGATGTTGGGGGTGGCAATGTGGATATGACCTTGACTTTAGCACGATCAACCTCGAACCCTCTCTCAGAGACTACGTGACCTAATACTATCCCTTCTTTGACCATGAAGTGGCTCTTTTCCCAGGAAAGCACCAAATTGGATTCGACACATCTTTCCAACACTTTCTCCAATTGTCCCAAGCAGGCTTCGAACGTCGGTCCAAAGATTGAAAAGTTGTCCATGAAGATTTCTAATGCATCACCAATCATATCAGAAAAGATCGCCATCATGCATCGTTGAAATGTAGCAGGCGCGTTACACAACCCGAATGGCATTCTGTGAAAAGCAAAAGTGCCATAAGGGCACGTGAATGTTGTTTTTGCCTGATCCTCTAGGTGGATTGCAATCTGATTGTACCCAGAGTACCCATCCAAAAAACAGTAGTATTTTTGTCCTGCTAGCTTCTCCACGATCTGATCGATGAACGACAATGGAAAGTGGTCTTTAGATGTAGCAGTATTGAGTTTTCGATAATCGATACAGACTCTCCATCCGGTTACGGGCCTTGTGGAAACCTTGTCACCATCTTTCGTATCCACAATAGTGATTCCAGACTTCTTCGACACTGTCTGTGTCGGACTAACCCATTCGCTGTCAGAAATCGGGTATATGATTCCGGCGTCTAACCATTTGAGAACCTCATTTTTGACAACTTCCTTTAAGTTTGGATTCAATCTCCTTTGCGTATCCCTGGATGGTTTGGCACCTTCTTCTGTGATGATTCTATGGATACACGTGGTCGGGCTAATTCCTTTTAAGTCTGCGATCGTCCAACCAATGGCCTCCTTGTGCTTAGACAATACCATGAGCAATTCCTTTTCTTGTTCCCCCGTCAAGTCTGCTGCTAAAATCACAGGCAAAGTATCCTTGTCCCCTAAAAAGGCATACTTTAAGTGTTCTGGTAGCGGCTTTAATTCCAGCTTCGGTGGTTCTTGTAAGGAGGGTTTCAGCGTCCTTGGAATCTCTGTCGGTAACTTCTCTATGTGAGCGCATTCTTCAGACTTCAAACCCTTCTCTCCTTCTGCTTCTACTTCTTTTTGCTGCTCGTCGTTTTCAACACTCTCTTCTTCTTGAGTCTCACTCGCCTCTGATTGAAGTACCTCGGGAGTGTACTGCTGCACTAGCTCATCTATAATATCTACCTGATAACACTCCTCTTCTTCCATGCCACTTCCCTTGACGTTGGCATTGAAAATAATGATCTTGGCCTGTTGGTGCCCAAAAGATATTCCCATTTCTCCAGTGCGACAAGCGATATTTGCGTTGGCCATGGCCAAAAATGGTCGCCCTAAAATGATCGTGGGTTGTTCTCCATTTGTCGCCTGACGAGTGTCTAAAACTAGAAAATCTGCTGGGTAGTAAAATTCTCCCACCTTGATGATGACATCAACTAACATTCCCCTGGGGATCTTTGTAGATTTATCTGCCAACTGCAAAATTACGTCGGTAGATCTCATGGTGCCAAATTCGTGTTTGTCAAACAACTGTCCAGGTAATATGTTCACACTTGCACCTAAATCTAATAAAGCCTTTTTGATATGCACATTGCCAAATTCGTGTTTGTCAAACAACTGTCCAGGTAATAAATGTTGGCCTTAGGTTTTTGTTATTATATCATCATAGAAGAAAACATAGATCTCTTTTAGGGTTGCATGTGAACTTAGGAATTTTGTAGTTCATTGATTGTATAAAACCCTTCAGTGGTATCAGAGCTATGACTTGTTTTCTTGTGAATTTGATATAAACTGTTTATATGTTCATAAGGGTTATCGAAATTAACCCTTTGTATGGCCATGTTGGTGGCAAGGGTTAAGCAAACCCTAGCTCCCCTTTCCTTTTCTGCGATTTGCTTGCTGCCTTGATAAGTAGGGTGTTATTTTTGGTAATTATTGGATAATTAAATAACTGGAACCCCTTATCACTTGATTGCAATTTTCGATGATTAGGATAAGGGTTAGGAAATTAATTTGATTAATTTTTGTGGTTCCCTTATTTGATTTAATTAGTTTAATTAAATTGTTTAATTAAAAGACCAATTAAATCACTTAAAGATTTAATTTAAATTTTCAAAAAATTCTTATAAATTTGCAAAAAATTAGTAGAAAATTACATCTAAAATATTTTAATAAGATTAAAATATATCTTATATATTTATGATTAAAAGTTAATATTTATATGTAAGATAAAACTGGTTAGTCTTACCGTTAGTAGGCCTCATTCACAAAACTGTCCTATAAAGAGGGTATAAGGCGACTGCCTATAAAATGGTAGTCTAATGGGTATCTACTCTTACCCACCTCTCTCCTGGTCAGTCAAGTGTCGTTAGCCGAACGGGTTTGATAAAACCGTTAAGCCTCTTAAAAGTATAATGCTATAATTGAAAGTACTAGAACCTTGAACAAAATCCCAATCTAGTTACTTTAGGTTTAAAATGTGAATTGATGCTAACCCATGGAATTGCACATTTCACTTTGTGGAACGTTGGTGGAGCGTGTGTGGTTTACTAGCATGCCAACTGGGGTCCACAAAGAGTCGCAATGGGTTTCTCGATTTTGCCATTATTGACGGAGCATGTGTGGTTAACCGACACGTCAATTAGAGATGATAATCAACTTCGAGAGTACCGAGCTAATTCGCATGGTTATTCACACCCGGTTTGTGATCCTCGGTATCCCAGTCACAAACAACAGGGCATTCCTGAGATTAAAACATGCTATTGAACAGTTCAATAAATCTCAAAAGAAACTACGAATTCCATTATAATTTGATTATGTTTCCGCGGTGGAATTGGCTGAATCGTCATTCGCCTACCTTATAAAATTTACAATAAAGATTACAGCATCCCTCTTCGATATTGTAGATTGTTATTGTAGGATCCTAGCCTTATATTTATTCTTGGGTGAATATAAGGATTATTTAATAATGTCTAATTAAAACTACCTTCTTCTTGTTTAGATGTCTTCTAACCAATCCGTTCCCCACTCAAACTCCGGTAATGTCACATCGATCCTGTCATTGTGCTCAAAAGTGACGTTGGACGGCACTAATTACAATGACTGGATTCGTAACATCAAAATGGCTCTAAGGTTTGAACACAAAGAGTATGTTTTGGAAACTGAGCTGATTGAGGTTGACTCAGAAACCGCTACTCCTGAGGAACTCGCCTCGTACACCAAACACTCGGATGATGCGACCAAAGTGGCCTGCATCATGGTCGCTACCATGAACCCTGAACTGCAGCTTATTTATGAGGACTACTGGCCTTACGAGATGCACAAAGAGCTCGCGGAAAAGTTCTGCAAGCAAGAGCGCATCAAAAGGCGTGAGGTGGTTAAAGCATTCACTAACGGCAAGCCTAAGGATGGAGAGTCCATCTGCGCTCATGTGCAAAGGATGTAGGGTTATGTGGAAAGGCTTAGAAAGCTGGAGATGTCTGTACATGAGGATTTTGCTGTTGACATAGTGCTGAATTCTCTACCCAGTTCTTACGACCAGTTCACACTGGCGTATCATTTGAACAACAATCAGGCGACTTTGGTTGAATTGCACCACATGCTTTGTACTGCTGAAGACGGGATGAAAGGGAAAAATGTGCTCCCGGTGAACCCGCATGTCCTGGCTATTGGATCTGGCAAGGGAAAGAAAAGGAAGGGCCCTCCGAAGCAAAATTGGAGGGAAAAGACTCATGTCAGGTCATCTAGCAGTGCCCCGAGAGCCAAGTCTTCCGGCATTCCGCACGTCACGAACCCCAAGGAAGCTGATTGCTTTTACTACAAGGAAAAGGGTCACTGGAAGAGAAGCTGCCCCAGGTACCTGCAAGACATCAAGGATGGTAAAGTAAAGCCATCACAAGCAGGTACATATTCTATATCTAATAACTCATCTTCTTCCTGTTCTTGGGTCCTTGACACAAGATGTGGTTTTCATATCTGTTCTGATTTGCAGGGCCTAAAGGAAAGTAGGGAGCTGGATCGTGGTAGATTGAACCTGGTCATGGGCAATAGGCGAACGTCACCTGTTACCAAGATCAGTGTCTATAGACTAGTGCTTAGCAATGGAGTTAGTTTAGATTTGAATAATTGTTGCTATTCGCCTGACATGGCTAGAAACATAATTTCCTTTCATGCATTGTTTAAACTGGGCATTCATTATAGTTTTAATAAATTGAATGGTTCAATTTTAGTATTTAAAAATGATGTTTTTGTTTTTGATGCTTTGCCTGGTGATAGAGTGTATGAATCGATTATGTGTGTTGATTATTGTGTCAATGATGTTTTAGCTATTGATTCTTCAAGCGGTATAGAAAAGGCGTGCTTGTGGCACTATCGCCTTGGCCATATCAACAAGAAACGCATCGCCCAACTCCAAAGGGAATGGAGTGTTGGAATCATTCGACCTCGGGTCGGACGATGTATGTGAATCTTGCTTGCTTGGCAACATGACAAAATCACCATTCAAAGGTTCCTTTGAAAGAGGTGAAGGTTTGTTGGATATCATACACACAGATGTGTGTGGTCCCTTCAGAACAACCACAAAAGATGGCACGCAGTTCTATGTGACCTTTACTGACGATTTTAGTAGATATGGGTATATCTACTTAATCAAGAATAAGTCAGATACCTTTGAAAAATTCAAAGAGTTCAAAAATGAAGCAGAAAATCAATTGGGCAGAAAGATAAAGATGCTTAGATCCGACAGAGGCGGTGAGTATCTTAGCATCGAGTTTCTCGATTATCTTAAGGAATGTGGAATAGTTTCATAATTGTCGCCTACCAGGACACCGCAGTTAAACGGCGTTGCTGAGAGACGAAACTGAACCTTGTTGGGCATGGTTCGTTCCTGGATGAGTCGAGCTTCGCTTCCAATCCATTTCTGGGGGTATGCCTTAGAGACTGCCACCCGTATCCTCAACCTTGTCCCAACCAAGAAGGTTGCGAAAACACCACACGAGATATGGATGGGGAAAGTTCCCTCGTTGGCACACATCAAATATGCGGCTGTGAGGCTTTCATAAGATGAGAGACTCACGACAAGCTCGCGGAAAGAAGCGAGAGGTGTTTCTTCATCGGATACCCGAAACAGTCATTTGGATACTTGTTCTACAGACCGAGCGAGGACGTCGCCTTTGCAGCATGACGAGGATTCTTTCGAGAGAGAGAACTCATTTCCAAAGAGGACCGTGGGAGAAAAATCGATCTCGAAGAAATTCAGGAGACGCCCGATGAACCAACCTTAGGAGAAACTAGCAACCAACATGAGAAAGTAGTTCCTGTTGGACCAACCGACATCTCATTACCTCTTAGACATTCGGGTAGAGTTAGCATGTCACCCGAGTTTTATGGTTTCCATATTACTTCGGATGGTGACACGTTAGTCAGTGATCGTACGTTTACTAATTTGGATGAGCCAGCTAACTACCATGAAGCAGTGGCGGGCCCAAGTCTGCCAAGTGGAAAGAGGCAATGGACAGCGAGATTAAGTCCATGTATGACAATCAAGTTTGGAAGTTGGTTGACAATGTGCCGGGTCGTAAGACAGTCGGGTGCAAGTGGATCTTCAAGAAGAAGACAGACATGGACGGAAAAGTACACACTTTTAAAGCTCGGCTGGTTGCGAAGGGATTCACTCAAACCCTGGGGGTTGACTATGATGAAACCTTCTCACCAGTAGCCAATATTAAGTCAATCAGGATAATGCTTGCCATAGCTGCGTTTCATGATTATGAAATTTGGTAGATGGATGTCAAAACCGCCTTCCTTAACGGGAAACTGACTGAGGATGTTTACATGAATCAGCCAGAACGTTTTGTAGACACCAAGCATCCTGATAAAGTGTGTAACCTTGAGAGATCAATCTACGGATTGAAACAAGCATCTTGGAGCTGGAATCTTTGCTTCGATGAGAAAGTCAAAGGTTTAGTTTCTCTAGGAGTGAAGATGAGTCCTGTATATGTCAAGGGTAGTGGGAGTATAGTCACTTTTCTGGTGCTGTATGTTGATGACATACTGCTCATGGGAAACGACATTCCGACCTTGCAAGATGTCAAGTCTTGGCTCGGGAAGTGTTTCGCCATGAAAGACCTTGGAGAAGCTATTTATATTCTCGGGATAAGAATACTGAGAGATAGAAAGAGAAAATTAATAGGTCTGAGCCAGTCTACATATTTGGAAAAGGTGTTAAAAAGGTTTAACATGGAAAATTCCAAAAAGGGAGAGCTACCAATCCAGAGTAATGCCAAGTTGAGTAAGACTCAAAGTCCGAGTACCGATGAGGAAATAGCTGAGATGAGTCGGGTACCTTATGCTTCGGCAGTAGGGTCGATCATGTATGCTATGACATGTACTCGCCCCGACGTATCCTTTGCATTGAGCATGGTTAGTCGGTACCAGGGTAATTCTGGAAAGGCACACTGGATAGTGTTTAAGAACATACTCAAGTATCTGCGAAGGACAAAGAATATGGTATTACTCCTTAGTGGCCGTGACGACTTGAAAGTGAGTGGATATACAAATGCCAGCTTCCTGACAGATAGAGACAGTGGTCAGTCCCAGTCGGGCTGGGTATTTCTTTTGAATGGTGGAGCGGTCACTTGGAAAAGTTCCAAGCAAGAAACGGTGGCTGATTCAACGTGCGAATCAGAGTACATTGCAGGGAGTGAAGCATCTAAGGAAGCGGCTTAGCTGAAGAACTTTATCGGTGACCTTGGAGTTGTGCCGAGCATTCAGGAGCCGATGGAACTGTTCTGCGATAATGAAGGAGCGGTCGCTTTGACAAAGCAACCGCGAGATCATGGAAAGTCCAGACATATCGACAGAAAGTACCATTATATTCGACATCGCGTAGAAGAAGGTCACTTACTGGTTAAGAGAGTATCATCAGAAGACAATCCTGCAGATCCTTTGACTAAGGCACTGAGTAGGATCAAGCACAATCAGCATGCTCGGAGCATTGGACTGAAGGATGATATTAGTTTAGTAATTAGATAGATTTGAAACTTGTAACAGTATAAATGTAATTGACTTGGTGATTTTATAATTGAGATTTATAAATGAGTATTGTTACTACCTTTGTCAATTGTTTATTATTGTGTTTCTATATTTGCATGTTTAACTTCCTAAGTAATTAGATTATTTGAAATTCCACAGTCGATCATACTGTTAGGGAGTAAGTATGAACGAAGACTGTCATGAATCGGTTGTAGATAGTCTAAGGAGTTAGACATTGCAGTAAGCCTGCTGCAACATTCATGAGTACTTAGAAAATAGAGATATGAGTATTGGATAAACCCGCGCTTAACAGATTGCTTCCTGGATTACATCACGAGCAATGTTAAGACGATAATATCCTTTGATCTTTAAGTGGAGAGATATGATCTGTAATTTGCGAGACTGTTGCTCATTGATAATGCGAAAACACGCCGGTAACTCGGTGTTATAAAACGCGTTGTTGTGAATAATCTGATTGGTAAAAGATGTAGACATATAAGTCGAAACTTATCCGTCCCCTGACCCGATGGGAAACAGATATCTGTGGCCCTCTCGATGATTTTGAAGATAACTAAAAGTGTTGGCCAACCGGGACTAAATTGATGTGTTCAATTAGTAGTCTCAAAAGTCATATGCAAATCAGAAATCGAGAAACAGAGTATCAGACCAAGATTGATTTTAATCCATGTCTGGAGTCTGAAAATATCTTGTTGGACGGAGGATCATCTGATCATTTATCTTTGGACAGAACTGACTGGGTCAGAGTTTAGAAACAGTTTCTAGGAAACTGAGATTAATCAGAAGGTAAATAGACAATTAAAGTCATAGACTTATCCAAGTGGGAGACTGTTGGATTTGGTGTCTAAGCCATGACTTTTAATTGTATTTATCTTGTTAATTGAAGCAAAGTCCATTTGGGTTGCCCTCATAGTTGGAGGATTAATGTAAAGTTCAGTAGAGAGAGAGGTTGATTTATTAATTGTTTAATAAATAAATAGAAATAAATAAATAGTTTATTAATATATTTAAGTGTTAATATATTAATTAGAAACTATAATAATTAATTAGAAATTAATCTGGAATTAATTTGGATTTAATTCAGTGATTAAATAAATTAATTAAAGGTGCAGAGACTGATTTGTATTTATTCAATAATTGAATAACTGATAAACTAGAAGCCCGGGACTGGATTTGGCGCCACCTTGGAGGCTCCTTCAAAGGGTGGCGAAAACCCTAATTAAAGTTTAGGAAGTCTGGTCCAATTGGTCAACAGGCTTGCCCACTAAGGAGGCTCCTTAGGGTTTCAGCTGTAACCCTTTGAGGCTGTAAAAGGAGACTCCTGGCTCCTCCTTTTCTGCGCCAATTTTGAACTAGAAGAACTCTGTTGGATTTTCTCCTCCTTGCTTTGGGTGTGACTACATTTGAATCAGGATCTGTTTGCTGCTAGCTTCAAGAACAAGATCAAAAGGTTGGTAACTCTTAATTTGATCTTTAGAAATAAATGTTGGCCTTAGGTTTTTGTTATTATATCTTCATAGAAGAAAACATAGATCTCTTTTAGGGTTGCATGTGAACTTACGAATTTTGTAGTTCATTGATTGTATAAAACCCTTCATATCAATGTAAGAGATTCTGGATACATAGAAAGAGCGAAGATCATCATGGGTATAAAAGACATATAAATATCTTAATTGAAAGTTTAATAGAAACCAAGAAACATATAATGGTATTGTAATAAATCTGATAAGATGATTGCCTCGTGGAGACTTGGTAATTAGCAAGAGTAGCTACCTATTAGATTAATGTTTCAATTTGCATGTTTTACTTTCCAAATAATTCAATTATTCAAAAACATCCACAGTCGATCATACTTTCGGAAGTAAGTAGTGAGCTAAGACTGTCATGAATTGGATTGTAGACTGTCTAAGGAGTTAGACATAGCAATGATATTGCCGTAACATTCATGAGTACTCAGAAATGGAGATTTGCGTATTGGATTGACCCGCAATCAGAGAATTACTTCATGGATTACATCACGAGTATCTGAGACAATAATATCTTATGATCTTGAAACCAAGACATATGAGTTGAAATTTACAAGTCGGTTGCCCATTGATAATACATAAACGCGTTGGTAATGTGACAACCCTCAAATTTCAGGTGTGTGATTACCTAATTTGAAATCCTAAGAGTTCTTAGGTGAATGCAAATCTTTTAGACACGAAATTAAGTATGACAACTGTCAAGTTTAGATCACTCTATGACTTAAATAAGATGCATTAGACATTATAGCATTAACCATACTACAAATAATAGGTCAAAAACCTCATAGATGCTTGAATCCAATTGGAATCTAGGAGTAATATACTTGGCTCTTACAATTCACGCGAATTGTTCAACTGCTGTAGAAAATGCCAATAAACGGTTAAAAACGACTGTAAATATCTTTTACAGTTAAGAATACTTATGAAAACTTAAAATAAATTGAAATCACTAAATTTCACAATATTATAGTTGTTGAAATTTTAATAAAATCATAAAAGCCTTAAAAGCCTAAAAAAAGTCAATTTTATAAATTTTGACATCTAAAAATTTATAAAAATCTCTATGAGGCTTATAATATCCAATTAAATAATAAAACTATTAAATATAATTTAGAAAGGCAAATTTTTGATTTCTAACATTTGTTTAATATTTAGGAGTTAAAAAACCACAAAATCTAGTCATAAACCTTAATAATATTTTATAAAAATGGAAGGAGTTTTATAAAAACTAAAGTTATGATTTAAAAATAATAATAATAAAGAGAGTCTCTCTCTGTCTCTCTCTCTCTCTCTCTCTCCATGAATCAGATCCCATCTCCCCATACACCATATACCAAGAAATCTTCATCATTTGGATCATTTCTCTATACTATCTCTCTCTCTCTTCTTTCACCTTTCCTATACACAATCATCTTTTCTCTCAAGAACTCTCTTCTCTCCTCTCTACCTCATGAAATTCTCAGCCCCAAAACCCTTCATTGAGCTCCAAAAATCGGATCATACAATTGATTCTTCAAAGGTAAACTCGAATCTAAATTCTTGTTGAAATTTGATTTTAAAACTTCTAAGACACATGCATGATGTTTAAACCTTCATGCATGGGTTCATCTTTAAGGATTAAGTCATAAAAACCAAAGTTGAATGCTAAAAGCTTCAAAATGTGCATGCAAGAACAAAAATCCACAAAAATATCTAAAACTAGCTTTCTGATCAAATCCGATTTATCTCAGGAGCATAATAATATGAAAGAATATACTGGAAATTTTGAAGAGCTAAATCATATTTTTCGCTTTTCTACAATTTTGGCAAGAATCTAAGACATTAAATCACATAAAATAGTTTTAGAGGTCAATAATTCCTATAAAACGTTCTGGATGACATATAAAGTAAATGGACATTCCCCATAAAGTTTCACGCATTTTTGTCACTGTTTACTATCTTTTCTGATTTTACCTATATTAAACACAAATGAATCCTAGAACCGATATCTGAGACATAAAAATGACAAGTCATATTTTTCGTAGCCTCTAGAAAGTATAAGATACCTATATAAAAAGTTTGAGGATTTTACAGAACTTTATTATATTTTTCCACGAATTTATGGTGATTTTGGTAGAAATAATGGATTAAACAGGGAAAAATAGTTAAACTATTCTAAAACTTTGATACTTGACCAGGATATCCATGGGCACATTTTAATCGAAAATAAAAAGTTAAAGCTCCTAACTCAACTGTTAACTATTTATTTTGATATTATTAAGCTTTAACACACAAAATTCATAAAATGGGACTCTACTATTTAAAAACTTCTTTTGGCATTTTTCCCAACTCATACAGAACGTATATCAGTTGTACAAAAATATTGAACATTTTTCTTAACCATTTATTATTTTCTATGAATTTGTGTTAATCAAAGTGATTAATTATGGGAAAAATAGTAAAACCTATCCAAAATACAGGAAATTTTATATGGAAGTTCTTGACTGCAGTTGGGTCAATAATACAATGTTTGATGAATTTTATCAACTGTTTAATATTTTTCCATGGTTTTATGATTATTCAATGAATTAAAATGGTGAAAAATACTTAGACATGTCAAAAATTCTTGAAAAATTATTTGAAGATCTTGGATTTCAATTAGAACTGAAATATAAAGTTTGGAAAATTGTAGATATGATTTGAACCGGTTTCTAAAGTTTTAGTTTGTAAAACTCTTCCAAGAGTGCTAAAACACATTATTAATCATATCACAAAATTTGGGATTTTTCACCTAGTGTTATCCCTGAACTAAATAGTTTATGAAAATCTATACATTTCAGAAAAATGGATAAAACTTGTATAAAGCTAAATTGTAAAACAATACTGGCATTTCTCTACATGTACGAATAAGTATATTAGTGTAATTAGATTTTCACTAGTGACTCACTAGTTGTAACCTCATTGTAAGACATTGGTAGTGAAACGTGTGGAAGTATCCCAAGGCATCGTTAGTACCATCTCGAATCATTGTGAGTATTCACAACCCTTTTTACTATTTTATGTTTTGGGGTGAAAAGCATGACTAATACTATACAAACTTTGTTTATTCTAAACGTATGCTTTTTAAATTACACGCAATTGTTGTATGCTATTCTTGTATGCTTGAGACTCTATCGTACGCAAAGTCCCCTGTTTATTCTTTTACACAACCTATTAACTCATTGATTGAGCCGATGGTTTATATGGATAGCGCTATTTGGGATTGACCACCCCCACTCACATGGCAATGTGAGTGCATATTACCAATATACTCTAGCATGTTGACGATAGAACATGACTGTTTGGGGTGATTCAGGTCTTTAGGTTTGGCTGTGGACTCGAGCTCTATATACAAATGATCACGAATCGATCAAAAATTGCATGTGGTTTTCTTTCTATTAGCAATGCAAACTTTTGAAACGATTATGAAAATTTTACACTATGATTATACTCAAACCTATGATACTCACCAACTATTTCTATAGTTGACCCTCATTTTTCATGCTTTTCAGGAATCTTCTAGTTAGTGGCACATAAAGACACATCACTTGTAGAAGCATTTTGCATGGGTTGTTTTTAAAATATATTGTAATTTCATTAACAATTGTTCAAACCTTTTGTAAATTGTAATGCTTTTAATACTATGGTTGGTGTTGTCTTTAACTTTTGCTATAAAACCCTTTTGCACTGTCATATTCCGTGTTTCCGCTTTAGTAGGGTGTGACAGAAATTGGTATCAGAGTCGAAGATTATAGAGAATACCGGTTTTCCGTTGGAGAACCCAAACTATAGCCAAATATTTTCAAAAATAATTTTTAAAAACACTGAACATACTACTAGTATAACTAAGTCAAGTACACATTATTGGACTTTAATTGGGTATAGTCTGGCCAACTATGTTTAATTAAGGGAAATTAATGTGAGACTGGAAACGGTTATAGTAGAATTATGTTCAAAATGATTTTCAACTTAAACTTTTGAAAAGCAAAATTTTCGGTGTGCGTATAGGCATTGCATACTATAGGCATTCATCTTGATATACTTGGAAATTAGGTGCACTTCTATCCTGAAATCTCTATTTAGAAATAGTTCATTCCTTATCAAATGCTAGGTTAACCAGTTTGGTTATATCACTAGCCGCTCTACGAGAAACCCACATAGTACTGAGAACGAGGATTCCTTAGTAGATTTTAATTCTGGACATAAGGTTAGCAGCTTGAAAGCCACTAATGACAATCCTAAGTCGACACTAATATCGATATTACCACAATACCTTTTTATCGTCTGCGTACTAGAGTTACGACTAGGAAAAGGGTTCCAAATCTGGCAAGGATGACAATAGGAGCTTCGTGTTAGGAGACAACTGAGTCATCATGAGTAGTCATGACTTCAATATCATTGGTGAGTATTTCCGATATGACTCCCGAGGAGACACATATGTTTAACCTATTGATGCTGACACGTGAGACATCCTTCTGAGCTATGTTTTTAGCTTTAGGATTGTTTCCATCTTGAGCTTAAGACTTCATCTAGGATATCTCTTTGATTTTAAACTTCCTCTTTTGGCGATTCTTACCCCACCATTTTTACTTCGTGTATCGTACTTCAAGCACAACCCACTCCCCCTTATGTCAAAAAAAAAAATTCTAAGTTTTAGTTCGCCCTCGATTACACAAGTGATATTGTCAAGTACACCATCATTTTAGACTTTCCTAATTACTAACATGTTTCTGGAACAATCTTCGACCTTACGCTTATCATTCACAATTCAACTCCGCATTTCTTCGACATATGGAAATTTCCTGTAATTTCATGGGCATGTTCCATGGTTCGAAGTCTCTTCTCATCTAATAGCTCTCATGTTGGGGATATATAAAAAAAAAACTCTCTATCATCCACATCCAAATCTTTTTCTGGGCTCTGAAGAAGAAGGTTAGCTATACAGGGGAATCTCTCTATAAATGAAAAATCAATGTACATCGACCCCTTCCTTACCTCGACGGGCTACCTTTCTTAAGGCCCTCAAACTTGCATAATATGGATTCCAAACATTCGTGATCTGGATATGAATGAGTCGAATTACTATTCCCTAGGTCTATTAGTGAACCTTCTCTCCAGGGAATCATGAAACTAGAAATATTTTTGTTATTGATTCGACCTTCGACCCTTCATGTTTTCATACATTCGTTTGTGCCCTTAACAGCGTCACTGATATTCTTATCATTATCTATGATTACATTCTCTTACGCCGCACGTCAAATCTATAATTTAACGTTTGACCTTATAAAAGGTACGAAACTGCACCCATACCATGAAACGTTTTACAAACAATTTTTCTTGTCCTCAATTTTGGGGAAAAGTCGCATGTACTAACCTTATTAGTTGGGTACGACTACCTACACTAATCCACTTATTCCTTGCCTTTTAATCTTCCATCGGAAACCTATTTCATTTCACTGGTTTTATTTATCAACGGTAAAATATTTTATAATTGCTTCATATAATTTACTAGACCTCCCCAAACCATGAAAGTCATATTTCTCGTTAAAAATGAACAACTTTACTTTTGTGACCGTACTTCAATTTAACACTTTTTCTTCAAAACTCAAATTAACTAGTGTTGATTTTAACTTTGTCATTTCAATTTCGTTTCAAACCTATTTCAATAGCTAGATGTGCTTTCCAAGGGCGCATAAACCATTTTAAAACATCGTTACCCTTTTGTTACGTTTTCGAAAACTTAAAAACATTTTCTTTTATGAAAGTCTTTGAACTCTATGATATAAAACCCAAACTTATGACATCGATGTTCATGTTATGTGTAAAAGCTTCGTTAGGCTTTTCAAACCACTTTGGTTTTGACTCTTTTTGACCACTTTCTCATACAGACATGGTAGTTGCTTAAATGTGTTTTCTCGAAATCCAACATAATATTCTCATAACTATCTACTCCAAACATGTTTATAAGAGATCGTTAACGCTTACATTTCAAAACATACCTCATCTCCTTATTTTGTTCCAATTTAGTTTTATAATCTATAAAGTTTCTAAAAATTTAAAGAATTGCAAAACTTAGTGTTCACTTTTATTTTCAGTAATGCTGTCTCCCTCTCAACACTGTATGATTATTATTCTAAATATATTGGGTCCTTACCTTATCTATTTTGAGCATCGTTGGAAGAAACCTTTATGATACCTCATTCTACCATGTCAATTGGAAATGTATTTCATTATTCCTTTTATCTCTTACAATCAACAAGCTTATATTTTAAGCTTATCATTACCTTGTAGCTATGATTTGGTCCTAAATAGTCAAACTCAAATACATTCTTTATCATGGTCATAAGAATTTCAAATGTTTGTCTCAGGTTAGGACTTTTGCCAAATGTCATTTCTACCTAACTATTAATATCGAACTAACTAATACCAAATTGGAATTATTCATAGTATCTCCAATTCATTACATTTGGTATAATACATATTTAAGACAATTCAACATAAGCCAAAGATATCCGAATTATTTTCTTCGTAAACTATTGTTTGACTGTAGTACAAAAGTCTGAGCTGTCAAATTTTCAATTACCAGTTTTAGTCTCCTTTACTTTTTTTTACACAAATGGAGCTTAACATAGTGGGTAACTCATGGATTTTTAGAAAATATTAGCAAACATTTTACAACTTCCACATATCTATTTTAATATGAAAGTGTATATGGGATTTCAAGTAAGAAATATATCCTAACCTTGTTTCTAAAATTTATCTGTTCGTTTTATTCGATTAATGTGTATGTAGCCATGAGGTGTAATTCTGACTTGGTCAACTTTGATATATTTAATCACACCTCTTATAAAAAATATTTTAATTTTATGACGAAATCAACCATAAACTAGTAATCCGTATTTTCATTGGTGTCTTTTGATTCTAAATTGGAAATATGATAAAAATGCACTTTCCATTATATTTTTCTTACAATTAATACATAAGATGGATACCCTTGTATTTATCATCTTTCTAAATCTGAAAAATACATGTGAAGAGTTATACTTCCTTATGTTTATTCTTTTCATTATAAACATGAAAAGTTTTAAATGTTACGATTATCTATCCTCCAAGGGATTGTCTTCCAAGAATCATTAAATGGAGAATATACCTATTCTCATTGATCAATATTTTTAAACCTTTCTTAAAGTAACAATCTACTTTGCAATTTCCAAGGAGTTCGTAACTCCTAAACTTACTTTCATAAATATTCTGACTCTTTGCAAGTTTGTAATTGGCTTGACTTAAACAATTTAGTGATTTATCAAAATAGTAATCAAAGTACTTCTATATAAGTTCTCTCATTGATGACTTAAACCTTTAACCCTAATAAGTTGCTTTATTCTGTTACAACTTCGTTTGGTCACTGCTCATGTATCTTCTTTCGCTTGGAATTATTTCACACTTTGATCACAATGAAGTTATTATCATTCTAAACCTCTCTAATATTGCCTAGATAATGTGATTTGATTTATCATAAACTTTTATCGGCTTCATTAGAAACAATGACTCTCTAAACATATTCTTTGAATATGGTTCTATTGTGGTGAGAGTATCCGTAATGGTAATTATAGCTGCAAGAATCCTTGATCATTTTGTAATTTATTTTATAGATGACACTTGAATAGTCTTTGCATTTAAGATGTATGAACACTTCGTTGCCTACTCTTCGCACGTACCTTTGGGAACTTACCCTTAATTGCTCTCCTATTATTCATATGAACTCTTCAGATTCTTAATATATCTTTACCAGGTATAGTAGCCATCTCAGAAATGAACAATTTGTTCTTAATCTCTTCTCAATTAGGCGGCAAATTTAGACTTAGTGCTAAATTAGGACGCAGATTAAGGATCAACGCGGACTTAGCACTTATTGCAATTAGAGCTTCAACAGGACTTATAAAATTCTCTTAATCTAGAATATCTCTAACTAGATAATCTCTTTCAACATGGTCGCCATGGTTAGATTTTGATTTTCATGATCCTATTTTCCCATGATTGAGATTGTAGAGCTCGAAATAGGGAAACACTCACCTGATGATAGCAAAAGGATCTGAACCCTCACCCCACATGCTGAGTTTAAATAGCAAAATGATTGGACCCTCCCCTGAGGAATTAATCCAAAATAGTCAAAACAAAATCCAATTTTTCAGCAATAGACTTAAAGCCGCTCGTGATCGTCAACAAAGCTATGCTAATGATCGTTGAAAACCCTCAAAACTTCTGGTTGGAGATAAAGCGTGTTAAAAGTATCGCCCTGGAAAGGGACTCTTCGTTTTGGAAGAATGGCAATTAAGTTCCCGCTATATAGGACCTTATGAGATCATCGACAGAATCGGCTCAGTGGCTTATAGACTCAAGTTACCTAAATCATTGAGCATAATTCATGATACGTATCACATATCAAATCTCAAAAAGTGTCTAGTTGACAACTCTCAAAAGATATCACCTCAGGAAGTTCAAATCAAGCTCTGTCTACACTTTGTTTAGGAACCAACTGAAATCCTTGATATGGATGTCAACCGGTTGAAACGAAGCAAGATTCCACTTGTTAAGGTCTGCTGGAATTCTAAGCAGGGACCTGAGTATTCATAAGAGCTAGAGGATCTCTTGAAACGAAAATATCCTCAACTGTTCGCTGAACAAACCCATGGTGTCAATAGCTGAATTTCGGGACGAAATTCTTACAACCGGGGGAGACTGTGACAACCCTCAAATTTTAGGTGTGTGATTACCCAATTTGAAATCCTAAGAGTTCTTAGGTGAATGCAAATCTTTTAGACACGAAATTAAGTATGACAACTGTCAAGTTTAGATCACTCTATGACTTAAATAAGATGCATTAGACATTATAGCATTGACCATACTACATATAATAGGTCAAAAACCTCATAGATGCTTGAATCCAATTAGAATCTAGGACTAATATACTTGACTCTTACAATTCACGCGAATTGTTCAACTAATGTAGAAAATGCGAATAAACGGTTAAAAACGACTGTAAATATATTTTACAGTTAAAAATACTTATGAAAACTTAAAATAAATTGAAATCACTAAATTTCTCAATATTATAGTTGTTGAAATTTTAATAAAATCATAAAAACCTTAAAAGCCTAAAAAAAGTCAATTTTATAAATTTTGACATCTAAAAATTTATAAAAATCTCTATGAGGCTTATAATATCCAATTAAATAATAAAACTATTAAATATAATTTAGAAAGGAAAATTTTTTATTTCTAACATTTGTTTAATATTTAGGAGTTAAAAAAACACAAAATCTAGTCATAAACCTTAATAATATTTTATAAAAATGGAAGGAGTTTTATAAAAACTAAAGATATGATTTAAAAATAATAATAATAAAGAGAGTCTCTCTCTCTCTCTCTCTCTCTCTCTCTCTCTCTCTCTCTCTCTCTCTCTCTCTCCCATGAATCAGATCCCATCTCCCCATACACCATATACCAAGAAATCGTCATCATTTGGATCATTTCTCTATACTATCTCTCTCTTCGTTCACCTTTCCTATACACAATCATCTTTTCTCTCAAGAACTCTCTTCTCTCCTCTCTACCTCACGAAATTCTCAGCTCCAAAACCCTTCATTGAGCTCCAAAAACTGGATCATACAATTGATTCTTCAAAGGTAAACTCGAATCTAAGCTCCTTTTACTTCATCTCTTGCATTTTCTTAAGGATTTTTGAACATATCTTCACTTCTACACCTTTTTTTTTTTGAAACAAATTATGAGTTATAATAAACCCACGAAATTTGATGATGATGATGGTAGAAATTCACATAAAACATCAAGAATGTTGTATGCATGTGAATTTCCATGACCAATCTATGTCAAAATCTAAGAAAAATGCATGTTTTCAAGTGTTATATGTAAAAATCGTGACATGCATGCTAAATTCTTATTGAAATCTGATTTTAAAACTTCTAAGACACATACATGATGTTTAAACCTTCATGCATGGGTCCATCTTTAAGGATTAAGTCATAAAAACCAAAGTTGAATGCTAAAAGCTTCAAAATGTGCATGCAAGAACAAAAATCCACAAAAATATCTAAAACTAGCTTTCTGATCAAATCCGATTTATCTCAGGAGCATAATAATATGAAAGAATAAACTGGAAATTTTGAAGAGCTAAATCATATTTTTCACTTTTCTACAATTTTGGCAAGACTCTAAGACATTAAATCATATAAAATAGTTTCAGAGGTCAATAATTCCTAGATAATTCCTAGAAAACATTCTGGATGACCTTTAAAGTAAGTGGACATTCCCCATAAAGTTTCATGCGTTTTTGTCACTGTTTACTATCTTTTCTGAAACATAAAAATGACAAGTCATATTTTTCGTAGCCTCTGGAAAGTATAAGATACTTATATAAAAAGTTTGAGGATTTTAAAGAACCTTATTATATTTTTCCACGAATTTATGGTGATTTTGGTAGAAATAATGGATTAAACAGGGAAAAATAGTTAAACTATTCTAAAACTCCTGATACTCGACCAGGACATCCATGGGCATATTTTAATCGGAAATAAAAAGTTAAAGCTCCTAACTCAACTGTTAACTATTTATTTTGATATTATTAAGCTTTAACACACAAAATTCATAAAATGGGACTCTACTATTTAAAAACTTCTTTTGGCATTTTTTCCAACTCATACAGAACGTATATCAGTTGTAAAAAAATATTGAACATTTTTCTTAACCATTTATTATTTTCTATGAATTTGTGTTAATCCAAGTGATTAATTATGGTAAAAATAGTAAAACGTATCCAAAATACAGGAAATTTTATATGGAAGTTCTTGACTGCAGTTGGGTCAATAATACAAAGTTTGATGAATTTTATCAACTATTTAATATTTTTCCATGATTTTATGATTATTCAATGAATTAAAATGGTGAAAAATACTTAGACATGTCAAAAATTCTTGAAAATTTATCTGGAGATCTTGGATTTCAATTAGAACTGAAATATAAAGTTTGGAAAATTGTAGATATGATTTGAACCGGTTTCTAAAGTTTTAGCTTGTAAAACTCTTCCAAGAATGCTAAAACACATTACTTATCATATCACAAAATTTTGGATTTTTCACCTTGTGTTATCCCTGAACTAAATAGTTTATGAAAATCTATACATTTCAGAAAAATGGATAAAACTTGTATAAAGCTAAATAACACAACAATACTGGCATTTCACTACATGTAGGAATAAGTATATTAGTGTTAGATTTCCACTAGTGACTCCCTAGTTGTAACCTCATTGTAGGACATTGGTAGTGAAACGTGTGGAAGTATCCCAAGGCATCGTTAGTACCATCTCGAATCATTGTGAGTATTCACAGCCCCTTTTTACTATCCTTTTTACTATTTTATGTTTTGGGGTGAAAAGCATGACTAATACTATACAAACTTTGTTCATTCTGAATGTATGCTTTTAAATTACACGCAATTGTTATATGCTATTCTTGTATGCTTGAGACTCTATCGTACACAAAGTCCCCTATTTATTCTTTTACACAACCTATTAACTCATTGATTGAGCCGATGGTTTATATGGATAGCGCTATTTGGGATTGACCACCCCCACTCACATGGCAATATGAGTGCATATTACCAATATACTCTAGCATGTTGACGATAGAACATGACTGTTTGGGGCGATTCAGGTCTATAGGTTTGGTTGTGGACTCCAGCTCTATATACAAATGATCACGAATCGATCAAAAATTGCGTGTGGTTTTCTTTCTATTAGCAATGCAATTGAAACGATTAGGAAAATTTTACACTATGATTATACTCAAACCTGTGATACTCACCAACTATTTCTATAGTTGACCCGCATTTTTCATGTTTTTCAGGAATCTTCTAGTTAGTGGCACATAAAGACACATCACTTGTAGAAGCATTTCGCATGGGTTGTTTTTAAAATATATTGTAATTTCATTAACAATTGTTCAAACCTTTTGCAAATTGTAATGCTTTTAATACTATGGTTGGTGTTGTCTTTAACTTTTGCTATGAAACCCTTTTGCACTGTCATATTCCTTGTTTCCGCTTTAGCGGAGTGTGACAGGTAACTCGATGTTATAAAACTTATTGGTGTGCGCGATTTGATGAGTAAAAGACACAATCATATGAGTCGATGTTTATTCGTTCCTTTTGCCCTAACGGGAAAAGCAATATATGTGGGCCCCTCGGTGATTTGGTGTTGACTCAGTGCTCGCCAGCCAGGACTAATTGATGTGTTCGATTAGAAGTCCTATGTCATTACAAATCATGGAACCGGGAAACATAGTATTGGAGTAAGATTAATTCTAATCCATGTCTCAAGTCTGAATGATATCTTGTTAGAACGAAGGATCATATGATCACTTATCTTAGGACATTTCACTGACTAGGTCAGAGTTCGGCAATAGCTCTAGGAAGCTACAATTTGCTGATCAATTCAGAAACATAATGTATTATGGTTATAGACTTATCTAAGTGGAAGACTATTAGATTAAGGTGGGATTAAGGTGTCTAAGCCATAACTATAATTGATACATATGTCTGAATTGATTGCAGCACAGTCCTTCTGGGTTGCCCTCATTACCTGGCAGAAGACAAGATTGCATATAGAGAGAAAGGTTGATATATTATGGAGATAATATATTGATCAGAAAAGAGGAATAAATGATTTATTAATATATTATGAGAATAATATATTAATTAGAAATCATATTATTTAATTAATGATTGATTAGAAATTAATTAGAATTAATTTTGGGATTAATTGAATTAATTAAAAGTGCACGGACTGAATTGTAATTGTTCAATAGTTGAGCAATGGACAACCTGGAAACCCTAATTGGTTGGACGAAATCCAAGGCTTGGAGCCTTGTGGATTTCACAGCCCATGGTGGTTTATATGGCAGTGATAAGCAGATCCCTTTATCTGATAAAAGCCTTATCATATCATGATCTTAAATAAGGCAGTTATACTCCTTATTGGTTATCACCTGAAGGCTATAAATAGAGGCCCCTGGCACCCTCATATTCATGCCAATTTGAGGAGTCTTCTCCTCATTCTCTCTTGCTCTTTTTCTTGCCAAGTTCTTGGGTGTGAGCCACTAGAGGCACGACACTTGTGGTGCTTGCTTCCAAGAGATCTAAGGATCAAAAGGTTAGTTTTCTTGTGAAATTTATTTTGATTCTTATCTTGTTCATATTTATAGGTTCAATAGATGAAAACATAGATCCTTTAGGGTGCATGTGAACTTAAGTGATTTTTGTTCATAGTTTGCTTATAACCCAACATATATAACTTACATTACTGGAATGCTAGGCCGATATCAATCTAATCCTGGCCTAGATCATTGGAAAGCAACAAATAAAGTTTTGTGATATCTTCAAGGCACAAGCAATTATAAAGATGAACAAGTATTCTGAAGAATAGATTCAAGCTAAGTATTCAACACAAGCAATTATAAAGATGAACAATCAAGAACACAGAGTATGAATAACAAGTGCTGAATGCATTGATTTATCAATTAGGGTTTTACAGTAGTGGTGAATCAATCGCACACACGACACAGACGAGTATCACAGATATTTATACCTAATCAGTGATACGAATAGTACAAAAAGACATTACTGAATATTCCTATAGTGTACTAGCCAATAGGAGTAAGTTATTGTGCAACACGTTGTCTGCCCAACACGCGTGCACCCAAAAAGGTTGTTATAATGAAAGCCTTCGGATCCTCTGGAGAAATCCGTCGGAGTCTTCAGGCTTCGGGGTCTTGGCTTCTCAATCTTCAAGGTCTTCGGATGGTTCAACACTTTATCACAAATATTCTCAACAATCTCCCCCTTTGTGTGAAGTGCATCTGAAGCCTATCTTGCAAAATTTCTTTTAAATACCTGTCTCAAGGCATACCTTACTGCAAGCCACCAGTTAAGGTGCTCTCTGCTCCTCTTCTTCTCTTGCCAGTGATTCACAAAGCATGAATTCACTGCAGACAAAATGTTGGTGATCATAACCGAAGGGTAAAGACCCTTGTAGTCAACTTTCTAAGAATTTGGCTATCACCGTTTCATTATCTTTTGATAGTCCCTTAAACACAACACCCCAGGGCTTCTCCATAATCTGCCCTTGTTTAAGGTGATCAAAGGTTTCAACAGTGCAAGGTACTTTCTGAAGAGGTCTGTCACCTCAATATCAAACTTTGCAAACCTTAGAAGATAGTTCCGAAGGAAGGAGGAGATGTGGGCCTTTGCAGCTCTAAAGATCATCATTGTTTCAGCTTCGTGGCCTGTGGTAGCATTCATTAAGTCAAGAAGCACAATGAAATCATGAGGATTCATGATTGGAAAATCCGCAATTGTGAATCTTGACTCCTCATTCTTAGAACCCCGAAGTACGAAGAAATCATAATTCTAAAATCCTTCGTACTCTTCACCCTCCTTGATGGATATGATCTTGACAATCCGTTTTTCACTCCATACCTCCTTCGGTTCTTTTGTGTACTTGGCATGGATGGCAATCTTTTTTGGCTTTGAAGGCAATCAGTTCATCATCAGGCAGGTTTCTCACATACTAGAAGAATGCAAAATTCTTCGGATTGTATGGCAAATCCAGTTGTTGATCAACAGAAGATTTTACTTCATAGCTTCGGAGAGGAAGTCTGTTAAATACTCTGAATTCAGAGAAACCAATAGTTGCAATAGTCTCAACTGTCCATATTTGGTTTTCTGTGACAACATTGTTGATCAAAAGCATTTTATTGTATTCTTCCTCTCTCTCTCTCTCTCTCTTTATGGACTTGCTCCATCTAAGGAGCAATCCTTATTTCTTTATCTTTAGGCTTTGAACCAAAACCGCTCGCTTCTGTTGATGTAATTGTGCCAAAGGTGGTACCTGCTTTGGACACAATTGGTGGAAGAAAAGTTGGTCTTCCCAAGGTAACGGGTTGATAAGAAGTTGTTGTTGTTGTTGTTGTTGTTGTTGGTTCTGTAGTTGCTGTAATCAAGGCACGAGACCTAGAAGCACTTGATTCTCCCCCTTTGGAGGGTTGAACCGAAGGGTTAGGTTGAGCAAACACCTGGGGTCTCGATTGGGCAGTTTGAGGTCTTTGCATGCTGATGGACATGTTTATCAGCGGTTGAACAGCGACTTTAAGCTTATCAACCAACTCAGTGGTAATAGCAAAGTTTGTCTTCTTCAGCTCTTCCGCAAAGCTAACTACTGCAGACACAAACTGTGCAGCAGTCAGCTCATCCACCTTCTTCTAGGCATCCTCGAGCTGCTTTTCAAAACTTGTTTGGTCTCGAGTGTTGAAGGCCTTGGTCTCAGTCAGAAGGTCATTTAAGGCCTTGGACAATTCGAAGTTAGAAGACTCAATCCTTCCAACTAGATCATTGATCTTTTTCTCAGTTTGCTCCTTAAGGAGCCTGTGTCTTTCCTCGACTTGTTCAAAAACTGCGTTTAATTTTCCTTCAAGGATACTCTGTATTCTAACCTACTGATCCAGGATCCTTTTCTCTGAGCCCTTGACAATTTCATCAACTTTCTCAGCTAATGTTTTCTTTGCTTTAACAATCTGTTCAGCAACACTAACCTCAGGCTTCTTCAAAGGATCATATCCAGTTTGTGTTTGAAGAATAGCATCAAGCTTTCGGTTGAGGGTTTTGTATTGCTTGATAAAGACGAAGTCTCCATCATCTAAATTTTCATCATCAGTTTCTTCTATGGTGATTGGAGTCTTGTGGTAGGATGCCATAGTTCATCCGCAGATGGTGGTTTTGAAGAGAATGTAGATTCAAAACCAAATCCTTCTTGGTAAGGATAATAAGGTAGTGATGTATCCAAACCAAATGAAGGAATGTTGAAAAGAGGGTCTAACGTTGTTACAATTGGTTCGGAGACTGGTGTTTCAATGGTAGAGGTGACTGGTGTTGCAGGGGTTGAGGTAATTGGGTTTTCTATTGAGGTTATTATGGGTTCGGAGGATATTGGTATTTCTGCGGAGGATGAGGTGGGAGGTACATCCGAAAATGTGGTATGTATAGTGGTGGTAAGAGGAAGAGTGGTGGTTATTGGTTCAATGGAAATGGTTGAGGTTTGTGGAGGAGTTGTTGGTGGTGGAGAGGGTGATCTGACATCTGACATGGCTTCAAACTGGTGTTCTTCTTCTTCTTCTTCTCCATGGACTTCTTCGGACTGGGTTCTCTTAGTATCCGATGATTCTTCCACCACCACCTGTTTCTTAGAACGCTTCGGTTGCGTTCTTTTCACTGGAGGCTGATCCACAGCCTTCCTCTTCTTCACAACCTTTGGACTGCTAGGTCCTCCAGTAACCTTCTTCTTCCCTTTGGATTTTGAAGGGGATTTTGTAATAGTAGCTTGTGTAGATGGACCTGTGGGGTATGGCATAGTGAGGGTGGAACGATACATGTTGACCAAGTCGTTATCAAGTGAGACTTTGGCAAGCATGACATGGGGAATCTATGCACAAAAATGATTTGAGTTTTCGTCCATAGTCGGAACTGTGATGTAAGAGTACCTCATCTCAGGAAGAGCAGGATCATAGATGAAATCTGCTTGTTGGTATTGCTCATGAACAACCATAGCCCAAAATCTAGCATTGGAGATTTTATTCCCCTT
Source organism: Cichorium intybus (assembly GCA_023525715.1). NCBI lineage: Eukaryota > Viridiplantae > Streptophyta > Magnoliopsida > Asterales > Asteraceae > Cichorium > Cichorium intybus. Next base: position 83,755,902 of record CM042010.1, read on the forward strand.
TGCAGAATGGTTGATGTGAGAGCAGAAATCAGCCCTCATAAGATCGAAACGAAATCGACCTTGACATCATAGTAAACTCCATACAAGAGACTTAGAAAAGTCTGGCTTGCAGAGTCCTGCCTTAATGTTCTCCCAGAAAGACATCGCAAGAAAATTCCAAAGAAATACTTCCAGAAGTCGGGAAGGTACCTTTTCTTGAAGCTTCCAATACCACTGAGTTGTGGTTCATATCCCATCTCGTTAAACATGTCAACGAGTTGTTCAGAAGTCAGAACAACAATTTCTTTTGACTCAAGGATTGGTAGTTGTAGAGCTTTAGCAAATCGAGACTTGGTTAACTGAACTCTCTTTGTGGTGTTATCAGCGTTGATTACCTCGTAGTGAACAGATTGAACATTGTTATCACCATCGAAAATGGAAACAGAGGTATAGTGTGCTTTGTGAACAAGGGTTGCAGGTATTGAAGGAGTATACGTCAGAGCATAACCAAGAATCGATTGTTTTAGGCATTCGATTAGAGCATCGATTGGTTTGGGGTAAAATTTAGGATCTGGACGAAGGAATAAATTTGCTGATTGATTCTTGAGGAATGTAATGGAGATTTCCTCAGGACTCTGAGAGGATCCTTCTGGTGCAGCAGTTGCCATTGTTGATTGTTGAAAGATTGGGGAAGACGACGAGTAGTTACGGTTCTTGAGAGAAATTGTAGAGAAGAAGTGAATCGTTTGTACGCGTAAAGATTTGAATAGACGATATGGGCGATATTTATACTGATTGTGGTCCTAAGGCCATTTAATGCGCATGTTTGAAGGGTCCAATGAGAATATGCCACATCAGCTTCCCAACGTTCCACTAACCCTGCAAAAACGGAACCGCCTAAGTGTCAGTCATCATGATTTTGAAAAAGTGAGAATACAACCGTCATATCTATTTGGTTATGATATTGCGAGATATTCTGTGACACATACGAATATTCCCACATTCATTCATACCATGTAATGTTTATCTTTGTAATTCTCATAAATGCCCAAATCATTGAACATTAAATTGACTTCGGACCCATAAGAATAGTTTAGACTTTTGCTAGCCAAAGTGTGAGGATTACAAACAATCATACCGAAGTGTTTTAAGTATCCTTCGGATAAAGAATGTTGTGAAGGAACTCATAAACACTCCGAAGATCTTTGCCCTTATTGAAAATGAGTTTTTCTTTTGAAAATGCATTTTGACTTTTGACCATGGCTTCCTTGAACTTTATGAAATCAAGATTTAGCATTTTGGCATTCAGAATCATTCGGATCATGTTAGAAGTCTATTTTTCATTCCGAAGTTAGGATATTCTTTGTCAACAAAGCCAGGTGGTTGTTCAACAAAGACAGTTTCCTCAAGGTCTCCGTTCAAGAAGGCACATTTGACATCCATTTGGTAGACATCAAAGTTTTTGTGTGCATCATAAGCTAGAAAGATCTGAACGGATTCGAGTCTGGAAACAGGAGCAAAGGTTTCTTCGTAGTCAATCCCCTCCTGTTGACAATATTCTTTGACAACCAGCCTTGCCTTGTTTCTAACCACATTGCCATCGGTGTCAAGTTTGTTTCTATACACCCATTTGAGACCAACGATTGAAGTATTTGCAGGTTTTGGAATTAGTCTCCAAACTTTATTTCTCTCAAATTCTTCCAATTCCAATTGCATTGCTTCAATCGAATCTAGGAGATCAAATGCATCTTTAACGTTCATATGTTCAATTTTAGAGATAAAAACATTGAACATGCACAACTCCGATGTTTTGTTTAATTCTTGTTGTTTTTAATGAAGTTGTGCAAGTGTCAGAACCTTATCATGAACGTTACCGATGACAAGTGATTGGGGATGATTCCTCGTCCACTTTTCCAAAGGAGGAAAATTTGGATCAAATTCAGGTGGTCCTTCGGCATTGATTTCCTCAGTATCCGAAGTGTTGGTTATATGCCCATCGTTATAATAAGTTGGTAATATTAATATAAATAGTAGGGTCCTTTTGGGTTACACGCAAGAAACGATTTAGCTAAAAGAGATTGAAAATAAACTTGAGGGGTTAAGTTTATTAATATACCAAAGTAAATGTATATTAATTAGAAACTTAATGGTTAAGTTTATTAATATACCAAAGTAAAGGTATATTAATTAGAAACTTAATAAGGATAAAGGACTAAAGTGAAATATCCACAAAGGAGGGGATAAGGATGAGGAGCACTATAAATACAACCCTAGATCTGAGTTGTAAGTGCTGCCAAAACCCTAATTTTCATCACTCTCCTCCCACCCCTCGATATACGGCCGATTTCTTTCAAAACCCTAAGTATTACGTGCTAAAACTTCAAGCAAATGTATATACTACATCAACGGGTGCTGGATCGTTGTCTTGGGTGCGATTACATTAGAGGAGTTCTATTTTGGGCTCTCGTCATCCTAACAAAATCAGATCTGAGATTTAAAAGGTATGTCTTGAACCCTCTTGATTTTACAGTTACAAAAGTGTGCATGATTCTGTGTTCCTGGTTGAATACGATTTAGATTTCCGTTTCCGCTGCGTTTATTTTATGTTATCGTATTCCAACAGCGGTATCAGAGCAGCTTTATCATGATTTTGTACTGTTTTGATTCGATTAAAACTGTTAAAAATCGTTTTTTTTTCTGATTTATCGAATCTGATCGACGTCCGCGCCGCGGTACTTGAAATATGACGTCACGGGTTTTTCTAAAGTTACGATCATTAGGGTTTTGCCGCGTCGCATTTCCTAGTGTTCCACGCCGTGTCGTTCATGTCATGATTTGTTTCTTTTGATTACCGCGTCGCGTTTTCTCGTGATCCGTGTCGCGACGGTCGTGACGTTTTATTTTCTGAAATCAGATTTCTTGTTATAAAATGGTGATTTTAGTATTGTATGATTGTTTAGATTAATGATTTACATAGAATGCTTGCATGCTCAATAGGATTAATAGCTAAACACAAAGTTTAAAATGCTTCAAAATTTAATGGATGATTGTTTAAATTAATTATTAACACTGCATCCTTGCGTGTTTAATAGAATTAATAGTTAAACATATTTTTCAAAGAATACTTAAAATTTTAAATGATATATATTAGAATTGTATCTATATGTATAACTTAAAATAAAAACATTGGTCAGACCGTGACTAGGCTCACCTACTCTAAATGTGTAGAAGGTTTAAGGAGGTTTTTTTATTCCTAATGAGGTCGGTTTTTAAACAGCATTCACTGCTTACCACCCTCACCGCCTGTCATATTTTATTGAGTGGAGTTACCAAAAGGGTTTGATAGGACAGTGTTTCAAGATAAAAGTATTACTGAAAATACACAAGTAAGAAAAATTTGTTAAAAGTTAATAGAATTTTTCAAAAATCAAATTGGCAATTTCAAACCTGTTTTAAAAGTTTAAATTGACCCTTATGCCAATTAAAATGATAAAATGTTTTAACAAAAACGAAACAAAATCCCGTTTTATGAAAATGTAAATCTCATGCTACCCACAAAGAACCACACATTGAACCGGGCCCTTCCGGCGTGGGAAGTGCTATAGACAACGCGTCGGATTGGACTCGGCCAAAATGATGTGATACTCGCGATAACTCATGAATCATGGGCCGGGTGTCACGTGGGTCCTTCGTGGTCGATTTACCATCCAAACCCGTGATCCGCGGCATACCCGTCACGGGAGAGAGGATGAGCATGATGGGACTAAACATGCCATTGATTAGATTCAATGAATCCCGAAAGATCTAGAAGCTTCATAGAGATTGAAGTTGGCAAAGAGTATTGCCTACCTAAATAACTTTTGGGGGTGACTACGGCATACCTCTTCACCACCAGAAGTGAAATATGGATTCTAGACTTAAGTAAAATTATTGTTTTGGGTAATTAATTTTTTTAAGGATTAATCAAACTAATTAAATCTACTTTTCATATAGATGGCTCCAAACACAAATGCAAATTCGAATTCGGCTACAAATATCTCACTAATGCAACTCCTCTCTAAGGATAAGCTGACCGGATCCAACTACTTGGACTGGATGCGTTCCCTTTGGATCGCCCTCCGGTATGATAAGAAAGAATGGGTCCTGGACACAGCTCTTCCTGAGGCTCCAGCTGATGATGCAACTAGAGCTGTTAGGGATGCTTGGCAAAAGCATAAAGATCAGTCGGATGAGGTTGCTTGTCTCATGTTGGCGACCATGGTTCCGGAACTCCAAAAGAGTTTCGAGACCACTGGGGCGTTCGACATGGCCGACCAGCTCAAGGAAATGTTCCAAGAGCAGGCTAGACAGGAACGATATGACACTATGATCTCCCTACTAGATTGCAAGCAGCAGGAGGGAACCACTGTCAGTGCACACGTGCATAAGATGAAAGCGTACGTTGACAGATTGGAGCGACTTGGATTTCCGATCGCTCAGCAATTGCTTACGGATATCATCCTTCACTCGCTGAGCAGTACATTCAGTCAGTTCACACTGAATTTTAATATGAATGGATTGAAAAAGACCATAATGGAGTTACACGACATGCTAAAAACTGCCGAGGAAAATATGTCTAAATCTAAGAACTCCAGCTCCACGGCTCCGGTATTGGCAATCAGGGAAGGGGCAATCAAGAAAAGGAAAGCCAAGAAGCCTAAAGGCAAAGGGAAGGGTCAAGTTGGTAACCCCAACTCCAACCCTAGCAACAAAGGGAAGGCTGGTTCTATGATAGTGCCGACACCAAACCCTGATGAGGCCATTTGTTTCCACTGCGGAGAAAAGGGACACTGGAAGCGAACCTGCCCTAAATACCTGGAGGAGATCAAGCCCAAAGTGTCTGGTACCTCAGGTATATACATGATAGAACTCCATAATACTTCTACTACTAATTCATGGGTCCTAGACACAGGATGTGGTACTCACATTTGCTCTGATGTGCAGGGACTAAGAAGAAGTAAGAAGTTAAGGCATGGGGAGCTTGACCTGATCATGGGCAACAGACATACGGCTGCTGTTAAGAGGATTAGGGATTACGAGCTCGTGCTTTCTACTGGATTTTCTATTAATTTATTAGATTGTTGCTATTCGCCAGAAATGGCTAGAAACATGATTTCTTTTAGTGCTTTGTATCGAGACGGTTTTGATTTTGGTTTTGATAATGGAAATATTTTAGTCTTCAAAAATGATTGTCTTTACTTTAAAGCATGTCCTACAAATGGTATTTATGAAACTATCGTGAGCATTAGAAGAAATAATAGCTTAATCTTAAATGTTGATTCAGATACATCCAAAGGTGTATTGGATAAATCGTGTCTATGGCATTGTCGACTTGGCCATATAAACAAGAAACTCATCGCCAAACTCCAAGAGGATGGGATTTTGGAATCATTCGACCTCAAGTCTGATGATGTATGTGAGTCTTCTTTATTAGGCAAGATGACAAAAGCACCATTCACAGGGAACTGTGAAAGAGGCAAGGATTTGTTGGACCTCATACACATCGATGTGTATAGACCGTTCATATCAGCCACAAGACATGGAGAAAGGTACTTCGTCACATTTACTGATGATTTTAGTAGATATGGGTATGTTTATTTGATTAAACATAAGTCTGAAACCTTCGAGGTGTTCAAAAGGTTTCAGAACGAAGTAGAGAATCAACGGGACAAAAAGGATTAAGATCCTCCGATCCGACAGGGGTGGGGAATATCTTAGTCAAGAATTCTACGATCATCTGAGGAACTGTGGAATTGTTTCACAGCTGAATCCTCCCGGAACACCACAACATAATGGTGTTGCTGAGAGGAGGAACCGAACATTACTTGATATGGTTCGGTCCATGATGAGTCGTGCTACGCTTCCAATCAGTTTCTGGGGCTATGCCTTGGAGACTGCAGCAAAAGTCCTGAACCTTGTACCAACTAAGAAGGTCATCAAGACACCCTCTGAAATATGGAATGGGACTAAACCCTCATTAGCACATTTGAAAGTCTGGGGTTGTGAGGCTTACGTCCGTCGTGAAGCCATTGACAAACTAGAACCCAGATGAGAGAGGTGTTACTTTATTGGTTATCCTGCTAGTTCTTTTGGGTATTTGTTTTACAAACCTTCTGAAAACAAGGTAATTGTTGCACGAAGGGCAGTCTTCCGAGAGAGGGAGCTGATACACCAAGAGGCCAGTGGGAGCCAAATTGATCTTGAGGAGATTCAAGAACCAACCAATAAAGGACCTGATGTTGGCACTAGCTCTCAATCAGAGGTTGAAAAACCTATTGAGCCTCAGCCAAGTACAGCTGGGGAATCTAACATACCTCCACCTCCTGTCCGAAGATCTGATAGAGTACGTCATGCACTTGAATTTTATGGTTTACATATTACTGAAGGTGATGAGTCAATGGTAGGTGACGATGAACCTACCAGCTCTCAGGAAGCAATGGCGAGCCCAGATGCTGCCAAATGGAAGGAGGCTATGCAGAGTGAGATGAAATCCATGTATGATAACCAAGTTTGGAACTTGGTTGATCAAACACCTGGCCTTAAAACAGTTGGGTGTAAATGGGTCTTCAAGAAGAAGATAGACATAGATGGAAAAGTACACACATATAAAGCCAGACTGGTGGCAAAGGGTTATACTCAAACCCAAGGGATTGATTATGAGGAAACTTTTTCACCAGTGGCAATGATTAAATCTATAAGGATATTGTTTGCCATCGCAGCATTTTATGACTACGAAATATGGCAAATGGATGTAAAAACTGCTTTCCTTAACGGAAAACTTTTAGAAGATGTGTATATGACACAACCAGAGGGTTTTGTACAGTCCAAATATCCCAATAGAGTGTGTAAACTTGTGAAGTCGATTTATGGACTCAAACAAGCATCTCGCAGCTGGATTCTCTGCTTTAATGAGAAAATCAAAGAGTTTGGATTTTCGAGAAGTGAAGATGAGCCATGTGTATATGTCAGAGCTAGTGGGAGTGCTGTTGTCTTCCTTGTGCTGTATGTTGATGACATACTACTCATAGGAAACAATGTCCCAATGTTGCAAAGTGTTAAAACTTGGCTTGGGGATTGTTTCGCTATGAAAGACTTGGGAGAAGCGGCATACATACTTGGTATAAAGATCTATAGAGATAGATCTAGGCGACTCATTGGTTTAAGCCAGAGTACATACATAGACAAAATCTTGAAAAGATTCAAGATGCAAGATTCCAAGAAAGGATTCGTGCCTATGCAACATGGTATGACATTGAGTAGAGACCAATGTCCTAGTTCTAGTGATGAACGAGAAAGAATGAGTCGAATCCCGTATGCTTCAGCAATGGGATCGATCATGTATGCCATGTTATGTACAAGGCCTGACGTCTCTTGTGCCTTGAGTATGACGAGTCGTTATCAGGCCAATCCTGGTGAAAATCATTGGACCGCAGTCAAGAACATTCTTAAGTATCTTCGAAGGACGAAGGAAGTGTTCTTGGTCTATGGCAGCATGGAAGAACTCACTGTAAGTGGTTATAGTGATGCTAGCTTCCAAACCGATAGAGACGACTCCTGTTCGCAGTCAGGATTCGTGTTCTTACTGAATGGTGGGGCAGTAACTTGGAAGAGTACCAAGCAAGAAACAGTAGCTGATTCGACAACGGAGGCTGAGTATATTGCAGTTAATGACGCTGCAAAGGAAGCCATGTGGATGAAAAAGTTCATCAGGGATCTCGGTGTTGTTCCTAGCATTGATGGTCCAGTTGAGATCTTCTGTGACAATGAGGGTGCAGTCGCCTTGTCGAAAGAACCCAGGGCTCACAAGCGCACAAGGCAAATACACCGGAAGTACCATTATATCCGGAGGCTCGTTGAAGAAGGAGACATCACGATTAGTAGAGTTACATCAGAAGATAATCTTGCTGATCCATTCACTAAACCATTATCTCAGGCCAAGCATGATTCTCATACTAGGTCGATGGGCATTAGATTTGCAAATGAGTTGGTTTAAGTGTATTTAATTTAGTTTGATTTGTGTTTGGAACTCAAGCAATGTGAAACTCTATTTGTTTTGAAGATTATTATGTGGAGAACTTAATATATGCATGAAGGCAGTCATTTCATTAGTTTATCATTGTGTTCTAATTTTGCATGTTTTATTGACTTCCTAAATAATTATTTTATTATTCAAAATGTCTACAGTCAGTCATACTTTTGGGAGTAAGTATTGATTCAAGGCTGACATGAGGAATTAGTAAATTGTCCATAGAGATGGACATAGCATAGAGATGCGCTAATTCTCATGTGTACTTAATAGGGATTAAGTATTGGAGTAACCTGTACATAGAGATTACTTCATGGAATGTGTCTCGAGTAATTCTAAGATGGTAATATCTTATATTCTTCAAGCATAGATGCATTGATTCTTAGTCCTGTAGTCTGTTATGTCTTGGTTTTCTCCAACATTGTCCGTAACTGGCAGCCATACAGGGAATGTCCAGATATGACATGATGAGTGGGCGAGATCCGTGTAGTCAAAGTATATTTGTTCATTCTGCCCTAACAGGAGAAGCGATATTCGTGGGCCCCTCGATGATTTGGTGTTGACAGCAAATGTACGGCTGTACTCGAACTGAATTGATATAGAATTAATAAGTGCAGTTTGTTGTGGTCATCACAAATCTCTATCGGGAAACATAATCTTGAATGTTTGAGACTGACAGAATTCCATGTCAGACGTTCATATGTATATCTTGTAGAACAAAGGAATATTTGATCACTTTCCTAAGGGCTGTTTCATTAGATGAACACGGCATTTGTCTAGGATGACATACACCTTACTAAGTTAAGGAATATTAGACCATACAGTTGTTATAACAAGTGCAAGTGGGAGACTGTTGGTTATATGCCCATCGTTATAACAAGTTGGTAATATTATTATAAATAGTATGGTCCTTTTGGGTTACACGCAAGAGACGATTTAGCTAAAAGAGATCGAAAATAAACTTGAGGGGTTAAGTTTATTAATATACCAAAGTAAATGTATATTAATTAGAAACTTAATGGTTAAGTTTATTAATATACCAAAGTAAAGGTATATTAATTAGAAACTTAATAAGGATAAAGGACTAAAGTGAAATATCCACAAAGGAGGGGATAAGGATGAGGAGCACTATAAATACAACCCTAGATCTGAGTTGTAAGTGCTGCCAAAACCCTAATTTTCATCACTCTCCTCCCACCCCTCGGTATACGGCCGATTTCTTTCAAAACCCTAAGTATTACGTGCTAAAACTTCAAGCAAAGGTATATACTACATCAACGGGTGCTGGATCGTTGTCTTGGGTGCGATTACATTAGAGGAGTTCTATTTTAGGCTCTCGTCATCCTAACAAAATCAGATCTGTGATTTAAAAGGTATGTCTTGAACCCTCTTGATTTTACAGTTACAAAAGTGTGCATGATTCTGTGTTCTTGGTTGAATACGATTTAGATTTCTGTTTCCGCTGCGTTTATTTTATGTTATCATATTCCAACACGAATGATATCCTGAAGTGGATGGAAAATCATCAGTTATTAAATGATTTTCATTATTTGAGTTTGTGACATTTGTTTTAGGAGTATTGTCGTTTGAGGAAGTAAAGGAACAGTTAAGAGTATGCTCCCCCTCGACAGCAGCAGTTGTAGAGTTTGTTCTTCCATGATCCGAAGAGATTGGAGTTGAAACTTCTAGCTCCCCCTCGACAGAAGGATATACGGACATGATATGAGAAGTTCCATGCGAAGGGTGATTGAGGCTTGGATTGTTGAGCTCCCCCTCGAAGCCAGATTGACCTGCGAATCTATTGGAAGGCTCCCCCTCAACCGAAGAGGGTCTTTGAACATTGCTGGTTGGTGAGTCTTCGGGGCCATCTGTGAGCTTGGATAATTCAAACACATTGTTGTCTGGTGCTTTAGCTTTGGAATCCACAGCTCTCACAGGAGGATCAAAAAGAAGTTTGAAGTCTGCATCAAATGTTATTATTGGTAATGCATCAACAGGTTGTTCTGGAAAGATAGATGACATTGGAAAGGGATGTTCAGATTTCTTGATATAGTAGTCATCGAATGAAAGGTTGAAGGTTTCTTAAATCTTGTGTGTCCTTTTATTCATGACTCTTTAAGCTTTTGAATTTTGTGAATATCCAAGAAATATCCCTTCATCTGATTTGTCATTGAACTTTTGTTAGTGATCTTTCATGTTCAGTATAAAACACCTACAACCGAAGATATAAAGAAACTTGACATTTGGCTTTCTTCGGTTGAGTACTTCGTAAGGTGTGATATGAAATCTCTTGTGGATGTATTATCTGTTCTGAGTGAAGCAGGCAGGAGAAATGGCTTTTGCCCAGAAGTACATGGGTAAATTTGTATAGTTGAGCATTGTTCTAGCTGCTTCACATAAAGAGCGATTACATCTTTCAACAACACCATTTTGTTGAGGAGTGTATGGTGCTGAGAAATTGTGACTAATCCCCTTTTTCTTCAGAAACAAATCAAGAGTTTGATTCTTGAACTCCGAACCATTGTCACTATGTATAGTTCGGACAGTTTTGTTAAGCATGAGTTCCGTCTTCTTGATAAAGTTGATTATTTCCTCGGCTGCATCTGATTTTCTCCTTAAGAATAAGACCCATGTGAACCTTGAATAATTATCAACTATCACAAGAATATACTTCTTCTTTCTGATTAACTCCACTGTGGATGGACCACACAGATCCATATAGAGAAGTGAAAGAGGTTCGGTGATTTTTGGATTAATCACAGTTAGATGCCTTTTTTTGTTTGCTTGCCATGTTCACAATCAGAACAAAGTGAGTCATTATCAAATTTGAGTGCAGGCATACCACAAACCAAATCCATAGCCACTAACTTATTTATATATTTGAAGTTCAAGTGAGCAAGCCTTCAGTGCCACAACCAACTTACATCTGAGTTTACTTTGGACAGAAGATATAGAGATTGTCCACCAGTCAGGCTTTAGATTTAAGGGAAACATTGATCCCTTTCTTTTGGACTTTAGAAGTACTTCCTTTGTTGCTTCTTTTGTGATTATACTCCCTTGATTGTTGAATGTTACAGCATTGCCAATTCAACCAATTGAGAAATGCTCACAAGGTTATGCTTTAATCCTTCAACAAATGCCACTCTATTTATTGTGAATTGTCCATTCGTAATCTTTCTATAACCACGAATAGGACAAGTTTCATTGTTACCAAAACAAACATTTCCTGCATCATCGAGTGTTCTATAATCCCTGAGATACTCCCTCTTCCTAGTCATATGTCTTGAGCAGCCACTATCTATGTACCATTTAGCATCGTACTGCTCATTTGACATAACCTGCAATCAATCAAGAAGAAGTTGGTACCCAATCAATCTTGGGTCCTCAGGGTAAGCAAAGGATTCTTGAATCCATTTTTCAATAGCCTCTTATGTTATTTCATTAGCATTAAGGTTAATCATGTTCTCAGAAGTTTCATGTAAAGAACAAGATGAACCAGAAAATGAATCCGAAGAGCTCTTTGTGAGAACTGATGAGTCTGAAGAAGTTGAAATGATGGAAACCTTCGGAACCCAAATTTGTTTGGATGATCTTGATTTTGAAGTTTTTGACGTTTTCTTGGTTTTGATTGTTTTTGAAAAATTTAATGACTTTAAAGATTTTTATTTTGCAGTTAAATTTTCTTTCAAGTCATTTCTTTTCCAATTGGAGTTTGATTTCTCAAGTGTTGATTTTCTCGATAAAGAGCTACGCAACGTGGAAGTACATAGGTATTCCTCATATGCAAGCTTGAAATCATTTAATGATAGATTCTTATCTTTGAACAAATTCAAATTTTTGTCTAGCTAGGCATGAAAGGTGTCTATCAAATTGTCTTCTTTTAAAAAGGTTTTCTTTGAAGGTTTTTGATACTTGGGATTTGGAAAATTTGGTTTAGAATATACGAAGGAAGGTTTAGAAAATTGATTTGTTTTAGCATTTGAATCCTTCGTATCAATTGGTTTTGTTCCAGAGGTGGAAGCCTTCGCATCAGCAAGTTTTGTTGGTACGAAGGGTATTTTTCTTTTCACAAGATTTGGAGTTTGTTTTGCTTTAAAGTTCACAATTGTTGATTTTTGAGCTGGTTTTGAGATTACAGCAGCCGGTTTCGAAATTACAACAATTGGTTTTGTTTTGAAAGTTGATGCGAAGTTTTGAAATTTAGGATTTTTCAAAATTTTAGGATTTTGTACAGCAGGTTTTGCAACTACATTTTCAAAAGATTGTGCAAGAGGTACACTCTCACTTGACTCCATTAACTGAAAAACATCCATCTTCGGAGTTACAGGTTTATCCATAACTTGAATTTGTTTGTAATTTCTGTTAGTGTAAATGTGATTTTCATTTTTATCGTTTAAAAGATGAGTCAAATTCTCTGGAATCTTGTCTTGTTCATAACAAAGACGATTGTAAATGTTATAACCATACAAATCTTGTTTTCGCACATTTATTTTCACTTCCAATTTTTCATTCATGTTGTTTTCAAGCATTTTTGAGGATGAGAAGAATCCTTCCTCAGTGACTGTGAAATTATCTTCCTTAACAAGTTTTACTAAATCATTGTCAATTAAAAGTACACCTCCATGTTTTACAAAAATGGAGTTTTTGAAGTATGAAACTTTCGGATAGACACGAGCAACATTGACTAATCTTTTTGAATTTTCTTTGAGATATTGATCATATGAGACACATTCATCAAAAATTTGCATTTTTGTTTTCATAATTTCAGTGTTGTCATTTGGAATTTCAGATGATACATTTTCACAATCTATTTTTGTTTTGCCTTTGTCAACCGAAGATAATTGTGAGGTATCTTCGGAGGGTGAGGCAGATGCGGAGGAAACTTTAAAAGTAGATAAAGAAGAGCAATCAATTTCCTCCATATCAGAATCATTCTCAGATTCAGTCTCAACAATAACTTCTGATTTGTTTTCAATTTGAGGAATGTTTTTCTGCAAGATTGGAATTTCTTTTGGCAATGTTTTTAACAAATTATCAGCAGTTAAGAATTTTTCCACAGAGATCAGACCATGCATGTACGAAGGATTAGTCACTTCGGAACCAGAAACAATAAAGTCACATTCATAAGAGATGCTATCAAAAATTTTCAACATAAATTCTAGAAAAGGTAGTAGTTGTCTATGTTTAACATTGCATATGTCAGCAGAATGATAGATACGAGTAATATGAGAATACAGACATTTAGCAGTTTCAAAAAAATATGTTTCGTTGTTTCAAAATTACATCATTGTTATTCAAATATTTCTCTATATTCTCTTCTAGCAACGAGATTCTTAAATTGGATTTTTCTAGGGATAGCTTCTTACTTTCTACTCTCCCCCTCAATTATAGAATCTCCTGGTCACTGACTTTTGCCCTATTTTTAGTATAAATTAGCAATTTGTTCATCACTGAGCAATCGCGAGTTATTTCATTAATATCAGCAGAAAATTTTGATGCCTGAATTTTAAAGATAAGAGAAGTTTTGTTACCTATTCGGGAATGGTCATGCGAGAATCCTTTGCCATCAAACAAACTTCCTCTTCATCATCCGAAGAATCATCAAACAAAGCCTTCGAAACCCCTGCACCTGTCACATCCTTCAACTTTGAGTCTTCATATCCCAGACCTCCGAAGTCTTCATAACCCAAATCTTCATAAGCTTCATTCTCCTCAGAGGTACCCTTCAGGAAGCTCTTACCAGCATCATAGGCAATGAAAGCACTATGAGTTGGCTTCCTTACTTCCTTATCCTCGGAGTCAGAGGACCACACCTGGTATGGACCCATGTTATCTTCCGAAGCCATCAGGGCAAGATGCTTTGTTTTCTCTATTGCCTCTTCCATTTTTCTTGCATAGTAGGCCTCATCTTTAACTTGGGTCTGCTTTTCATTTCTTTTGCGAAGCATGCAATCCTTCGCGAAATGATTTTTACCATGACAATAGTTACAGTCATACCTAGAGTCACCAACAATCTTCTTCTCTTCAGATCTATCCTTGGGGCCTTCCGAAGTCTTTGTTTCAGCAGGCTTCGGAGTTGAAGATTTGGTGTTTTCCTCCTTTGGTGTGTAGATCTCTGGTTTGGGTTTCGGTGTATAAGAATTTTTGTTGAAGGGTTTCAGAAATGGTTTTCCTGAGCTTGATTTGTTCACAAATGGTTTCTTGAACCTACGATTGTTTACAGCATACAAGGCAATCGTTTCTCAATTATCATCCACCATATAGCCATCAGGTTCATCCTTAGCCTCTTCTTCTTCAACATTAGACACAAGAGCTAATGTTCTAGCATTTTCACTTCTTCTTCCACAAATGTCAGGTTCATGGGATTTGATGAGATTATACAGAGCTGCTAGGGAATAAGTGTTGATGTTTTCATAGGATTTGATCATCAGCATAATAGGATTTCACTCAGGCCTCAGACTATAGAGAAATTTGATGTTGATTTCTTGTTGACTTCGAGTCTCACCATACTTTTCCAGATCATAAACCATTTTGCTGTAACGTTCATAGGCTTGTTCCAAGGTTTCACTCTCTTATTGTTTAAAGTTTCCAAAGTCTGCTAACACTTCTTAACAACAATTGATTGAAGAGTGTTATCACCAGCAAATCTAACTGCAAGTCGATCCCAGATCTCCTTGGTAGATTTTGCACCTGAGATGTGATGTCTGACATCTGGACCAAGTCCACTCGTAAGCTCTCTCATGACTCGTTCATCGTTTCTTCCATTCTTCAAGTTTGCTGCAGTAAGAACATCAGCATCTTCTCCATCAACTACAATGAATCTTCATTCGATATCTGTATGAGGGTCATCTTTGACAGATCTCCAGATTTCCTTTTCTTCATCTAGCCCCTCTAGATAATCTCTTATACGATCAGCCCAGTGGTTATAGTAAGTAGGAACAAGAACAGGATCCTTAGTGGATGAGCCAATTAGATTGGCATAGTTCAGCATATTTGCATGCGTAGCTGTAGAATCAGTCATTTTGATTGATTTTCAACTGGATACTTTTCAGAAAAAACTAGCAATAGAGATTGATAACAGTTGCGGAAACCCAGATCTAGGAATCAATCTAGATCTAGAACTTTAACAATGAAAACGAGACTCTATAAACTGGTTTTTGAGCTATCCTACTCTGATACCACGTGTTGGGTGTGAAATTCAATCAAGGATTGGAAATGAACAAGTATTCCGAAGAATAGATTCAAGCTAAGTATTCAACACAAGCAATTATAAAGATGAATAATCAAGAACACAAAGTATGAATAACAAGTTTCGAATGCTTTGATTTATAAATTAGAGTTTTACAGTAGTGGTAAATCAATCGCACACATGACACAGACGAGTATCACTGATATTTATATCTAATCAGTGAAACGAATAGTACAAAAATATATTACTGAATATTTCTACAGTGTACTAGCCAATAGGAATAAGTTATTGTGCAACACGTTGTCTGCCTGACACGTGTGCACCCAAAAAGGTTGTTATAATGAAAGCCTTTGGATCCTCTAGAGAAATCCTTCGGAGTCTTCAAGCTTTGGGGTCTTGACTTCTCAATCTTCAAGGTCTTTAGATGGTTTAGCACTTTATCACAAATATTCTCAATAAGGTCTACCTCCCAAAATATTTCAAGAGCTCATAATAAATATGAGATTTACTAGAGACCTTACATGATAGCATCGTGCTCTGATGAACAATTAATGTAATTATAAGTTTCCTCGAATAACTTAATTTCTTTGTCTGTACTAATGAATAGATGCACTTATTGATCTATAGAAAAATTTATATAGCTTAATGTTGTATGTTATATGTCATATTGGCTTAAGTTTCTTAACTGTTTTGTGTTGAGACCTTAGTATGATTGATGGGGGTCTCGTGTTGATAACGACGTGAATGACTTCATATTTTTGTTATGGTTTGATATAAAACTTGATGGGTATTACTTTGGCCAAACTTATGAATACTCATCACAAATGGTCACTTAGCCAAGTGGGAGAATGTTGGAATATGTCACTAAACATGTGGCTTTTGGACAATTTATGTAATTTTTATTTATACTGTTATATTTATGTATTAACATAAAAGGTACCCATCTTAAATTATAGTTATTTGATGGAAATAACTATTGTTGAAAAATTAAAAAGAAAACTCGAAGGTTTTTGCATCCAAGATCTTTCGCTTAACAATAAACGAAGATAAATAAATAAATTAAGTGCTAAAATATAAAGGAACGATGCGGAAATTATAAATGACTTGAAATATAAAGTTGTGGAATATTAAATAAATTGTAAAGAACAAATGCGGAAATTAAATAACAATAATTTAAACGATATGATGTAATTCTATGTCTCATTGATATAAAGAAAGGTGTTACAGATTTATAGTGAAGCTCAAAAACTCTTTCTAGTTTACGATGGACTACATGGAGATCTACAATGGTTAAAAGGAAAGAAGATATGATGTTATTGAAGTTCATGTGGTGGCTGGAGATCTACGATATGATGTAATTCCTTTATAATATATTGGAGTGATAGTTTCTCACTATCTTTAGTTGATCTCTCTTTGTTTTCATGACCAAAGGCTCCTATTTATAGGATGAGAATATATATTTTCCAGATCTCAAGTATAAAAAGTAATAATAATAAAATATTACTAGGGAAGATTCCTATAGCGAATCTAATTAGACTATGTCTTGAACTTCTGATCCTTAATTTGATGATAGACTTTCTTTGCTGTGCATATCAGAGATTTGGTTGTTTAACAATTCCTGGTTCAGCTCAAGACTTTCTGATCAACAACTCCTGCATTCATGTTCACCAAATTTCGGATCCATGTTGTAATGTCACATGAATATCGGATCCATTTGAACTTCGGCACGCACACTTTTGGTTATCTAGAATTTCGGATATAGGAACTATGATATTTGGTTACCTAAACATGGATTCTCCAAGTTTGGTCCTCAACTTCTGATTGTTCATCTTTCTTAAGTGAAGTTTCAAGAGACATACAACAAGCCTTTAAGGTCATATCATCTAGTGAATGCAATTTTCAGAATTAAACAAGAAACCAAACATATCATAATATTCCTTATATTGTTCAAATCTTGTAGTGAGAGAAATAATTTCTTGATCAAAAATATATAAAAATATTTAAATCTAAAAGATTCTTGTCCAGATTGTGAAACACTAGAAGATGTATCATTTGAAATCTCATCAAAATGTATTTTTCTTATAATTTGACGTCTTTGTGGAAATATTGGATCAATGTTCATTTCAATTGTTATTTCTTTTGCAGTTTGAAAAGCATTTAGAAAACCATTTTCTCTATATTCCTTAAAAAATAGAAATTAAGCCATTTATTTTTTTCCATAGCAACATCGATAACCATATATTTTGATTGCAATTGTTTGCTAACTAAATTAATGGTATATAAAATTTCGTACCAAATAACTAGTGCCATTATAAATTCAAAGTCACCAAGTTCATTTTGTGCTAAAGATTTAGCTTCACTTCTTATTTTTGGATCATTGTCATTTTCAGCTACTTGAAGTAAAACTTCTTGTATATCTAAAATTTGAAATCTTATAACTTTAACACAATCGACACGACTATGAGTGGATGACAAAGATTTAAGAGTCAATCATTTCACATTATTTTTTAAAATATCACTTCTCTTATTGGAATTTGCAAATATTGTATAAATAGGTTGTATAGTTCCAAAAAAAATCTTTTCCCTTACCAGAAGTATTAGCCATATCACACAATGTTAAATTCAAACTATGACAACCACAAGGAGTATAAAAAAGCTCTAGAATTTATATCTTGGAGTTTTTTTTTTGCACTCCTTGATGTTTCTTTTTCATATTTGATCCAGTATCATAGCCTTTTCCACGCACATTATTAATATGAAGATCAAGAAAATTCAATTCATTGTGTTAAGCAACAAAAAGTCCTTGTCCCGTTGTATCATTTACATCTAAAAACCCTAAAAAGATTTTTCAAAGCAAACAATACTTGACGAGACATCAACATATCTTAAAATCAAAGTCATTTGCTCTTGGTGACTTATATCCGGAGTACAATCAAGTATTATGGAAAACTATTTTTCCTTTTTTTATTTTTTTGAAGAATAACATATTTTAAATCAAAAGAAAGAATTATTTCATTTTGTATCCTATGTCCAAGATAATGATTATGTAAACCATTTTCATTTGTAATTCATTGGACAGGTTCTTGAATAACCACATCAAAATCTGCCAACATTTTTATTATTCCTAAGAAATTCCATTGCTATTTTCATATAATTTCTCATTAGTTCCACGAAAAGCTAGGTTATATTTAGCAATAAATTTAACAATAGAGATAATTCACGACAAAACTTTTCTCCAATAATCGTTTTCTTTCTCTAATTGTTTTTCAGATGCATTATCAATAGTTTTATTATTTTGTAACCTTATACGCAAATCATACAAGTATTTATATTTTTAATATGTGCAAAACTAGTTTCAGGCTCTTTAATTCTAGTGTTAAAATGTATCCAATCCCCAAAATCTTCATTTGCTAGTTGACTCTTTCCACACCCTTGTCTAAATATTTTACACAAAAAAAAAATATTTTATCGATTTCTTTAGAATAAACAAGCCAATCTTTATCACACTTTTCCCTGTGAGGTAAAGTTTTAGTATAATATGTTGCAGAAAACCTTCTTAAATATTTATCTTTAGGACCTTTTATAATAGATAAATCTATTTTAGGACCTTTTAGTGCTAAAGTACTTATCATATTTGTAACACCCGGCTTTTAAAACAAAACACCCTTGAAATTTTTTTTCATTTAAAACCATAACAAGGGGTATATTTTAGTAAAAATGGGTACAAGCGTATCAAGGAGAGTATAAAATACCGTAGTCTCCTTTGAAGCCGGGCTGCTACTGACAGCATCTAAGAGTCCTACTTCACGAGTCACGGACTCTATCTATTCCCCTATCAGGATCATGCTAACCTGCAGGGACATTTAACAAACGGTATGAGCTACAAAGCTCAGTGAGTAATCATTTCTGCAAATAACATGTATCAAATATATTCGTATATCTGTTCGGATATCGAATCCAAACTCATAGCCTTACTGGCTGACCATATATCTCTTAGGATTTCACATCTTAATTTTGTAGCTTTACAGGCTACTTCATGACAACCTGCAATTATCAAACCACATCAGTTATTTGCACAGATAATCATATCTATCGTTTCTGTCCCATGTTTCTTAGTCACAATGGACTGCATCATATGTCATGGCTATATAAGCCGCACCCTGTGTCATAGTTATGTAAGCTGCACCAAAACAATATCAATATATAAATCATAGCCCGCAGGCCGCATCGGCTGGGTTTAGTACCCGATATCATAGCCAAAAGGCCGCACCATGTACCTATAACAAAATCATAGCCCGAAGGCCGCATCGGAGACATAGCCCGAAGGCCGCACCGGAGTCATAGCCCGAAGGCCGCACCCATTGGATATAGTATCCAGAATTAGTTATGGCTCACGGGTTAGCCCGCTGTTGCCTTGGCTCACGGGTTAGCCCGCTGTTCCCTAGACTCACGGGTTAGCCCGCTGTTGTCTATATAAATTTAACTTCTCAAAATAAACTGTGGCTCACGGGTTAGCCCGCTGTTGCCTAGACTCACGGGTAAGCCCGCTGTTGTCTATATAACAGTTTACATAGATATATTGACTCACAGTTCCGTTCTTGTCTATTATAGACTCACGGCTTATCTGGTCTTGTCTCTTCAAATGTATTTTTGAACCATCAATTTCGTCCCACAATCAATTTCAACCTGTAACAACTCAATCATCATATATCACATATGGTATTAGTGAGATTACTCACCTGAAGGCTTGCTACTACTAGCGTTAATCGTTCCTTGCCTTGAAATGAAGTTCGTATGATTTTGTCCCGTACCTATAATTCCATTCATTTTCAAAATGATTATAGGTTAATACCCATTTCAATTAACTCTAATAGACTAGAGTTCAATACAATATCGTTATAAATAATGCCTAGTTAATAAACTTTCCGTTTACTAACTTTATATGAATTTTACTATTCACCGAGGCATTCGGATCGGTCTACAGTGCCCCCGAGGGGTCGAAAACTCAATCTAAAAATTTTCCCAAACTTTTCAGACCATAATAAGCCTACGGTTCAAGTTTGATCTTAATCGGACAAGCCAAGCAAAAGATAGCATTTCAAAGTTTCTGTCCAGGGTCTGCTTGGAGGCGCGCCGCGCCTGGATAGGGGCGCACCGCGCCCAGCGCCTGTGCAGACCTCCTGTCCAGTCGCGAATTGTGCACTGTAGCTTGCTGTTTTGTCCTTTAAGTCCTTAATTTCGTTCTTAATCGTTTGGGGTTTGTTCCTAGGCTAAAACCTTACATTTTAACAAGGTTTTTAACCATCAAAACACCCTCAATCAATCATATGAAGAATTAGGGTTCTTAGTTCTAACAACCCCAAATCTTCAATTTCATCCAAAATAACAACCTACTTCCATTTTCTTGATTTAACCTCTTACTAGCATGACTTAATGGAAGTATCTAACCATTTAAACACATATTCATAACTGAAATTTACAAATTTCAGTTTCTATAAAAACCCATTTAGAACTTCTTCAAGAACTAGACAAAAAGGGCAATCTACTTACCTTAATTGCTTGGAAATCACCCATTCCAACAATTGTTCCTAGT
The DNA here is from genome assembly GCA_023525715.1 of Cichorium intybus. Classification (NCBI taxonomy): domain Eukaryota; kingdom Viridiplantae; phylum Streptophyta; class Magnoliopsida; order Asterales; family Asteraceae; genus Cichorium; species Cichorium intybus. The sequence continues at coordinate 83,776,728 of CM042010.1, forward strand.
TCTTGCTTCAATTTCATGATCTCCTGTAGAAATCGTATCTCCAAACTCTCTCCCGTTGCTGCACAATGTTCAGTCAAAGAGAGAGTCAACTCTCTTCTATTTATACTTCAAATTTTTACATTTTTGGTCCTTAAGTTCATTTTCTTGAACTTTGGCCACAAAATCAAGTTTTATTACAATAAAACTTTCATTTCTTACATTTTTGCCACAACCAACAATATTTTTCATATTTGGTCTTTCACATGGTCAAATGACCAAAATACCCTTTTTCGGTAAAACGACCCAAATTCAGTTTTTATAACATTTTAAGTCCAAAACTCAAAATATTATTTCAAACCAAATACTTTTCTGTCAAAAAGACCAATTTACCCTTCCAAGGTAAAATGACCATTTTGCCCTTTTATTATAATTATATAATAAAACATGTCTTGGCGTTACAAATTCTCCCCTCCTTCAAAAGATTTCGTCCCCGAAATCATACTATCAAGCGAGGGTATTTCTTTCTCGTTACAATTCCGGTTTCCCATATCATATGGAAACCTTTATGGTATTTCCTAAGCACTTAACCATACTAGTCTTCTTATCTTGTGGTTATATCACCACTCGCATATCACTCCTCCGGTTGTCCCACCTTAATCACTTATCTTCCTCATTTCAACATGAGGGATTCGTTAGCATTTATCAATCTATGTTCTCAGAACCATGAGACCCATAGAAAACATTACAATTATCTTGAAGTTCATCACAAAACTTCGTTCAGTACACCAAAATTCTTACTCTGTGGAACATATGAAAAGGTCCAATACATGAGGACTTAACCTTCTTTTTGTCCCAAACAGATTTTTAGTCTTTCAGTAGGATCTTTTGATTACCCCGACATTCCTCATCTGGAAATGCAACGGTTTTACTCTATGGTTCCTGTACTACCGTTACTGCTTCTTAGCCATTTTTCAATTTTCTCGTATTTATCGAGTCTTCTTTTTAACTTGTATCATCGTCTAGGATCTAGCCAACGGCTGTTCCACATCTTCAATCCTAATAATCGAAGGATAATACGGTATTCTATACTATGCATTATACGAGTCATCTAGATGCTAGTACTAAAACTATTATTATCTACGGGTTCTACCAAAGATAGGCGATCTTCTCATCTTCCACTAAGGTCTGCTGTGCAATTTTCAAGCACATCTTCTAGAGTCTGCATCATTTTCTCGCCTCGTCTATCATTTCTCCAATCCCTATACAGTACTTACTAGTACTTTTGAACTATCAATTTTAAGAATTAATGCTAAATTCAGCAAATAATTCTAGTATTTCGATCTGATACAGTCGCCACCTGTAGTGCACGTCAACGATTTTCTTTTTCTATGTAGTTTTTCACTACTTTCCACTCTTAATTTCTTCCTTAATCAGTATAAATCTACACTGATTTCAATCAATCAATCTGCAATTACCCACACGGTGTCATACCCATGCGGTACTTGCAAAGACTTTATTACAAAGTCTATAATATTTTCGTCCCATTTCTTCTTTGGGATCAACAACGGCTAAATTTTCCGTTCGTTTCTAATGATTTGACTGTAGTTTCACACTAGTCAAACACTTTTCACATGTCTTTCAATATCTTTCTTTAATCCCGGCCACCAATGCGTAGGTTACATTATCCTACACAGTTTGGTATTGCCTCGGACATTTTGTATATCTACCCAAATATACATCTTTTAAGGGTAAATTTTCATATCTCGTTTTGCTTTGAAATTCACATACACAACCACCAAGGGTTTTCAATCGCCGTGAGTTTCTAACTAGCTTCTTTCAATAGCTAATCATTCATTCACTTTTTGCATTTTCAGACTTGCACACTTCTTCTTGTGCTACCCGAATCAACTCAGGTAATCAATTCACCACACTCACGCATGTGGTTGTATCTTTCAAAAGATACTCTTTCTAGTTCAAGGCATCTATAATCACATCCGCCTTTCCGAGATGGTACAAGATTTCATAACCGAAATATTTAAGTAACCCATCTATCTTTGCTATCTCATGTTTAACTTCTTTTTGATCAACTAAGTACTTCAAACTTTTATGATCCGTATCAACAGTAAGCTTTACACCATACAAGTAGTGTCTCTAAAGCTTCAATGTCAAATTCATAATTGCTACTGCAATATCATGTATCTACAGTCAAAGATGGATACATTTCAATGATCCAATCCATCTTCTCTGCTTAGCATCATTGCTAACATCATAGTTTCACACAAGGTTTATTCCAAACCTTTACAAGATACTTGTGGTCTTTCTACCACTCAGACTTTTCACTTTTATTAGTCAACTTTAATCAACTGAACAACAATCAAGGAGCAGCTTTCTACAACTCTCCCATAGTAACCCGCCAATCCAAGGAAACTACTACTACAAATTTTCAGTCAGATTCCAAGGCGGTTTCTGTCTTATCACAGTATCATTTCCCACTGGATACACTCTATCATCTCTGGCATTATTAACATGCCCAAAGAATATGCAACTTCTTTTAACCAAAAATTTCATACTTGGAGGATTTTACAAATCACCTAACTCAGTGAAGTAACTCCAATATCTGGTACAATTGTACCTCATATTCAGTCTGGTTTCGAGAATAGCAGATTCTCAGTAGTCAATGTACATACACATTAACTTATCTTTCTTCTTTTCAAACAAGATAGGGCTCCACACGATGACACATTCGGCCATATGAGACCCCAATTCAAAAACAATTTCTTCCAATTGTTTTACCACTCTGCCATCTCTGTAGAGGCTAACCAATATAGAGCCTAAATCATAGGAACGGCTCTCAAGACTAGCTTAATCATAAGCTCTCTTCTCGCCAATCTGGCAGAAATCCTGGAAGTTCTTTTCAAAAGAAACATCCGAGAATTTATTTAAAGTAGTACCCTACTATCACTGCTTTATTTAGCTTGGCCCATACCACGTATGCCAACTACAACATCATTCTTTTACTAACTCTTTTCTGAGTTTAAGTAAAGAAATAACCGGTATTCTCAACAACGGTCATTTACCATGGATGTTCATCCGCTCATTTCTGTTCTAAGAACCATAATGTTCTTATTTCTACAATTCATGTTAGCATAATTCCTTGCTAACCAATTCATAAGCACAATTGCTTCAGATTCGCTGGTAGTTATCGACTTTAGATTTTTAGGAAAAAATGGTCCCGTAAATCCTAGGCAAACTACCTTCCAGGTGTTCAATATCTAGAACATACTTTCTATCTGCTATAGCTGTTTCCAAAATTTCATCTAAAATCGTTGATGAAATATTCCAACAAGACGCCAGTGTCACCGATCCAAAGCATAGCTTCATGGATCAAATATAACATACACGAAGTTATATTCAAAACATTTACATTGGAGATCATATCTGTCTCCTCACGAGCTCATTCCAAAATCTGCTGGAATGCTCAGGGTACCACTGGTCCTTTTTAACCATTCATTTCTTCTTTCTTTCCTGGGTTCATCACCCGTTACTCCACATTTAGCATGTGAGTATTTCATAAGAAAGTGATCTGTAGTTCCACGCTGGAACCACTTCCGTCCCATACAACAAATTCGAGCAATATGCTCCTATTTTCTGCAATTCCAGCACTTTTACGGTAGAGTCTCAACTCTAAAATTTTCTGAGTGCTTTTCCTGCACTTCTCACACTACATAACTGCTCGATTTTGGTCCCTCCTTTTAAGGTTGGACCGGTCTGTGGCAACTTCTTCTGAGAAGTCCACTAATATCTCTGCTTTTCTTGTAGTCTGAACTACTGTTCTTTCACCTTGAATATCAACCAAGGTGAGCAACTGATTTCTTTATCTGACCACATTAGCTAACATTGCTCATCATGTGGATTTCTGCTATTCGTCCCCTTTTTTGCTCCTATACTACGGAGCCTTGCGAAAGGACTAGTCCATTTCCTAGAGCTTCGCGCCCTAAATGTCTTCCAAGAAGATTCACGGTTCATACTTCTTATATGTCAGAAGTTAGCAACAATTAGGTTATATATGTATAATAACAACTATATACACCTAACTATGCATCATGTCTACTATCTCAGGGTTTAAGTCCAGGAATCTACTCTATAGACACCTAGTTCACTTAAACCACGGCTCTGATACCAACTTGTAACACCCGGCTTTTAAAACAAAACACCCCTGAAATTTTTTTCATTAAAAACCATAACAAGGGGTATATTTTAGTAAAAATGGGTACAAGCGTATCAAGGAGAGTATAAAATACCGTAGTCTCCTTTGAAGCCGGGCTGCTACTGACAGCATCTAAGAGTCCTACTTCACGAGTCACGGACTCTATCTATTCCCCTATCAGGATCATGCTAACCTGCAGGGACATTTAACAAACGGTATGAGCTACAAAGCTCAGTGAGTAATCATTTCTGCAAATAACATGTATCAAATATATTCGTATATCTGTTCGGATATCGAATCCAAACTCATAGCCTTACTGGCTGACCATATATCTCTTAGGATTTCACATCTTAATTTTGTAGCTTTACAGGCTACTTCATGACAACCTGCAATTATCAAACCACATCAGTTATTTGCACAGATAATCATATCTATCGTTTCTGTCCCATGTTTCTTAGTCACAATGGACTGCATCATATGTCATGGCTATATAAGCCGCACCCTGTGTCATAGTTATGTAAGCTGCACCAAAACAATATCAATATATAAATCATAGCCCGCAGGCCGCATCGGCTGGGTTTAGTACCCGATATCATATCCAAAAGGCCGCACCATGTACCTGCAACAAAATCATAGCCCGAAGGCCGCATCGGAGACATAGCCCGAAGGCCGCACCGGAGTCATAGCCCGAAGGCCGCACCCATTGGATATAGTATCCAGAATTAGTTATGGCTCACGGGTTAGCCCGCTGTTGCCTTGGCTCACGGGTTAGCCCGCTGTTGCCTAGACTCACGGGTTAGCCCGCTGTTGTCTATATAAATTTAACTTCTCAAAATAAACTGTGGCTCACGGGTTAGCCCGCTGTTGCCTAGACTCACGGGTAAGCCCGCTGTTGTCTATATAACAGTTTACATAGATATATTGACTCACAATTCCGTTCTTGTCTATTATAGACTCACGGCTTATCTGGTCTTGTCTCTTCAAATGTATTTTTGAACCATCAATTTCGTCCCACAATCAATTTCAACCTGTAACAACTCAATCATCATATATCACATATGGTATTAGTGAGATTACTCACCTGAAGGCTTGCTACTACTAGCGTTAATCGTTCCTTGCCTTGAAATGAAGTTCGTATGATTTTGTCCCGTACCTATAATTCCATTCATTTTCAAAATGATTATAGGTTAATACCCATTTCAATTAACTCTAATAGACTAGAGTTCAATACAATATCGTTATAAATAATGCCTAGTTAATAAACTTTCCGTTTACTAACTTTATATGAATTTTACTATTCACCGAGGCATTCGGATCGGTCTACAGTGCCCCCGAGGGGTCGAAAACTCAATCTAAAAATTTTCCCAAACTTTTCAGACCATAATAAGCCTACGGTTCAAGTTTGATCTTAATCGGACAAGCCAAGCAAAAGATAGCATTTCAAAGTTTCTGTCCAGGGTCTGCTTGGAGGCGCGCCGCGCCTGGATAGGGGCGCACCGCGCCCAGCGCCTGTGCAGACCTCCTGTCCAGTCGCGAATTGTGCACTGTAGCTTGCTGTTTTGTCCTTTAAGTCCTTAATTTCGTTCTTAATCGTTTGGGGTTTGTTCCTAGGCTAAAACCTTACATTTTAACAAGGTTTTTAACCATCAAAACACCCTCAATCAATCATATGAAGAATTAGGGTTCTTAGTTCTAACAACCCCAAATCTTCAATTTCATCCAAAATAACAACCTACTTCCATTTTCTTGATTTAACCTCTTACTAGCATGACTTAATGGAAGTATCTAACCATTTAAACACATATTCATAACTGAAATTTACAAATTTCAGTTTCTATAAAACCCATTTAGAACTTCTTCAAGAACTAGACAAAAAGGGCAATCTACTTACCTTAATTGCTTGGAAATCACCCATTCCAACAATTGTTCCTAGTTCTTGCTTCAATTTCATGATCTCCTGCAGAAATCGTATCTCCAAACTCTCTCCCGTTGCTGCACAATGTTCAGTCAAAGAGAGAGTCAACTCTCTTCTATTTATACTTCAAATTTTTACATTTTTGGTCCTTAAGTTCATTTTCTTGAACTTTGGCCACAAAATCAAGTTTTATTACAATAAAACTTTCATTTCTTACATTTTTGCCACAACCAACAATATTTTTCATATTTGGTCTTTCACATGGTCAAATGACCAAAATACCCTTTTTCGGTAAAACGACCCAAATTCAGTTTTTATAACATTTTAAGTCCAAAACTCAAAATATTATTTCAAACCAAATACTTTTCTGTCAAAAAGACCAATTTACCCTTCCAAGGTAAAGTGACCATTTTGCCCTTTTATTATAATTATATAATAAAACATGTCTTGGCGTTACAATATTAGAGTCAAGAACGTTCAAATTTCTTGGCTCAAATGTATTGAAATCATTGTCATCAACATTAACGTAAACAGTATCATCAACATTACCATCATCAAAATTATCATCATCAACATTAACATCATTAAAATTATCATCATCAACATTATCGTCATTAACAGTTTTGTTTTCATTTTCTTGAAAATTTGGTGTTTGTTTTATTATAAACTTATTTGAAGCTCCTTTTTGAGATTTTTGTTAATTCTTTAATTCTTTGTTTTTTCTTATGATTTTCATATCCATATTCATATTTTTTTTAATCCAGGAGGCATTATAAATTATAAAAAGGAAAGAAAACACCTTCTTTTGAAACTAAAGTAGGAAACTTCAACACTTTTCTCCTCTAGAAAATCTAAAAATCTGTAGAAATCAGAAACAAAACACAATTCAGAAAATTAAAAATCAGAAATATAGTGAATTCAGTCATTCAGAAAAAAAATCAGAAACGAAATTAAACCTCGAAATTAGTGAATTTTGAAATCTAAAATGTTAATTTAAACGAAATCAAAAAAAATTTCGGAATCCTAAAAATAAGAATTAATATATGAAAGAGACAAAGAGTGAAAGAGTGAAACGTATACCTTTCCTTTGTTTTGTGTTCCACTATTTTGATTTTCACGTTTCTTTTCTGAATTTAAGTTATGATTTAGTGATTTTCGTCTTTTCAATTCACCAAAGAGCCAAACATGGATGAAGTATAAACCGTGAATGATTAAGAAATAAGAATTAAGAAATCAGAACCTTTGTGATTGTGAAACACGGAAACGGACTGTAGTGTTGAACGATTAAGAAATAAGAAATCAATACTCTATTTTGTTCTGATTTTTGCATAGATGGATGAAGGTATTTGGGGATTTCTTATTGTAATGGAATAATGGATGAAATAAACATAAACCATTGACAAAGAAGTCATTGCTACAATCATAATCGTGTGTTCTTCGGTAATGAGCGAGAAAGAAGCAAAGAAGTTTCAAATTTTCCTTTTTCGTTTTGACCCTTATCGATTTCCAATTTCGTTTCCCGCTTGGCCAATTTTGTGGACGGCAGGATGCGTAAAAAAACCTAATGTATCAAATGGGCCTAATTACATATAGATCACTTGAAAATTTATGGGCCCTTGAGATTAGTAGGACCGGGCCTGTCAGGCCGGCAACCTTGAGCTGTCGGTTAACCACCTTTCCGTTGCCACAAAACCACCACACAAGGGTGGTTGTGGTGGGTTGTTCTCCGGTCCTATGGTCCGTTAAGTCCCCTAAATATTGTTTCTTTCAACGTTGAACATTAATACTTCTATTTGTCCTATTTGGATTTAGAGTGGTTGTTGTCATCACCAAAGGGCCACCATTGCACCACCATCACCACCATCTCATGGATGGATGTGGTTGTGCCCTTGGTTCTCCTTAATATACATCTCCCAATACTCATAAATGATAATGAAAGAAATAATCCTATGATGTGTTTATGATTCATTGTAAACCTAGTTATAAGATTATATTGTGGAAACATTCGTATCAAGAATTTGTAAGGGTATTAATGCACACCTAGACTCTAATAATCATTAATTATGATGTTAAGAACTTAATAGATGTTGTATGTGAAGAACAAGCAAGATAAACATGTTAGAAGTTGAATGAATGATGTAAAAATTTGTAACAACAACAGTCCCTATTCTTGCACGTTGTTTCCGAAAAATTAGGCTGATTTAGAGAAAAGTCTGTGAGACAAGAAGTGTGCTAAATTGAGTTGAGTTTTAGAAAGGTATAGAACATGTCGTTTGGACTTAAGGTTCAATAGTTATGGTGTTAACAATGGATAGGGTCTAAAAAGGACTTAATGTGGAAATTTTATAAAAAATGGAATTAAGAGCTTTTGTGAACCAAACCCTTAAAGTACATTGTAAGAGGGTCTTGATTGGACCCTATGACATCTAAAACCCATGACTTTAATAATTTTGGTTAAAGGCTTAGTAAACAACTTAAGAAGGAAAACTAGAAGATATTATAAATAAAGGATAACAACTAACAAATTAAGGCAAATTGTACTTTAATCTAAGTATTGACTATTGATAATATTGTAGGAAATTATGTGTTATGTTTGATGGCTGGCACTTGGGTGGTTGCTAGAAACATAGTTGTAACACGTGCGTTACACTAACTAGTCTATTATGTCAATAATGCATCTAATGTGATTATGTATGATGTGAATGTATGTTTATGGCTTTTCAAATGTTGAATGTGATATGTGTTATGTAAATGTATGTTGTATGTAGTTTGACTAATTATGAAGGACCCACGGGGTGAAGTGGTTTAGTCAGCTGGTCATGAAGGACCCACAGGGTGAAGTGGCTATTAGCAGTGTCCGAGACAAGCCCTTCGAAGGAATCGACATGTGATAGTAGTTCGTCCCTTGTGACTCTTTCTATTCCAGGTACTAGTCATGTGTTTCCCGATTTTACATGCCCTGTACTACCTTCCACACCTATTCGTACTTGTCCCAAAAATCGTACCCAAGCCCCTAAGTCGCCCCTCATCCTTCTATTGGACATTCATATAACATTCATATGGTTCTGTACCAAGGTTCCTAACACTCTTCCTAGTCTACCTAAGATTCCACAACCCCAAACATTCCATGAGAAACTTCTCCTAGCATTGTCGGGTCGCCCTATGAATGCACGGTTGTACGAAATCGAGAATAAGATAGACGGTCGAATAATTAACCTACCCTAAAGTCACAACCAAACAAGGAACAACCAGCAATGCTAGATCAAGAATTCTAAGGCTATCTGATCTTAACCGCATACAACCCTAAAGCATTCATTTAACATTCTAACAATATTAACATAGATTTCCTGTAGCACATAGCAAGCAACATTCAAGGAAATAATGCATCCCTATGATCCAGGCCAATCATAGTATGATAATGTTGAGTTGGGTCCAAGATTTTAGCATGCGTGTCAATCAACAGTACAAATATAAACATGGATATTTTGGGAATCACTTTCCTTTCTTGAGCTCCAGCTGACTATATGCACCACATCTTTCTTCCTTCATAAAATTCTTTTTCCAAAAAGTTTTTATAAAAATTCACCGGTCTTTAGTTTGAGTTTGGACTCACACTAATGTTCATCCAAATCCCTCAAACCAAGGCTTTGGTACCAACTTGTAACGTCCCAAAATTTCAGGCTACATTTTTCATTTAGAAATCAGAGTATAAGTGTAAAAACCACATTAATTTTCATAAAATATTCATTCAGAATTAGTAAAATCATATGTCCAAATATCATAATGTCAAATCTAGATACAAGTCATAAAAAATAGTGGAAGTCATAAATAAACAAGTCGATGCTATATAATCATGTCGCACCCTTCCTTGTGTTTGAAGAAGTACTTGAAAACATTTGACGTTGAGAGTAAGCACAAAGCTTAGTGAGTTCTCCAAAATACCACACATACCATCACAACACATTTAACTAACAATTGGACTCGACACACTCATACCCTTACGGGACTCAAAACCGTCATGCCCTCACGACATACCACATCGGGACTCGACACAGTCCTACCCCTAGCTAGACATAGCACCATCCTACCCACAACACATGATATCACTAGAACTCAACACAGTCCTACCCAAATAATGACTCGGCACCGTCCTGCCCATAACAAGCATCAAACAACCAACAGTTATAAGAACGAATCATACGACTAACATGTGTAACACCCGGCTTTTTAAAACAAAATACACCAAAAAAATTTCATTTTTAAACACGTTTTCAAACATACAAAACTAACTATTTAGGTGTATAAGTTTATACAAAAAGGGTACAAGTGTATCAAGGAGTATATAACAAAAGTAAACTCCTTCAAAGCCGGGTCGCTACACCGAACAGTCATATCCATGAGCTACATCTTTACACTTAACAGGGTCACGCTCACCTGTAGGGACAATTTAACATGTACTATGAGCCATAAAGCTCAATGAGTAATTATATAAAAATTTTAACATGTAAATATATACTTAAGTTGTTAAAACTCAATACAGTGTACATCCCTGTTTAAATCAACATTTGGATATCAATCTAATCTCCTAGCCACAAGGGTCGTTATTATTTGGATATCACATCCAATCTCCTAGCCTTATAGGCCGTTATTAATTTGGATACAGAATCCAATCTCCTAGCCATGAAGGCCGTTAATATTTGGATACGAAATCCAATCTCCTAGCCACATAGGCCATTATATCACATCAATTGGGTAATTGACTAACTTATAGATCATCTTTCTATATACTAAAGCTACTTCAAATTGCAAGAGTTCAACCAATACATATCATGTTAGATATAGTACAGATTACTCACCTGGTGTTGAAGATTTATACAATCTAAGCCAATATCACAAAAGTTGCAACGATTCTTTAAGGTCTCCCAGCACCTACATAATCACATTTACACCAAGCAAAAGTGAATATGGTGTTTTTCAACTCTTCAAGCTTAAAGCTTGGTCACAACGGTTAAAACTCGGAATTAGAAACGTTCAACACATCTAAATAAGTGTTATCTTCTCAATTAACCTACAGGTGGTACTTCACAACCCCACGAAACCAACTCAAAAGGACCAAATTCAATCGTTCAAAAGAGTTAGAAGTGAACACCTTACCTTCAATAAACTAAGTATCAAAAATTACTTCAATCCAACGAGTTTTAGCCTTCCAATTTGATCCAAGAACGAAGAGGGGATGATTCTAGGGTTTTATAGGTGTTTTTGGTCGAGAGAAAAATGACCAAATGAGGAAATATCGCAATTTAAATGGGTTGGGTCGGCGTGCAGCCCGACCCGTGTCCATCAGCCCGACTCGGGTTCTGCATAGCCCGACCCATGCTCGATAACCCTCCCCGGTTTGACGCTACAGCCCAAAATGGTCTTCGACGGAACCTGACCCGGTTTCCGAAACCCGGTCCGGGTTTTTAATGCCACACGACCCGGGTTTTAAACCCCTCCCCGGGTTGACTTGGATTCCATTTTGCTGAATTTTTACGACTATAACACGACCCGAGTTCTTCAAAATTGATTTCATATATTGTTTTAAATCTTCCAAGTCAACCCGGTCAATTCACACGATCCGGTTTACTCGTTTTTCACGCAAAACTCTATCTAAACTATATCAAATCATCTAAATATTTATAATATCATTTCATATCAAAATCATATCATGATTAATATAAAATAACTTACCGTAAGTGACGTGGTGTTACAAATTCTTCCCCCCTTTAAAAGATTCCGTCCTCAGAATCAAGTAAAGAGTTGAGGGTATTTCTCCCTCATTTCGTCTTCAGTTTCTCACGTCATATCGGAACCTCTATGGTGTCGCCAAAGTACTTTAACCATTTTGATTTTCTTGTTCCGTAATTGTCTTATTTTTCGATCTAACAATTTCTCGGGTTTTTCCGGGTATCTTAATTTTTCATCAACTTCTATTTCAGCTAGAGGTATTCGTTGGGATTCATCGAATAATTTTTTCTGCAAATGAGACACATGGAAAACATTATGAATACCTTGGAGTTCTTCTAGTAACTCTAACTGATACGCCACAGCTCCTATTCTTTGTGATATCCGGAACGGTCCAACAAAACAAAGACTTAGCTTTCCTTTCTTCCCAAATCGAATCAAGCCTTTCCAAGGGGATACCTTAAGCATCACCATATCCCTTACGCGAAATTCCAATGGTTTTACCCGCCTGTCAGCATATTGTTTCTGTCGGTTTTGGGCAACTTTCAAATGTTCCCGGATTTGTCTAATCTTTTCTTCAGTTTGGTCTACGATCTCGGGTCTGGCCAACGGCTTTTCCCCCACTTCAGTCCAGCAAGTCGGAGTACGACACGGTGCTCCATACAACGCTTCATACAGGGCCATCTGAATACTGGAATGAAAACTATTATTGTAAGCAAATTCTACCAAAGGTAGATGATCTTCCCAATTCCCGCCAAAGTCTATCACGCATGTTCGAAGCATGTCTTCTAAAGTCTGGATGGTTCTTTCACTTTGCCCATCAGTTTGCGGGTGATACGCGGTACTCATTAACACTTTTGAACCCAACTGTTCTTGACGAATTTGCCAAAATCGGGAAGTAAAACTGCTATCTCGATCGGGTACAATTGACGACGGTAACCCATGTTGACGAATTACCTCGTCAATGTATATTTTCGCCAACTTTTCAATTTTGAAATTTTTACTAATCGGTAAAAATTGCGCCGATTACGTCAATCGATCAACCACTACCCAAACAGTATCATGCCTACGTGGAGTTCGAGGTAGTTTTGTTACAAAATCCATTGTGATATTATCCCATTTCTTTTCTGGAATTGGTAACTGTTGAATTTCGCCATACGGTTTCTGATGATTCGACTTTACTTGCAAACAAGTCAGACACTTTTCCACATATCTTCCAATATCTCTTTTCATTCCCGGCCACCAGTATATAGGTTTTAGCGTTCGGTACATCTTGGTACTACCCGGGTGTACAGCATATCTGCTACAATGAGCATCTTCCAACAGTAAACCCTGCGCGTCACCTTGCTTGGGCACCCACACACGGCCTCTAAAGGTCTTCAACCGCTGAGAGTTTTCGACTAGATGCTTTATATATCCAACCATCCTTTTGCTTTTCACATTCTTGGGCTTACACGCCTCTTCTTGCACTACATGAATCAACTCGGGTAGTCGGCTCGCCACACCCATACACGCAGATGTAATTTTCAACGGATATTCTTTTCGACTCAGGGCATCTGCAACTACATTCGCCTTGCCGGGGTGGTACAGAATTTCACAGTCGTAATCTTTGAGTAAATCCATCCACCTTTGTTGTCTCATGTTCAATTCCTTCTGGTCAAATAAACACTTCAGGCTTTTATGATCCGAGTATACAACAAACTTCACGCCATACAAGTAGTGTCTCCAAAGCTTCAAAGCTAAAATCACTGCAGCCAATTCAAGATCATGTACCGGGTACTTCTTCTCGGCTTCTTTTAATTGACGGGATTCATAAGCGATTACTCGACCCTTCTGTATCAATACACACCCAAGACCCACTCGTGAAGCATCACTATAAACTACATATTCTTCTCCGTTTTGCGGTAAGGCAAACACCAGGGCTTCACACAATGCTTGCTTTAATTTCTGAAAGGCTGCTAGTTGTCTTTCCGCCCATTCAAACTTTTCACCCTTCTTGGTCAACTTAGTCAACGGAGCAGCAATCGAAGAGAAATTCTCTACAAATCTTCTATAGTAACCTGCCAGTCCAAGAAAACTGCTTATTTCCGTCGGACTCCGAGGCGGTTCCCATTTCATCACAGCTTCAATCTTTGTTGGATCAACTTTGACACCTTCACTATTAATAACTTCTCTTAGCCAGAATTCACACTTGGAAAACTTCGCGTATAACTTTTCTCGGCAAAGTAATTCCAATATTTTGCGTAAATGAACACATGTTCAGCCTGGCTTCAAGAATACACCAAAATATCGTCTATGAATACAATTACCGAAGTGTCGAGGAACGGGCGACATACTCTGTTTATAAGATCCATGAACGTTGCCGGAGCATTGGTTAACCCAAAAGGCATAACCAAGAACTCATAATGACCATAACGAGTACGGAATGCAGTCTTCGAAATATCTGATTCTCGAATCTTCAACTGATGATAACCCGATCTCAGATCAATTTTTGAAAAATATGACGCCCCCTGTAATTGATCAAACAAATCGTCGATTCTTGGTAACGGGTATTTGTTTTTCACTGTGATTTTATTCAGTTCTCGGTAATCAATACACATATGCATCGACCCGTCTTTCTTTTTAACAAACAAAATAGGTGCTCCCCACGGTTACGAACTCGGTTTAATGAAACCCCGATCTAGAAGTTCTTCCAACTGTTTTGTAACATCCCAAAATTTTAGGGTAAATTTAAAAAAATTTAAACGAAAACTTCAATACAAGAAAAGCCACTTAATTAATTTTCATAAAATTCCATAACTTATAAGTTTAATGAAAACACCCCAGGATTAACAGAAGTTAACGAAATCTCAATATAGCGGAATATTAATTCAAAAACAGTCCTCCAATGAAGCAGCACAGTGTATACACGTCATGCCTTGCCATCCATGGTACCTGATGTACCTGAAACAATAGTTTATATAGGGAAAGGGTAAGCACGAAGCTTAGTGAGTTCCTCAAAATACCATACGATCCATCACATAACATACAACACATCATAACCATTCATATGTCTGTGAGACTCGCGGGCTATCCCTGTTCTGCTGAAGACTCACGGGTAATTTCCGTTCTTGTCTTATCGCTCACAGGCTTCTCCCGTTCCGTCTAATGACTCGCAGGCTATTCCCGTTCCGCCTATTGGCTCGCGGGCTATCCCGTTCCGTCTAATGACTCGCAGGCTATTCCCGTTCCGCCTATTGGCTCGCGGGCTATCCCGTTCCGTCCACAAACAATCATTATCATAGCAATAATTCATACAATTATCATAACAGGTAAGATCACCTTAGTCTAACATATCTTCCTTCCTACGCATGCAATATCACCTATAGTATAGTGAGAAGACTCACCTGATTATAGTTGACTATATCGTTTATCTTTCTCGGCTTTGTATTTCCTTCAACTTTAACTTATGACCAGTCGTCGGAACCTATAACTTCTTCGCTATGCTTTTGAGCTTCCTTCCGCTCACTTCTTACACTCTAGTGCTTAGAAACCTCTATATATTGGATTGAGATTTGTTGGTGTGGTTTATGAGATGTTTTGGGGGGGTATTTATACTTGAATTCTTGAATAAAAAATGGCATGACACTTTTGACAAAAGATTTTAATAATATAATTTTGTTGAAATTAAAGGCCTTCTAGAATCAGTCTGTTCAAGACTGGTTTAGCCGATCTTAAACCCATTAAATTCACGGTTTTATTTGATATTCAGAAACTTCATCTCAATACCTTTCCAGGGATGTATTTTACGTATTTATACAATTTTTCTATGATTTATTATGAATTTTTGAAAACATACTATCTAATCTGTCAATTCCGAACAAATCAGTAAAGATTGCATTTTTTACCATAGATAATCTCATTTTCAAGCTTACTATTATTTTTGGTAATTGTACTAGACTCAATTTGTAAACTTTGTGCATTGGTTTGAGGTCCAAACAATTTTCCTAGAATTAATTATGATTTTTCTAAAAACGACACAAAATGCTGATTTTATATGAAAGTGTAACTAAAGTTTTTCTTAGCTTTATAACTACCAAAAATCATATAATTCCTAACACTCTTATTTTAAGTATATGTTATAATCAGGATACGGGTCTTACAAGTCTCCCCCACTTATTTGGATTTCGTCCCGAAATCCGCATTCTTGAACGCCTCTATGTATTTCCCATCGAGTCCTTATGTTCTTCAAAAATCCTCCTCATCTTATTGTCGAACCTTTACAAGGTTTCATTATCTTTCCCTTCAACTTTCACATGTCTCTGTAATAATGCTTAAGGTCCTATTATTCTCATTCACTCCATACTTCTTTTCTTCTAGTTACTCTAGATGTAAAACTCTAACTGTTTCTCACAGTCCCACACATCAACTTGACCGGCTACTTTCTACAGTACATATTTAGTACTTTCTAATCTTCATGTATACATAGTTAACCTAGTTAACTTGCAACACCTAATTTTTAACACTATATCGTATTTATATGAATTCGCATATTTCAACACACATTTGTCTCAATTCAATATTTTCTTTTAAATACTTTTTGGCTAAATAATTCTATATTTGTAAAATCTCCAAAAAATTTTGTTTCACCGAAAAATATAAAATTTACATCATCTTTCGTAAGTTCTTTTTTTTTCTTTGAAGTACTGAACACTCTTTAAACTATTTCCATTATATGGAGACATAAAATTTTGTTTTATTTCAAGAGTCTCTTTATTATCTCGTTCTCACCAGAGTCAAGCAGGGAATTTTGAAAAAAAATGTCACTTGGGGTAGTGAAAAGTCGCATCTACTGTAGTTAGTTTGAATTTCGGTAATGAAAACGTGAGGTGTCCTTTCAGTTCCGTGTGACCTTTCGGTTCCAACTACAAGATACTATATATACATGTATGTAGTATCATTCATTTCCACATTCATTTTCAGTCTCGTCCTCTCTTATCACTAGTTTGTTCATAAACGAACTCATATTTAAAGCCGAGTCATGGAAAACAGATCTTCAATAGGCGATCTGTCGAACCCTGGACCTGGTTTTCCGCAAGGAGAGGGTACTTCAAACCAAGCATTCTTAATAGAGTTCGGTATCTCTAACATTCTAGACATCTATCATCCATACTTCAATTATCTTTCTAATGTTTTGTTTGATTTTGAATTATGGTACAGTCTTCCAGATATAATACCAATAGAGCAACTCCACAGTGAGCCAGAAATTTTTCCCGAGATGAACATTAACTCAGAAGATCCGGTGCATGCATCTTTAGACTTTGTACTTGATCAGACTCCATACCTTCTACCAGGTTAAATTCTTTTAAATGATCGCTTTTATGAATATTCAGTTTTTGTTTTATCATCTGACAATTGTTATTTGTAGACCCACTTGTGGATGATCTATCTGACTACAATCCATTCATCGACGTACCATCAACGAGTAATGAGATCATCCCCATGAATCAAGGATTCATGACTGACATTCAGAATGAAAGTCAATTACAAACAACTCATAACATCAATATTGAAATGAATCCCGAGCTTGGGGTTGGTTTTCAATATCAAAATCACCTTCAGGTGATTCAGAGGAACTTAGAAGGATTTCAAAATCCTGAGTCCATGATTGAAAACGTACAATTACCACCGATAGCTACCGATTTTAATGAATCAATGTCCATATTTGGGTCAGAAAATCAGGATCATGTTCAAATGATCCAGAATGATAACAATACAATTGGATTTGAATCTTCTAGTTCAGAAAACATAGCAGGTGGCAGTGGAAGAGGTTTCAGACATTTATTAAGTAGGGAAATAATAGCTGAACACTTTAACGAACCAATTGAGAAAGCTGCGAAGGAACTCAACATTGGAACGACACAATTAAAAAAACGCTGTAGAGAATTAGGTATCAATCATTGGCCCCAACAACAACTTACGAGTTTGCAAACCCTTATTGATCGTGCTGAGGTAAAGAACTACATTTTTTAATTCCTTTATATCATAAGGTTGAAATTACTAAAATTATTTGTGTCACAGGAATTTGGTAACGAGTTTAGCGGAGCAGCAGGATTATCGAAAGATTTAATACCCAACCTAAAAAGGGAGAAAGAAGCAATAATTGAAGGATCACAATCGGGTCTAACAGACGGCACAAAGAAACTGATACAAGCTGCTCATAAGGTTGTATTTAGGAAAAGAAAAATTCAGGAAAAGGGGGAAACTTCATCAAGAACTCATACACAGCAGCAATCTCTGCCATCTAATTCTGGTATGAGTAGTATTAACCCTGGTTTACTTGAGTCTTCGAGTGAGGAGAATTTTTGAGGCTTTGTAGGTGACCCAGCCTGGTTTTCTCCTTCTTGTAGCTACCCCCAACTGGTTCCGAATTACAGCCTTTCCTCATCACTGCCCTACTTACACACGCCCCAAATGAGTCAATATTTAGCCCCTAATCATGGGGTTACAGGTTCCAACCCTATTGAGACCCCATACCTTGGAGCTCCTCCTCCAATAACTGGAAGCATACCACTTCCAAATCCTCAAGAAGGTACAAGTCAACCTAATGATGACAAAGATTGGAGTGTAGAAGATCTTTTCTCACTTCTTTCTGATTCTTCGGTTTAGGTTAGTAGTTTTGTAAAATTTTCTTAATGTATTAATATAAAGTTGTATTAATGAATTAAAGATATTGACATGTTACTATAATTTTAATAATTTCATCGATTCAATATAATATTCATGTTGTTCCCTTAATTTCGTATTCCTCCCCCACTTGGACTAAAGTCCAAGTCTGTTTATTCGATTTATAATTTTTTTTACGAGCCCTTACTCTCTCGAACGAAAAACAAGCCCACTCTACTCAGCCAACAACTTGCATCGGGGCAAACACTATCTCAATAAACATGTTTCGATAATGTAAAGATGTTTACATCAACCACCATATGTTACTCATCCGCTTGCGACCCTAGTCAACACCTCTATCGTCAGTTACCTCAATCACGAGTGAGTGATCCAAACTCTCAACCCACACGACCTGATCAATCACCCAAGCAAGATCAATACAAGGGTAGGTAGCCCCACTATTACACAGCACTAGGCATGTACAGAGTTGACTCAAAAATACCCGCTATCATCTCAGGCGCCGCTTGCACCTCTTTGACCGTGAGTTGGAAAACTCACCCTTGCATCCTCTAGTCCCTGTCTGACTTGTGCGCCCATTAGTTGCATGAAAAATAGCTACCACAATAGCATTTTGGCATTCTCCCTTTCAACAGTCTTTAAGCTCAGTAATTAACTTAAGCATGATCGGTCCAACCAAACTGGTATGATCGCATCTTAATTGTTCCTACTGAACCTCACAATCAACATTCAAAAATTGAATGGATAAAAGTTTACCACATTACACTAGCATTTAAGTTAATTATGCCAGACACTCACATATTCAGCTCCTTGGATCCTTCGTGACGAACTCCCAACTCGAACGTGGATCCTGTGCTTTCGATAGTAGGAGCTCTACTACTACCTTCCACACCTATCCATGTTCGTTCCAAGACCCGTCTCGAAATATCCAATTCGCTTTTTACCGATAATTTTAACACATATGCCCTTACAAGGCATATGTCAACCCTTCTAGGAATACTTGGAATCCCACCCCCACCCTGCTATTCTAACTAAGACGGAACTTCCTCCAGTGATGGCAGGTTGTTTCGCGAACGTAGTTGTATACAATATCGAACTAAACAGTCTTTCAAATAAGAGAATCTTCCCTAAGGCAACAACCAAACAAGGAACATGCAATAAGGTCAACTCACACATTCTATGACTATTCAGTCCATATTGTATACAACTTAGTGGAAATCTCTAAGCAACCTATCGGCACTAGCATACAGTTCTATTAGCAAATAGCAGATAATAATACAACAGTATGTGATCTCTACCAGGCATTTCAACAAACATATACCATATGTTTTTTTTTAACATCTACAATATTAAATACTTAACCCCTTTTCTCATACTGGCGTCGGCTGGCGGTACACACTGTGTCTTCACTTCACCCTTCGTAAAAAATCCTTCTTTCGTAAAAATGTTTTAAGAAAACTCTTAAGCCTCAACTTGAGTCCAGAACTCACTAAGTGAGCCTGATTCTCTCAAGCTGTGCTCTGATACCAACTTGTAACATCCCAAAATTTTAGGGTAAATTTAAAAAAATTTAAACGAAAACTTCAATACAAGAAAAGCCACTTAATTAATTTTCATAAAATTCCATAACTTATAAGTTTAATGAAAACACCCCAGGATTAACAGAAGTTAACGAAATCTCAATATAGCGGAATATTAATTCAAAAACAGTCCTCCAATGAAGCAGCACAGTGTATACACGTCATGCCTTGCCATCCATGGTACCTGATGTACCTGAAACAATAGTTTATATAGGGAAAGGGTAAGCACGAAGCTTAGTGAGTTCCTCAAAATACCATACGATCCATCACATAACATACAAGACATCATAACCATTCATATGTCTGTGAGACTCGCGGGCTATCCCTGTTCCGCTGAAGACTCACGAGTAATTCCCGTTCTTGTCTTATCGCTCGCAGGCTTCTCCCGTTCCGTCTAATAACTCGCAGGCTATTCCCGTTCCGCCTATTGGCTCGCGGGCTATCCCGTTCCGTCTAATGACTCGCAGGCTATTCCCGTTCCGCCTATTGGCTCGCGGGCTATCCCGTTCCGTCCACAAACAATCATTATCATAGCAATAATTCATACAATTATCATAACAGGTAAGATCACCTTAGTCTAACATATCTTCCTTCCTACGCATGCAATATCACCTATAGTATAGTGAGAAGACTCACCTGATTATAGTTGACTATATCGTTTATCTTTCTCGGCTTTGTATTTCCTTCAACTTTAACTTATGACCAGTCGTCGGAACCTATAACTTCTTCGCTAGGCTTTTGAGCTTCCTTCCGCTCACTTCTTACACTCTAGTGCTTAGAAACCTCTATATATTGGATTGAGATTTGTTGGTGTGGTTTATGAGATGTTTTGGGGGGTATTTATACTTGAATTCTTGAATAAAAAATGGCATGACACTTTTGACAAAAGATTTTAATAATATAATTTTGTTGAAATTAAAGGCCTTCTAGAATCAGTCTGTTCAAGACTGGTTTAGCCGATCTTAAACCCATTAAATTCATTTTTTTTATTTGATATTCAGAAAATTCATCTCAATACCTTTCCAGGGATGTATTTTACGTATTTATACGATTTTTCTATGATTTATTATGAATTTTTGAAAACAGACTATCTAATCTGTCAATTCCGAACAAATCAGTAAAGATTGCATTTTTTACCATAGATAATCTCATTTTCAAGCTTACTATTATTTTTGGTAATTGTACTAGACTCAATTTGTAAACTTTGTGCATTGGTTTGAGGTCCAAACAATTTTCCTAGAATTAATTTTGATTTTTCTAAAAACGACACAAAATGCTGATTTTATATGAAAGTGTAACTAAAGTTTTTCTTAGCTTTATAACTACCAAAAATCATATAATTCCTAACACTCTTATTTTAAGTATATGTTATAATCAGGATACGGGTCTTACATGTTTCCTCAATTCCTCTATTTCTGAAGGTGCCAATCGATAAGGAGCCCGAGCAACTGGTGCGGCTCCCGAAACTAATTCAATTGCGAATTCAATTTGTCTATCTAGCGGCAACCCGAGAAGTTCTTCAGGAAAAACGTCTGGATATTCGTTTACAATTTTCACCCTTTCCTTTCCCACCTGATCTGATTTAGCAAAAGACACGTATGCTAAATAAGATATCCCTCCTTTACTGACACTACTCCGGGCTTGAGCAAAGGAAATAATCGGCATTCTCAGACGCGGTCTTTCGCCCTGGATTTTAATCCATGCCCCTTTGGTGTTAAAACTGTAATATTCTTGTTTCTGCAATCCATGTTAGCATAATTTGTTGCTAACCAATCCATACCCACAATTACTCCAAACTCCTTGGTAGTGATCGGCTTCAGATCTATAGGGAAAGTGGTCCCGTAGATCTTTAGCTGACAACCTTCAATATGTTCTGATACCCAAACATACCTACCATCTGCCACTGCTACTTCCAAACTTTCATCCATAGGAGTTAGGGGAATATTTAAACGAGACATCATAGATGTGGACACAAAACAGTGCGTAGCTCCAGGATCAAATATTACGTATACAGGAATTGAATTTAGAGTGAGTATACCTGAAACTACATCAGTCTTTTCACGAGCCTCTTCCACAGTCATTTGGAATGCCCGTGATGCCACTGGTCCTCCTCGACCCTTTACCTCTTCTTCTTTCCTCCCGGTTCCTCTCTGGGTTTATCACTAGGTGCTCCAGCTTTTATCTGGGGACAGTTTGGGTGAATATGATCTGTAGCCCCACATTGGAAACACCTCAGCTCCGCCCGACAGTCTCGAGCGATATGCCCTTGCCTTCCACAGTTACGACAACCCGATGACGGAATATCGGTTCGACAACTTCCAAAGTGCTTTTTCTTGCACTTTTCACACCACTTTGCTTCTTCTTTCGGACCTTTACCTTTAAAATTGGACCCCGCCTGTTGCGACTTTTTTTAGGCGTCCACCGTTGTTCCTCCGCTTTCCGTTTAGTTTCACCGACTTTCTTTTCCTCCTCCTGCCTCTGAAGTTCCGTCTCTCTTTCTGTGGCTCTATCCACCACCTGTCAAAAGGAAGACAATTGAAGCGGTTGCACAATTTCTCGAATTCGGGTTTTCAATCCCCACATGTATTTATCAATTTTTCTCTTCTCAGTGTTTATCTGGTGTTTAGCAAATCTGGCCTTTTCAAGAAAACTCATTGTATATTCTTGCACCGTATGAGACCCTTGTTCCAAGTGCAAAAATTCTTCCTCTAACCTTTTCACAGCCACCTCAGAACAATATTCTTCGTTGAATTTGGTTTTTAATTGTTCCCATAATAAAGACTGGGTCAAGTCGGGACCCAACGCCTTACTGAACACTTGCCACCAGTGTAATGCATTACCAGTTAATTGATTTGTGGCAAACTCCACCTTGTCCCCTTCAACACACTTACTAATTCGAAATACTTTCTCTGTATGCATCAACCACTCCATAGCATGTACTGGATTATCTGTTCCTGAGAATTCCTTGGGTTTACAGCCAAGGAAGGTTTTATAAGTGCATTCAACCTTTTTCCTAGAACTTCCTTCTCCTTGGACTTCTTTCTTAACACGAACTCTGCTTTCCCCCCTTGTAACACCCGGCTTTTAAAACAAAAACACCCCTGAAAATTTTTCATTTAAAACATAGGTCCCAATATACAAAACCATATAAAAAGGGGTATATTTTAGTATAAACGGGTACAAGCGTATCAAGGAGTACACAAATATAGTAATCTCCTTCTAAGCCGGGCTACTACTGAAAGTATCTACGAGTCCACTTCTTTAGTCACATACTTTATCTTTTCCCTTATCAGGGTCATGCTAACCTGCAGGGACATTTAACAAATAACGTGAGCTATAAAGCCCGGTGAGTAATCATATCTGCAAATAACATGTACATGATTGTATTTCTTAGCCTCACCGGCTGATCGTATATCTATTAGGATTTCACATCCAATCTCCTAGCCTTACAGGCTGAACGATAATAATATATGGATATTGGATCCATAATACATAATCACAAAAGACTCACGAGTTTACCCCGCTACTGTCTAGTAATCACATATGGCTCACGAGTTTGCCCCGCTTTCGCCTAGACTCACGGCTCCGTTCTTGTCATTTCATTGACTCACGGCTTATCCGGTATTGTCTTTTTATTGACTCACAGCTCTGTTCTTGTCTTTCTCAGACTCACGACTTATCTGGTATTGTCGTATTATTGACTCACAGCTCCGTTCATGTGTTTCTCAGACTCACGGCTTATCTGGTATTGTCGTATTATTGCATCTTTAAAACTGTCAATTTCATCCCCCAAGGCTGTTTCAATCTGTAACAGTCCAATCAACACATATCATATATGATATAAGTGAGATTACTCACCTGAATACTTGCTGCAATTGTATCCCGTTAGTCTTTGCCTTCTTGTGTTAGTTCTATATGCCCAAGGATGATCATAAAATGATATTACTAATAATACATGATCCTATAGGGTCACACCAACAACAAGTTTGACACAAATTGATCATTTAGAACGTTAAATATGATTTAACATCAAATGATACTAAACTTGCAATTTAATCTTGTAGGTTATTATTATTTGAGGTAAATAATAATAACTACAAAAATTAAAGGTTGATTAGTAATTCATATGTGATGAATTAATTAAGTGTAACAATTAAATTGTTTAAATTGTTAAACGATTTAATTGATTTATAAGTAAGCCTTTTATTTAATTTAATTGGTAAATTAAATAAAATATATATATATTGTTGTGTATATATATATATATATATATATATATATATATATATATATATGTATATATATATATATGTATATATATAATTATACAATTAAGATTGTATATCTAGATGATTTATTTATGTATATGATTATGGGTTAAATGTTATCCCATTTAAGAAATAAGAAGATGTATTATTTATAAGCTTTTATTATCTAAGTTTTATAAATAATAACAACCCACTAGCACTTTCTTTGTCATCATAAAATCAGCCATATTGGAA
The DNA here is from genome assembly GCA_023525715.1 of Cichorium intybus. Taxonomy (NCBI): domain Eukaryota; kingdom Viridiplantae; phylum Streptophyta; class Magnoliopsida; order Asterales; family Asteraceae; genus Cichorium; species Cichorium intybus. Next base: position 83,801,298 of record CM042010.1, read on the forward strand.
GGAAAAGAATGCATTAAGAACTTAAAAGAGGTGGAAGATGCTTTGTGTCTTCTAGCTTTTGATTATAGAAATCAAATGGGACTTTCTTTTAAGCTAGTTGCATATGCTTTTCTTTTCTCTTTGTGGGTGATATAGTGGACGATTTTGAGGGTGTTATTGTAATCATTCTTGCTTCAAAAATCAGCCAAAGAAACTCTCTAAAAGCTCTCTTGATAGTTAGCAAAAATTAGATTTTTGTTTCACAAGAAAAGGAGTTCTAACTTGCAAGTTGTGGAACTAGCATTCAAGGGTGTTCAAGCTTGTGGTGGATCAACTATAGAGGGATTCTAATTTGATTCCTAGCTATCAAAATCATCCAAACCAAACCCAAGAACAAAGGTTATGATCTTGAACTTAATCTATGTTTGTTCTTCATATTATCTCTACATGCATGTAGCATGATCCTCTTGAAAATGGAATTTGTGTTCATGATTTTATGCTTCCGTTGCAAACTCTTGTTTTTGAAACTAATTACATGAACCTTGATTTCCAACAATTGGTATCAGAGCCATGGCTATATTGCATGTTTAGATAATAAGTTTATTTGGATAAACTTGGTTTTTGGAAGCCATGAATGTTCATCTTCATGAATGAAAGTTTCATGCATGGCTTCTTTGGCAGCATGCAATTATATAATCTATGATTTTATGTAACCAACTATATTTAATGTATGCATGCATTTGGTTACATAGATGTTGCCTTAGAAAAACAAAGTGTTGATTTTCTTATGATTTTATGTGATAAAATGGTGCATAAACAAGCCAAGGACCATATGATGCATGTTTTGTGTTTGTATTCGATATGATTGTAATCTATTCATTTATTCAAATGGTTTGTAATAATAATTAGTTATTTCCTTCTTAATATTCATTTTGTAAATATTAGAATAGTTGTATTTTATTTATTTCACTAAATGTAACAAGAAAAGGAAGTAAAATACCAAGAGAAGATTGCACCCAACAGCAGCACTTTCTAAAGAGCTGCTGTCCAGATTTCAAAATTGTTTTTGAAGTGTTTTAAAAATCCATATCTTGGTCATTTGGTGATATACTTGTTAGTAACTTTAATATCTAGTATATACATTAAGTTTCAACAAGTATTAGCATCAATATAGCCAAGAATGAATTGAAAAATGCAACAAAAATCACAAAAATCATCTTCCTGCTGCCTTGAATTTCGCAAGTTTCATGGGGGCCAAAGAAAATTCATAACTCACTCCATGATGTCAAGAAATGGTGGTTCAAGTGTCATTTGGTGATATAAGAATCTTGGCAAAATTGTAGCCAAATCGAAGATCATTTGGTTGAGTCTTTTGTCACCTTTTTGTCCCTAGGTTTGGACTTGATATTTCATGTATGGCTCACATGAAATATCAAACTAGTTGGGTTGTGTTTATGCACCCATGCATGCTTGTGATGATTGAATGTTTTGTTATGTTATGTTGTGGTTGAAAATAAGTTTTTGCATGCTAGACAACCTAGATAATTAAACATAATCATCAAGGAGTTTGTATTTTCAAAAGTTGACAATTAAAACATAAGATGTGATAAAATTGGTTTTATTAAAATGGGTTTTGTTTTAAAACCTATTAAGTCAAGTTTTGAAAATGATTGAAACAAGAAATAAAATGGAGATTTTATAAACTCTTACAAACTCCAACCCTAAGTAATAATGGTAATTATTTAGTATTATAAATTGGTTCTAATATATGTGATCAAACTCAAACTTAATAGTGGATATTAATTGTAATCTTGACCACAAACAAAGAATCAATAAAATGGAGATTTTATGATTTAGGAACCAATTAACAAAATAAGATTTAATGGTACCATGTTCATTGGATGCATGCAATCTACATGATACCATATGTTTTTCAAAATTAGAATTGTATAACATTCAAATCCCTTATGAAATACGAATCTATGCCGTCCTTCTTAAAGACACTCATGTATCACTTGTATTTCCTTGTGGGATAAAGGATACCTAACCACTTGGAGTCTTCTTGTGATACAAGAAGTAGTTTTGCAATATTGATGGGATAAAGGATACCTAACCATCAATAGTTGACAAAACTACACGTCCGTTTAAGTAGGATGATTCGTTTGGAAATCTCTTGTGATAAAGGTCACCTAAGCATTAGAAATCCAAGGCATAGATGGGATCAAACATGCCAAACTTATAAATGTTATAATGGGATCCCATAAATCTAGAAATTATATTTGGATATAATTGGTAAATCGTTACCTACCTTGTTGATTCGAATAGGTGGGATAAAGGATACCTAACCACTTATTCATGATGCAACTTGGATTCTAGACCTTAATTAATTAAAGTTTATGAAACAAGAAAGGGTATTAATTATTAAGGACTTAATATCATAATTTACTAAATAGAACCTTGTTAAAATTTTGTAGATGGCACCAAACAACACACACTCGGCTCCTAACAAAACCTCACTACGGTCTCTCCTTGAAGGAGAAAAACTTAACCATACCAACTTCTTGGATTGGTACCGTAGTGTGAGAATTGTTCTCAAACAAGAAAAGAAAGAATATGTTCTCAATGAACCACTTCCTGAAGAGCCCCCTGCCATTCCTAAGCCCGCACACGATGCATGGCTTAAAAAGATGGATGATTCCATCGATGCATCATGCCTCATGCTGGCAACCATGATTCCCGACCTTTAGAAGGATTTGGAGAATCATTCAGCCTATGACATGATTAATCAACTAAAGGAAATGTTCCAACAACTTGCAAGAACGGAAAGGTTCGAAACTGTTCGGGGTTTCCATGCTTGCAAGATGGAAGATGGGCAGTCGGTAAGCTCTTATGTGCTCAAAATGAAGAGTCACATTGATCATTTGGCACGTCTTGGAGTTGTGATGCCCGAAGAGCTAGCAACGGATATGATCCTTAACTCCTTGACAAAGTCCTTTGATCCTTTTGTCATGAAGTTTAACATGAATGGTTTAAACAAGACTATCCCGGAATTACATGGGATGCTAATTACCGCGGAAAAGAATCTGCCTAAGAAAACCACTCAAGTTCTCATGATCAAGGAAGGTGGCACAAAGAGAACTAGACCCGAACACCCCACCAACTCCAAGGGCAAAGGGAAAGCAAAAGCTTTCAAAGGTAAGGGCAAGAAAGTTGTCCAACCATCCCATCCGCCCAAGAAGAAGGCAAAGGTTGTCAAAGAAGATACATGCTTTGAATGTGGCAAAGCTGGGCATTGGAAGAGAAATTGCCCTACCTATCTTGCGGAGTTGAAGAAGAAGAAGGCTGGTGAAGGCACTTCAGGTATCTATGTGATAGACCTAGAACTTTATAATTTATCTCCTAACACATGGGTATTTGATACTGGTTGTGGAACTCACATATGTAATATGTTGCAGGGGTTCAAAAGGAGTAGGCGACTGAAGGAAAATGAGGTAGTACTTCGGGTTGGAAACAATGCAAGGGTTGCGGTGGATTCAATTGGAAGTTTTGATTTATTACTACCTAATGGCTTGTGTATGACATTGTTGAATGTTTATTATGTTCCTAGCTTGACTAGGAATATTATTTCGGTTGCTAAATTAAGACAATGTGGATTTGATCTTTCCTTTAATAATGATGATATTTGCGTTTACAAAAATAATGTATTCTATTTTGAGGCTAGGCCTTTAAATGGAATTTATGAAGTAAACCTTGATGAAAAGACTAACCATGGATCTTTATACCATACTTTCACCAAGAAACCCAAATTTGATTTGAGTCAAACCTATCTATGGCATTGTCGCCTTGGGCATATAAACAAGAATCGCATATCCCAACTTCAAAAGAGTGGACTTTTGAAGGCAAATGAGAATGACTCATTTGATATATGTGAATCTTGTTTACATGGCAAGATGACTAAAGCTCCTTTCTCCGGAACCAATGAGAGAGCAAAGGACTTGTTAGGAATCATACATACGGATATATGTGGTCCTTTCAAGCCAATGAATAGATATGGTGAAAGATATTTCATCACCTTCACTGACGACTTTAGTCGTTTTGGATATGTTTATTTAATTAAACACAAACATGAGGCGTTTGAAATGTTCAAAACGTTTCAAAGTGAAGTGGAAAATCAACTCAACAAAACAATTAAAGTTCTTTGTTCTGATAGAGGAGGTGAGTACTTAAGTACAAACTTTATGGATCATCTTAAGACTTGTGGAATTGTTTCACAACTTACTCCACCTAGAACACCACAACATAATGGTGTATCTGAGAGGCGGAACCGAACACTATTGGATATGGTTCGATCCATGATGAGTAGAAGTACTTTACCTTTATCATTTTGGGGTTATGCTTTACAAACAGCTGCTCGTCTCCTAAACATGACACCTACTAAGAAGGTAGATAAAACACCTTATGAGATATGGCATGGAAGGGTTCCATCTTTATCCTATCTCAAGGTATGGGGTTGTGAAGCTTATGTTAGACAAGAAGCTTCAAACAAATTAGAACCCCGTTCAACTAAATGTATCTTTGTAGGGTATCCGAAAGATTGTCTTGGATACTATTTCTACAATCCCATCGAGAATAAGATATTTATTTCTCGAAAAGCTGAATTCCTAGAAAACAAGTTTCTGACGGAAGAGGCTAGTGGGAGGTTTCTGGAACTTGAGGAACTTCAGGAACCACAACCTGATACACAAGAAGTTGAATCTAGCATTCAACAAAAATTGTTGAACCTGAACAAACGGTTGATCAGGAACAAGTTGTAACACAAGGTGTTCGCAAATCTGGTAGGGTTCGAATTGAACCAGAAAGGTATGGTTACCTTTTGATGGAAGAGGAATGTTATACGATAGATTCTGATGAACCCGTCAACTATCAGAGTGCAATATCAGATCCTGAATCTGATAAATGGCTTGAGGCCATGAACACTGAGATGCAATCCATGCACGATAATCAAGTTTAGAACTTGGTTAATCTTCCCACCAATTGTAAGACTGTTGGGAACAAATGGGTTTTCAAGAAGAAAATCGACGTGGATGGAAATGTTCACACTTTTAAGGCTAGACTTGTCGCTAAAGGATACTCACAGACTCATGGTATTGACTATGATGAGACCTTTTCTCCAGTGGCAATGATCAAGTCGATTAGGATACTTTTTGCCATAGCCGCGTACTATGATTATGAGATATGGCAAATGGATGTCAAGACCGCTTTCCTTAATGGACACTTATTGGAAGATGTCTATATGGATCAACCTGAAGGTTTTGTCGATCCCAAGCATCCAAACAAAGTGTGCAAGCTTAAATGATCTATCTATGGATTAAAGCAAGCGTCTCGAACATGGAACATCCGTTTTGATGAAAAGATTACGAGTTTTGGATTCATCAAAAATGAGGATGACTCCTGTGTTTACAAGAAAGCTAGTGGGAGCATTGTCATAATCCTAGTATTGTATGTAGATGACATACTTTTATTTGGAAATGACATCCCAACCTTAAAAGGTGTCAAAGCGTTCCTTGAGAGTTGTTTCTCAATGAAGGATCTAGGGGAAGCTGCTTATGTATTAGGCATAAAGATATATAGAGATAGATCTAAGAGACTTATTGGTCTTAGCCAAAGTGTATATATTGATAAAATCTTGAAAAGGTTCAAGATGCAAGACTCCAAAAGAGGATTCTTGCCAATGCCGCAAGGCACCATCCTAAGCAAGTCTCAGTGCCCAAACACTAGGACTGAACTTGAAAGGATGAAACATGTCCCATATGCTTCGACAATTGGGTCCATCCTGTATGCCATGTTATGCACTAGGCCCGACGTCTCATGTGCCTTAAGTATGACTAGTAGGTATCAACAGAACCCAGGTGAAGCCCACTGGACTGCTGTAAAGAACATTCTTAAGTACTTGAGAAGAACTAAAGATATGTTTTTAGTTTACGGCGGTTTGGAAGAAAGCTTAAAGGTAAAGGGTTACACTGACGCAAGCTTCCAAACAGATAGGGATGATTCGAAATCTCAATCTGGGTATGTCTTTATTTTAAATGGAGGAGCCGTGTCTTGGAAGAGTTCCAAACAAGAAGTGATTGCACAATCCACTACAGAATCAGAATATGTTGCTGCTTCAGAAGCTGCTCAAGAAGCTGTCTGGATGAGAAAGTTCATAGAAGATCTAGGGGTTGTTCCTTCCATTCGGGACCCTATAGAAATCTTCTGTGACAATCTAGGTGCTATAGGTCAAGCAAAGGAACCTATATTGCATCAAAAAACCAAACACATTCACCGAAGGTATAACTACATTAGACATGAAGTTAAGAATGGTGAAATAAGTATTCACAAGGTTCATACAGATCAAAATTTGGCAGACCCATTCACGAAACCTTTACCCTAAACTAAGCATGAAAGTCATGCTAAGGGTATAGGACTCCGTTTTTCTAATGAATGGATTTGATTTGTGTTTAATGTTTTATGAATATGAACTTATGTAAATGACAAGAATTATGTAATATATGTGACGTGATGTTTCATTCATAATTATTGTGTTTTATTAGCATGTTTAATCCTTGAATAATTTAGTTATTCTAAACGTCCATAGTCGATCATAGTTGTGGGAGCAATTATGAAGTAAGACTAATATGAATTGGATTGGTTGACTTTTATGGGTAAAAGTAGCAAAAGGTTGCAACCAAATTCATAGGTACTTGTCAGTGAACAAGTATTGGACTTGACCCGTTTCAAGATCACTCCATGGATCATCATCATAAGTGATTCTTGAATAAAGGTATTATCATTGTATCCTTTGACCTGAGATACATATTTGGGACTCAAGTGTAGAGTGTACTATGCTTTGATATGGTTTACTGTTGTTCTTGAAATAAAGACAACCATAAAGGCCATACTCATGCATAGTACTAACTATATGAGGGGCGTATGTAGTCAAGACGGGATTTGTTCCTCTTATGTGTTGAGAGTTAGACATCTAAGGCGCCTGATTGAAAGTTGAACATAAAATGAGAATGATTAAGATCCATGTCTCATGTTCAACAAGATGTCTGTGACAAAGGGATAATTGATAGATAACCTTATACATCAATTAGAGCCTCGTGTTTTCTGAAGAATTGAATGTTGTTGAATGGCACAATGTCATGTGTTATTGGGGGCAGTGAAATGTTGCTAGACGTTTACCACTGTCGATATAATTCTATGATGCAACCTTGTGCAAGTGGGAGATTGTTATTTCTATATGCCCAAGGATGATCATAAAATGATATTACTAATAATACATGATCCTATAGGGTCACACCAACAACAAGTTTGACACAAATTGATCATTTAGAACGTTAAATTTGATTTAACATCAAATGATACTAAACTTGCAATTTAATCTTGTAGGTTATTATTATTTGAGGTAAATAATAATAACTACAAAAATTAAAGGTTGATTAGTAATTCATATGTGATGAATTAATTAACTGTAACAATTAAATTGTTTAAATTGTTAAACGATTTAATTGATTTATAAGTAAGCCTTTTATTTAATTTAATTGGTAAATTAAATAAAATATATATATATTGTTATATATATATATATATATATATATATATATATATATATATATATATATATATATATATATATATATATATAATTATACAATTAAGATTGTATATCTAGATGGTTTATTTATGTATATGATTATGGGTTAAATGTTATCCCATTTAAGAAATAAGAAGATGTATTATTTATAAGCTTTTATTATCTAAGTTTTATAAATAATAACAACCCACTAGCACTTTCTTTGTCATCATAAAATTAGCCATATTGGAAGGAAAAGAATGCATTAAGAACTTAAAAGAGGTGGAAGATGCTTTGTGTCTTCTAGCTTTTGATTATAGAAATCAAATGGGACTTTCTTTTAAGCTAGTTGCATGTGCTTTTCTTTTCTCTTTGTGGGTGATATAGTGGACGATTTTGAGGGTGTTATTGTAATCATTCTTGCTTCAAAAATCAGCCAAAGAAACTCTCTAAAAGCTCTCTTGATAGTTAGCAAAAATTAGATTTTTGTTTCACAAGAAAAGGAGTTCTAACTTGCAAGTTGTGGAACTAGCATTCAAGGGTGTTCAAGCTTGTGGTGGATCAACTATAGAGGGATTCTAATTTGATTACTAGCTATCAAAATCATCTAAACCAAACCCAAGAACAAAGGTTATGATCTTGAACTTAATCTATGTTTGTTCTTCATATTATCTCTACATGCATGTAGCATGATCCTCTTGAAAATGGAATTTGTGTTCATGATTTTATGCTTCCGTTGCAAACTCTTGTTTTTGAAACTAATTACATGAACCTTGATTTCCAACATCTTGCACATGTTTATCAATGCACTTGTCCGGTACCTATTCATTCATTTATATACCAAATGATACTAGGTTAACCACCAATTCAGTTGACTCTACTACACAAGAGTTCAATGTAATACAACTACAAATCATATTTAGATGATAAATATTCCTTTACCATCTTTCTAGAACTTTTATACTTTCCCGACATACACGTATTCGTCTACAGTGCCCTCGGGAGGTCGTATTCTAATTCCAATATTTTTCCATGACTTTTCAATCTATCATGGACTTGTAGTTAAAGTTTGAAGTCAATCAGACATGCCTAGCATCGAATTTAAACTTCAAAATCCCCTGATCAAGTGCACGACTCGTGCAAATTTTGCCCTATAAAGAGCACGACTCGTGCATGGACTTTTAGCAACCTACTTTCATTCTGCAGGGGGAGCACGACCCGTGCCAACAGAGCACGACCCGTGCTCTTGCTGCAGACCCCCAATTCAGTCCGATTTTTACACTGTAGCTTCATGTTTTCATGTATTAAGTTCTTATTTCACTTCTTAATCATTTCGTATCATTATATGGCAAAACCCTTTCATTTACTTGAGTTTTAAACCATGGAATTGGTAATTCCAGCCATTTTCCAACGATTCCAATTTTCACATTTTTGTCTAAAAAAACTGAAATTGTTTGAAATTGACTACTACTACTACTGATTCTCTTCATAAAATACTACATATGGGACTCATTCAAACCCATTTTCATCAACTGAATCATACAAATTCATGATTTAGGGTTCTTGAGCCAAAAAACCCAAATTTCACAAATTCATCAAAATCACTTGTTTCAAATGTATGTTCTTACTATTAAGAGCATGTCTGCTACTGAATAATCATTTAAAACTACTTGAATCAAGACTGAAATTTCAGTCCTTAGTTCCTCCCATGAAGAACACACCAAATAGAGGTGAATATCTTATTTTTCCACCATCAAAGCTTAAAGCTTGCTCTCTTTAGTTAATACTCGAGATTAGGAGTGTTTTAGAACATCCAAACATGTGCTATACACTCAAGTTCAACTAATCATAGGTGGTTCTTCCTAACCACTCGAACCCAACCCAAATCACCCAAATCAATCGTTCAAAAGAGCTAAAATAGAAAAACTTACCTTCAAGAAGTGAAATACCGAACATTACTTCAATCCATCAAGTTCTACCCTTCCAATTTGGTTCTAAGATGATTGGGGAATATTTTCTAGGGTTTTGGAGATTTTTGGTCCGAGAGAAAATACCCAAAATGGCTAAAAATCGCATATAAAAAGTGGATCTGCGCGCGTAACACGGCCCGTGTTAAATTTACACTGCCCATGTTCCGCTACAGTGCCCGTGTTAATTTAACATCGCCCGTGTTCTGCTACAGTAACCGGAAGACATGAAATTTCCAAAAGTTACACGACCCGTGTAAGCCTTTTTTGGCGTTTTTCGTGCGAAAACTTTACCCGAAAGGTATTCTAACCTTCCAAACACATTTAACATCTTATTAAATCATAATTACATTACGATTAACCTAAAAATACTTACCGAAAGTAACGTGGTGTTACAAATTCTTCCCCCCTTCAAAAGATTCCGTCCCCGGAATCATACCAATAGTTGAGGGTATTTCTCCCTCATTTCATTCTCGACTTCCCATATCATATCGGAACCTCTATGGTGTCGCCAAAGCACTTTAACCACACTGGTCTTCTTGTTTCGCAGCTGTCTCGCTTTCCGTCTAACACTTCTCCGGTTGTCCCGGGTATTTTTAACTCCTCATCTACCTCCGTTTCAACATGAGGTATTCGTTGGAATTCATCAATCAATGTTCCCCAAAAATGAGACTCATGGAAAACATTATAAATGTCTTGAAGTTCATCAAGAAACTTCAATCAATACACCACAATTCTTACTCTTTGGGATATATGGAAAGGTCCAATAAAACGAGGACTCGACTTCCCTTTTCTCCCAAAACACATTGAGTTTTTCCAAGGGGTATTTTGAGCACTACCATCTCTCCCACTTAGAATTTCAACAATTCTACTTGGTGATCCGCATACTAGTTTGCTGATTCTTAGTCATTTTCAAAATTTTCTCGTATTCATCTAGTCTTCTCTTCAGTTTATACTACAATCTTGGGTTTAGCCAACGGCTTTTCCACAATTCAATCCAATAAATCGGATTATGACACGACACTCCATATAACACTTCATACTAGCTGTTAGAATGCTGGTATGAAAACTGTTATGATCTATAATTTTACCAAAGATAGATGATCTTCTCATCTTCCACCAAGGTCTATTATGCAAGTTTCAAACATAACTTCTAAAGTCTGCATCATTATCTCACCTCGCCCATCCATCTACGAATAATATACGGTACTTATTAGTTCTTTCGAACCAATTATTCTTGGAAAATTTTCCAAAACCAAGAAATAAATCTACTATCTCGACCCAATACAATCGACACCGGTAACCCATGTCGACAAGTTACTTTATCTATATAACTTTTCGCTACTTTTCGATCTTGATTTTCTCACTAGTCGGTGTAAATTTACGCTGATTTCATCAACTGGTCTACAATTACCCATGTGGTATAATACCCACACGGTATTCGAGGAGACTTTATTACAAAATCTATAATAATATTGTCCCGTTTCTTCTCTGGAATCGGCAACTGCTGGATTTCTCCATATGCTTCTAATGGTTTGACTTTTCTTACAAGCATGTCAAACACTTTTTCACGTATCTTTCAATATATTTCTTCATTCCCGGCCACCAATACATAGGTTTTATCATCCTATACAGTTTGGTTCTGCCCCGGGCATACTGCATATCTTCTATAATATGCATCTTTTTTAATAAAAAAATTTCGCATCTCACTTTGCTTTGGAACCTACATACACAACCGCCAAGGGTTTTCAATCGTTGTGAGTTTCCAACTAGCTTCTTCAAATATCCAATTATTTATTCACTTTTCACATTTTCAGACTTGCACGCTTCTTCTTGTGCTACCCGAATCAATTCAGGTAATCGACTCGCCACACTCATATATGTGGATGTAATCTTCAAAGGATACTCTTTTCAACTTAAGTCATCTGTAACCAAATTCGCCTTGTCGGGATGGTACAGTATTTCGCAACCGAAATCTTTGAGTAGCCCATCCATCTTTGCTATCTCATGTTTAGCTTCTTTTTGATCAATTAAGTACTTCAAACTTTTATGATACGTATACACAACAAACTTCACTATAATTCACATAATCTTCTCCGTTTAGCGGTAAAGCTAACATCGGAGCTTCACAGAAGGCTTGCTTCAGCCTTTGAAAAGCTTCTTGTGGTTTTTCCTCCTATTTAAACTTTTCACCCTACCTGGTCAACTTTAATCATTGGGACAGCAATCGAGGAGAAGATTTCTATAAATCTCCTATAATAGCCCGCCAATCCAAGGAAACTACATATTCCAATCGGATTTCAAGGCGGTTCCCACTTCATCACGGTTTCAGTTTTTCACTGAATTTACTTTAATACCTTCGGCATTAACATCGTGCCCGAAGAATTATACTTTTCTCCATCAAAATTCATACTTGGAAAACTTCGCATATCACTTTTCTTAACGAAGTAACTCCAATATTTGGCACAAATGTACATCATATTCAATTTGGTTTTGAGAATATCAGATTCTTGGTAGTCAATGCACATTCACATCAACTTGTCTTTCTTCTTTACAAACAAGATAGGAACTCCACACAATGACACACTCGGTCTTATGAGTCTGCGATTCAGAAATTCTTCTAACTGTTTCTTCAACTCTGCCATCTCTGCAGGTGCTAATCGGTACGGAGCTTAAATAACAGAAACGGCTCTCGGAACCAATTCGATCATAAACTCTACTCGCCAATCTGGCGGTAATCCTGGAAGTTTTTCGGAAGAAACATCCGAGAATTCGTTTGCAATTTTTACGCTTCCATCACCACTTTATTTAGTTTGGCCAATACTACATATGCCAACTAAAGCATCTCTCCTTTACTAACACTACTCCGAGTTTAAGAAAAGGAAAATAACCGGTATTGTCAACCACGGTCGTTTACCCTGGTTTTTCATCCATTTCACTTCTGATATTAGAACCGTAATGTTCATGTTTCTACAATTCATGTTAGCATAATTCATTGCTAACCAATTCATACCCACGATTACTTCAAATTCATTGGTAGTCATCGACTTCAGATTTATAGGGAAAAATGGTCCCGTAAATCCTAGGCTGACAACCTTCCAGGTGTTCGGTATCCCGAACATATTTGCTATCTGCTATAGCTACTTCCAAGCTTTCATCCATAGGCGTTGATGAAATATTTAAACAAGGCATCAATGACACCGATCCAAAGCAACACATAGCTCTTGGATCAAGTATAACATACACGGGGATTATGTTCAAAGAAAATATATCTGAGACCACATCAGTCTTCTCACGAGTTTCTTCCATAGTCTTCTGGAATGCTCGTGGTACTACTGGTCCTCCTCGACCATTCAATTCTTCTTTCTTTTCTCCCCATTCTTCTCTGGGTTTATCACCCGATGCCCCACATTCAGCATGTGGAATTTCATACAAAAGTGATCCGTAGCCCTGCACTGGAAACACCTTCGTTCCACCCAACAGGCTCGAACAATGTGCCCCTGTTTTCTACCATTCCAACATCCCGATGGTAGAGTCTCAACTCTAAAACTTCATGAGTGCTTTTTTTGTAGTTTCAACTACTTTTCTTTTCACCTTTCTGACTTTCATTTCTGGGTTGCTTATCATACTAGTTTTGCAGCCTCTTCACCTTGAATATTAATCATGGCGAGCAACAAGTTTTCTGACCACATCAGCTACTATTGCTCGTCATGTGGATTTTCTACTACTTGCCCCTTTTGCCCCTCTTCCAACGAAGCTTTGAGAACGGCTGGTCCACCTCTTGAGGATCCACGACCTAAGTTTCTCCCAATAGGATTTACTACTCATACTTCTTATACGTCAAAATTCAGCAAACAATTAGGTTATATATATAGTAACAAACTTATATACATCCAACTGTCCAACATGTCTACTATCTCTCAGGGTTTAAGTCTAGGAATCTACTCTATAGACACCTAGTTCACTTAAACCACGGCTCTAATACCAACTTGTAACACCCGGCTTTTAAAACAAAAACACCCCTGAAAAATTTTTCATTTAAAACATAGGTCCCAATATACAAAACCATATAAAAAGGGGTATATTTTAGTATAAACGGGTACAAGCGTATCAAGGAGTATACAAATATAGTAACCTCCTTCTAAGTCGGGCTGCTACTGACAGCATCTACGAGTCCACTTCTTTAGTCACGGACTTTATCTTTTCCCTTATCAGGGTCATGCTAACCTGCAGGGACATTTAACAAATAATGTGAGCTATAAAGCCCGGTGAGTAATCATATCTGCAAATAACATGTATAAAAAATACAATCATGTACAATTCTCTATACATGTTAAGTCTCTTTCTACTCGTTATTTCAATATCAAGTCCCATTTTATAGCCCCATCGACTAACTGTATATATTTGGATATCGGATCCAAACTCTTAGCCTCACCGGCGGATCGTATATCTGTTAGGATTTCACATCCAATCTCCTAGCCTTACAGGCTGAACGATAATAACATATGGATATCGGATCCATAATACATAATCACAAAAGACTCACGAGTTTACCACGCTGTTGTCTAGTAATCACATATGGCTCACGAGTTTTCCCCGCTTTCGCCTAGACTCACGGCTCCGTTCTTGTCATTTCATTGACTCACGGCTTATCCGGTATTGTCTTTTTATTGACTCACAGCTCCATTATTGTCTTTCTCAGACTCACAGCTTATCTGGTATTGTCGTATTATTGACTCACAGGTCCGTTGTTGTCTTTCTCAGACTCACGGCTTATCTGGTATTGTCGTATTATTGCATCTTTAAAACTGTCAATTTCATCCCCCAAGGCTGTTTCAATCTGTAACAGTCCAATCAACACATATCATATATGATATAAGTGAGATTACTTACCTGAATACTTGCTGCAATTGTATCCCGTTAGTCTTTGCCTTCTTGCACATGTTTATCAATGCACTTGTCCGGTACCTATTCATTCATTTATATACCAAATGATAATAGGTTAACCACCAATTCAGTTGACTCTACTACACACGAGTTCAATGTAATACAACTACAAATCATATTTAGATGATAAATATTCCTTTACCATCTTTCTAGAACTTTTATACTTTCCCGACATACACGTATTCGTCTACAGTGCCATCGGGAGGTTGTATTCTCATTCCAATATTTTTCCATAACTTTTCAATCTATCATGGACTTGTAGTTAAAGTTTGAAGTCAATCGGACATGCCTAGCATCAAATTTAAACTTCAAAAGCCCCTGATCAAGTGCACGACTCATGCAAATTTTGCCCTATAAAGAGCACGACTCGTGCATGGACTTTTAGCAACCTACTTTTACTCTGCAGGGGGAGCACGACCCATGCCAAAAGAGCACGGCCCGTGCTCTTGCTGCAGACCCCCAATTCAGTCTGATTTTTACACTGTAGCTTCATGTTTTCATGTATTAAGTTCTTATTTCACTTCTTAATCATTTCGTATCATTATATGGCAAAACCCTTTCATTTACTTGAGTTTTAAACCATGGAATTGGTAATTCCAGCCATTTTCCAACGATTCCAATTTTCACATTTTTGCTTAAAAAAACTGAAATTTTTTGAAATTGACTACTACTACTACTACTGATTCTCTTCATAAAATACTACATATGGGACTCATTCAAACCCATTTTCATCAAATGAATCATACAAATTCATGATTTAGGGTTCTTGAGCCAAAAACCCTAAATTTCACAAATCCATCAAAATCACTTGTTTCAAATGTATGTTCTTACTATTAAGAACATGTTTGCTACTGAATAATCATTTAAAACTACTTGAATCAAGACTGAAATTTCAGTCCTTAGTTTCTCCCATGAAGAACACACCAAATAGAGGTGAATATCTTATTTTTCCACCATCAAAGCTTAAAGCTTGCTCTCTTCAGTTACTACTCGAGATTAGGAGTGTTTTAGAACATCCAAACATGTGCTATACACTCAATTTCAACTAATCACAGGTGGTTCTTCCTAACCACTCGAATCCAACCCAAATCACCCAAATCAACCTTTCAAAAGAGCTAAAACAGAAAAACTTACCTTCAAGAAGTGAAATACCGAACATTACTTCAATCCATCAAGTTCTACCCTTCCAATTTGGTTCTAAGATGATTGGGGAATATTTTCTAGGGTTTTGGAGATTTTTGGTCTGAGAGAAAATACCCAAAATGGCTAAAAATCGCATATAAAAAGTGGATCTGCATGCGTAACACGGCCCGTGTTAAATTTACACGGCCCGTGTTCTGCTACAGTGCCCGTGTTAATTTAACACCGCCCGTGTTCTGCTACAGTAACTGGAAGACATGAAATTTCTGAAAGTTACACGACCCGTGTAACATTTACACGACCCGTGTAAGCCTTTTTTGGCGTTTTTTGTGCGAAAACTTTACCCGAAAGGTATTCTAACCTTCCAAACACATTTAACATCTTATTAAATCATAATTACATTACGATTAACTTAAAAATACTTACCGAAAGTAACGTGGTGTTACACCCTTGGCTCTCATTTTCAGGCGGTCTGTCGTGAACTTGCTTTGCAGTACTTTCATCACATGCATTTATCAAGGTAGGTAACAGTTCACGTACCACATCGGCTACAATGGTGCGTAAATCTGGTGGATTTTCATTTGCTGGTCCACTCGCACCCCTTCCAACCGAGCCTTGAGAACGGGCCCAACCACCTCTTGAGGCTCCACGCCCCGAATTTCCTCGTGTAGGATTACTTCTAGTACCTCTCATACTTCAAAATTCAACAAATTGTTAGGTTATATATAATAACAAACTTATATACAACCAAGCATTCAACATGTCTACTATCTCTCAAGGTTTAACTCCAGGGATCTATTCTACAGACACCTAGTTCACTTAAACCACGGCTCTGATACCAACTTGTAACACCCGGCTTTTTAAAAATAAATACACCCAAAAATTTTCATTTTTAAACACGTTTTCAAACATACAAAACTAACTATTTAGGTGAATAAGTTTATACAAAAAGGGTACAAGTGTATCAAGGAGTACATAACAAAAGTAAACTCCTTCAAAGTCGGGCCGCTACAACGAACAGTCCTATCTATGAGCTACATCTTTACCCTTAGCAGGGTCACGCTCACCTGCAGGGACAATTCAACATGTACTATGAGCCATAAAGCTCAATGAGTAATTATATAAAAATTTTAACATGTAAATATATACTTAAGTTGTTAAAACTCAATAAAGTGTACATCCCTGTTTAAATCAACATTTGGATATCAATCCAATCTCCTAGCCATAAGGGCCGTTATTATTTGGATATCACATCCAATCTCCTAGCCTTATAGGCCGTTATTAATTTGGATACAGAATCCAATCTCCTAGCCACGAAGGCCGTTAATATTTGGATACGAAATCCAATCTCCTAGCCACATGAGCTGTTATATCACATCAATTGGGTAATTGACTAACTTATAGATCATCTTTCTATATACTAAAGCTACTTCAAATTGCAAGAGTTCAACTAATACATATCATGTTAGATATAGTACAGATTACTCACCTGGTGTTGAAGATTTATACAATCTAAGCCAATATCACAAAAGTTGCAACGATTCTTTAAGGTCTCCCAGCACCTACATAATCACATTTACATCAAGCAAAGGTGAATATGTTGTTTTTCAACTCTTCAAGCTTAAAGCTTGGTCACAACGGTTAAAACTCGGAATTACAAAATGTTCAACACATCTAAATACGTGTTATCTTCTCAATTTCCATCAACCTACAGGTGGTACTTCACAACCCCACGAAACCAACTCAAAAGGACCAAATTTAATCGTTCAGAAGAGTTAGAAGTGAACACCTTACCTTCAATAAACTAAGTATCAAAAATTACTTCAATCCAACGCGTTTTAGCCTTCCAATTTGATCCAAGAACGAAGAGGGGATGATTCTAGGGTTTTATAGGTGTTTTTGGTCGAGAGAAAAATGACCAAATGAGGAAATATCGCAATTTAAATGGGTTGGGTCGGCGTGCAGCCCGACCCGTGTCCATCAGCCTGACCCGGGTTCTGCACATCCCGACCCGTGCTCGATAACCCTCCCCGGTTTGACGCTACAGGACAAAATGGTCTTCGACGGAACCCGACCCGGTTTCCGAAACCCGGCCCGGGTTTTTAATGCCACACGACCCGGGTTTTAAAACCCTCCCCCGGTTGACTTGGATTCCATTTTGCTGAATTTTTACGACTATAACACGACCCGGGTTCTTCGAAATTGATTTCATATATTGTTTTAAATCTTTCAATTCAACCCGGTTAATTCACACGATCCGGTTTACTCGTTTTTCATGCAAAACTCTATCTAAACTATATCAAGTCATCTAAATCTTTATAATATTATTTCATATCAATATCATACCATGATTAATATAAAATAACTTACCGTAAGTGACATGGTGTTACAACATGGAACTGCAAGAACACTATAATCCAAAAGTTTTCCTTTAATGTTTTTTTATAAAGAACATTATATCTCATTTGTGTTTTCCTATAAAGCTTTGTGGGTTATAGTGTTCTTGTTGTCATATTTAATAGACTTCTCTCGCCATGCTTAAACTTCAACATATGTCATGATTATCTTTACAAAACTATTGTATCGTAGTTCTGTATCAAAATCATTGGATGCTTTTTTATTTTTGTCAATATTTTCTAGGAAAATTTTAAACATAGATCTGTCAAACGTATTTTGAATTATCCTTCAAATGAAAAAGGACATTTCCATATAATTTTAAACCATAGTGATTCCACTTATAAGGTATGTTGGATGCATTTTGATTAAATGAATATATAAACATGGTGACTGATATGGGTGTGCAAAAAACCGAAACCTTAAAAAACAAAAAAACCAAAATCGAAAAACAAGATCGTTTGAAAAACCAACAGATTGGTTTTAGGTTTTAGAAATATTGATTTTTTTTCAGTTAAAACTGATTTACTATTTATAACTAAAATAATAATCTTGTGTTGATATGCTCTTGTTTTGTTAAAGTTTAGCAACATTTTTTGTGAAAAAAATCTAAGCAAATAAAAATAAAAATAAAATTCTGGAAACTAAAAAATGATGAGAAATTGAATTCAAAATAACTAGTTTGATATTTCCAAAGTCATAAAACAAAAATTTCAATTTAATTTTAGTTTTAATTAAAAAACTAAACTATTCTCACTCCTGATTATTCACAAACAATGTTGCAAAACTCGTTAGGCGGTGACAGGTTGGTCGACTAGCGAATACCGAGTACTCGATCTAGGCAGAGAGTATTCGGCAAGTACTCGGATAAGGTAAATACGTACAAATTATATGCTTATACATACTGAAAAACTCAATATAGTTATAAAACAACAAAATATTTTTTAAATAAGTAAATACATGATATGTTTTAAACTAATCACATAACAATTATAAGTATGTATTTTATAAAAAAGTAGAAAATTCTCGACTTTGACTTGATTTTTCCAAGTTTGACCGATTTCTTCCGAGTTTGACACATTTGAAGGTTGACCGAGTTGCATCAATGCTGACCGAGTAGCACCGAGTTTAACTAAATAGCACCGAGGTTGACCGAGTCTGAGTTTTTTGGCCGATTCCCATAAAAGTGCCTCAGACAACACCTGATTCCAAATACTCTGCCGATTCAATGTTTAGAAATTACCTTGTATTTTGATAAGAAAAAAATATGTTTCTTGAAATGTTTTTTAGATTTAGTGGTTTTTGTTAGAAATTTTTGGGAAAATATGTATGGTTTTTGAAAAAAATAGAAGATTGGATTTTCAAATAAAATATTCTTAAAAGAAAATTAATTTCCATACGTTACATTGAACTTTACAAATTCAATGTAGTGTTTATTTGAACGTAAATTAAGAAAAAGAAATTAAGTGTATTGTATATGTTATACTTAGATGCCCGATGATCAGATTGAATGACCAATTACAACCACAAGAACAAATAATAACTCTCAAAATGGTTTTTTTATTCTCAAAAACATAATTATGCAAAAAATCATAGAAGAAAATAACATATTTTTAGGAGGAGATGATAAGCCTCTTTCCTTAAGCCTAGGAAAATTCAAATTGATTAGGATAGGATTTCCAATCAATTATCCAAATCAATTATTAAAATAAAGTTTTTAAAATTAAAATAAAACAGAAAAATATCGTTTTGAGGGCCTAAACAGTCCCGAATAGCCAAAAATGCGGGACCTCATGGCAGAACGATAACTCTTGAAGATCGGCCTGTTTTACATCAACCATGCAAATTTCGTCCAATTGGAACAGTATCGGATCACGTCGACAGCTTTGATGATAATGTTATCCCACTTTTATTCCTACTAGTGCTGACATCATCAAGCCATGCAAAAATACTTGTATCTCGTGCATCATACTTGTTATCTAATTACCGATGCTTGAACCAATTATAGGAGATAAGTTGAATATCATCCGCTGTCTCGTGGGAAAGTCTCTTTGTAGTTTTAATTGGAATGTTTGGTGTGGTTCTCCTCTTAGTGCTTTTAATGCTTGTAATAATCTTTTGTAACATACTCTAGCAAGCATCTTGCTAGTTGTTTTCTAATAAAACCAGCCGTTTTAAAAAAAATATATATGTATAAAATATGAATTTATTTAAATGTGAAAATGTAGAGAAAACATAAACTTTTGTTTCAAGAAAGTGAAAGTAATTATTGTCTAGCAAACAACTCGTCCTCTCCTTTCGTCCACAGCGAAAGTTGCTTAGAAAAGGAACCACACCGGTCGCTTCGTCTTGACTTTAATCAATTAAACACCTCCTCCATCCACCACCATGCGCCTTCCACTTGCACATACATTCTTTTCGGTTTCTATATCATATTTATTAAATTCCAATGACAATTAATGTCAATGGAATAATATATAATAATATCCAATTTATTAAGTTTTTTTTATTAATTAACATTATTTCTTTTTTGAAGTTCGATGATCAGTTAACAATGCTTACGTTCAAATTTTCAATTAATTTAAAAAAGTATTCAGTCATATTATAGGTTATTTGCCGAATCAATTATGTCAAATTTTAAAAGAAACGTTCTACCGAATGTTGCCGATGGATTACATCTTGATTACACAAGCTTAGAAAATTATAAAAACTAATCAATATATATATATATATATATATATATATATATATATATATATATATATATATATATATATATATATATATATATATATATATATATATATATATATATAGGGTCCGGATCCGGTGATGACTTTTTTTCGATGAGTACGTGCGAGGACACCTTAAAAAAATTGAAAAAAATACATATCATAAAATCGAGAATAGTACTATATCATTATCAAAAAAAAGTTGAAAAAAAAAATTTGGATCATTGAAAAACGTGATGATGCAATTTTTCTGTTTTTATTTTGGATTATTATTTCATTATAAAAAAAGAATGATCCAAAAGTTTTTTTTTTGAATCTTTTTTTTCTTCGATATAGTACTATGATTCATTTAATTATTTACATTTTTTTATATTTTTTTAAAATTTTTTAAGGTGTCTTCGCAAGTTTTCACTTTAAGAAGAGTCCCCATCCGATCCTGATTCTATATATATATATATATATATATATATATATATATATATATATATATATATATATATATATATATATATATATATATATATATATATATATATATATATATATATATATAATATATATATATATAATCAGGATCGGGTGAGGACTTTTCTTAAAATGAGGACTTGCGAGGACACCTTAAAAAATTAAAAAAATATATAAAAAAATATAAATAATAAAATGGATCATAGTACTATATCGGAGAAAAAAAAGATTAAAAAAAAACTTTTCGATCATTATTTTTTTTATAATGAAATAATGATCCAAAATAAAAACAGAAAAATTGCATCATTACGTTTTGCAAATTTTTTCAATATATATATATATATATATATATATATATATATATATATATATATATATATATATATATATATATATATATATATATATATATATATATATATATATATATATATATATCTTATAATAGAGACATATTTCAAAGCAATACATTCATTTGAAACTCCCATCTCTTTTCATATTTCCATTGATTTTCTAAATTTCTTTTAAATACTTCTTTTCATATTTTGATAAATTTTCTAAATTTCTTTTAATACTTCAATTTTATTTAATTCAATAGTTTGAATGAATGTAGTAGAACCATCAAGTTGCATAACAAAGCTCACATTTATATCTTATAAAAGAAGCAAAAATAATTTCATAATATTAATTTGAAACTCTCATGACTTTTCATTTTCTTTCCAATAATGATTATAAATTTGTTAATTAGTGTTAAATAAGTACAAGAAAATAAATTCTAACTTTTAAATAATATTATAACTTTCAAAATTAGTTAACAATAATAATTAATATAATAAGTGATTTTATAATAAACATATTAAGTGGTATTAAAACTTTCTACACGTATAGTCTTTTATAAATTTTTAATAATACTTAGTAATCTTAAAATTAATTAATAATAATAACTAATAGTAAAATAAATTTATAAATTACACAATTTTACATCTATTTATTAAGATAATACTAAATTAAGAATTATATTTGAAACTTAATAACTCTTCATATTTCTTAAATTAATAGCATTTACGAAAATCTTTTTGTATTCCTCTCATTTATACATGTTGTTGCTATATAAGTAGATCTTTTCCTCATAAAAACATTTATGTCTTTCAAGTGTTTTTTTATTGAAGTATGAAGAGTAGAAGAGATTGGAAAGTACATCAAATGTATGTTGATTTTATGTATTCTTGAATTGTTTTTAATTTTTTTCTTGAAATTGTTTTTACATTATTTGTATGATTTATGAGTGTTTGATGTATTTTTAATACAAATATTATAATAGTTATTTTGGTATTTTTTGTCATCAAAAGTTGTACTATTAAATTTTCCATAGTATTTGTTATTCGTAAGATTGTGATATATAGAATCATGAAATTGCTTCTACAATTTTTTTATGATTTTGGAAGGTTTGATGTGGTTTATGAATATAAATGTCATTATAGATGTTTCGATGCTTTTATGTTATTATTTATTACATACCTTTTGTTATTTGTTAGATTTTGATATGTAAAATCATGAAATTCTTTCTACAAATTGTAGTATTAATTTTTATACTATTTGTTATTCGTTAGATTATATATATATATATATATATATATATATATATATATATATATATATATATATATATATATATATATGTATATATATATATATATATATATATATATATATATATATATATATATATATATATATATATATATATATATATATATATAATCATTCGACAATCAATAAATAAAGAAAATGAAATGTTTTAATTATATTCATTATTGGCAAAGAAAACACAAATAAATTTTGGATGTTTTAACTAAACAACCGCATGAGGTTAATTTTATGGAAGTAATTCTAAATAAAGAAAAAAAGAATATCATGGTTTATTTTGGATTGAAACGACATTTGCATAACTTAAAACGTTCCATAAAATCATAAAATAAATGAGATACATGACCATTGATTTAAAAGTATGAATATTAATAAAACTAATTGGTTAAATAATTTTTTCTTTTTGTTACTCACTTAGATTTTTCATGTATAAATATTAAATAATAATTTGTTTAAATTAATAATTTTTTACTCATTTAAGGTAGTTTATTAATCTAATAAAAATATTTTTTTACGTATTTTAATTTATGAATTATTAAATAGAAATATTAATTTAAGTCAACTTCTTAATCTTTAATGTTAACGTATATTTTTTCATAAAAACTCATATTGTTTTACAAATCAAATTAACGTTTTTCTCATCTATTAAGACATAATGTTAAAAGATATCAATAATAACTATTATAAGTGTCAATTGAGTAACATAAATTAACAAAGTATATTAAGTTTTAATAGTTAATTAACTTTCATATGGAATTTGAGGGGTTTTCACATTAAAAGAAATATTTCGATATAATTAACCAACGTTAAATATTGGTGTAAGTGTTTATTAGACTTAGCAAAATGTTTAAGAGTTATAATATTAAATGAAATAATTCAATACAATTAATCAATTTTTACTTAGGTTTTTTACTTATCATTGATATTTTAAATAATCATCATGATCAATATTAAAATATGGTGAAATAAGTAACTTTTTATTAATTAATCATTACAATAGACAATAGTTAAAAATAATATTAAATCAAGAATTATGGTTAATTTAATTAATACATAAGCCGCTGATAAATTTATTAACTAATATTAGTCAAAATAGTTGCAATTGTATATATCAACTTAATATTACAATTTTTATTTTATAGTTAATTTTAATGACATAATCATTTTCCACAAGATATTTGTTAAAAATTTAACTATATGACTTTCACTTGCGCAACTCGCGAGTATTCGCCTAGTATATTATAAAAGAAGCACAAATTCAAGCACCACATTGATTTGAAACTTCCATGTCTTTTCATATTTCCAATGACTTTTCAAATTTTGTTTTATAATGCTTACTAATTGTTTTATCATAATCATATTTACAATAATCTAAACCATGTGTATATTTAATAAAGACTATCATGAAGTTTTGTGTTGTCTTTATAATAAAAATATCATTAATACTTTAATTTGATCACATTGAATTATTTTTAAAAAATACTTAGTAAATCATATATAATTAATACATCAATTTGATTAAATTGAATTGTTTGTTTCCAAAATACTTAGTAAATCATATAGTATAAGTATCTTCTAGGAAATGGAGTTAACTAATATATAAGTATATTTTACAATTACCTATATATATTATAATTATTAATAGATGTATTTTTTTCTTTCAATCACATTTATTTAAAACCCTTATGACTTTTCCAATTCTTTTTAATAATAATTATAATGTTAGTTAATAATCATAAATGTTACGATAAAGTTATATATTATAATGATATTATTACATGAATCATGTCATTTCATTTTAAATAAACATTAGTTTTTAATTGTTTAAAGTTAACGATGAAACATGATTTTAATTTTATTGTATATGTACTTTTTAAAATTAAAAGTACGTAAAAACATGCTTTTAATATTGCTTATTAAATCAATGAAAACATTATCATTAGTTTGTAATCATAAATATTATGACAAAGTTAGATATTATAATGATATCATCAAATTAATTAATGTAGTTTATTTTAGTTAATCATTAGTATTTAGTTGTTTAATTGTTGACGAAAGAATATATTTTTAATTTTATTGTATATGTAATGTTTAAAATTAGATGAACTGGTACATAACGGTCTGAAGCTTTATTATAAGTTAATGTTAGTAGGGGATCTGGGTATGGGTCACAACTGTTTTTTTAGATGCCCGTCCCATTAGAATATAATTTCATCAACAAGTCTATTATTATTTTGTATTTAAATTAATCAGTGCTTTCTAAAACTTTAGTATATTGTCTTCTTTAAATAAGAATTTATGAATGTTTTGTTATAAGAAACCATTTTTTGTCTCTTTAACTACTTTAACTGTAAGACCCGTATCCTGATTATAACATATACTTAAAATAAGAGTGTTAGAAATTATATGATCATTGGTAGTTATAAAGCTAAGAAAAACTTTAGTTACAATTTCATATGAAAATCAGCATTTTGTGTCGTTTTTAAAAAAATCATAATTAATTATAGAAAAATCGTTTGGACCTCAAACCAGTGCACAAAGTTTACAAATTGAGTCTAGTACAATTACCAAAAATAATAGTAAGCTTGAAAATGACATTATCTATAATAAAAAAATGCAATCTTTACTGATTAGTTCGGAATTGACAGATTAGATAGTCTGTTTTCAAAAATTCATAATAAATCATAGAAAAATCGTATAAATACGTAAAATACATCCCTGGAAAGGTATTGAGATATATTTCTGGAATATCAAATAAAAACATGAATTTCATGGGTTTAAAGTCGGCTAAACCAGTCTGGAACAGACTGATTCTAGAAGGTATTAATTTCAACAAAGTTATATTATTAAAATCTTTTGTCAAAAGTGTCATGCCATTTTTTATTCAAGAATTCAAGTATAAATACCCCTCAAAACATCTCATAAACCACACAACTAAATCTCAATCCAATATATAGAGGTTTCTAAGCACTAGAGTGTAAGCAAGTGAGCGGAAGGAAGCTTAAAAGCCTAACGAAGGAGTTATAGATCTCGACGACTGGTCATAAGGTAACTACAAACCTTTCTATAGCTTAATTAGGTATTATAAAATAGTTTTGTTAAGAAGTAGAATATTTAATAAGTATAACATATGTTATATTATACTAATTTCTAACAATAGTAAACAAAAACCTTAAAATGTCGTTATTATAACAATTCGTAATTTCCGAAAATAATACCGATTGATTTACTTACGTGGGCGGTGACTAGGCCGATTACTTGGGATCTGGTTGTTGGATTTTCCGAAAGGCTAAAATGCTGAAAGGATCGTGCCACCCCATCTAATCTTCTACCTGGCCGTTCTTTACTTGATAAATCATGGAGTATCATGTTGGAATTATTGAAGGGTTTTATGATGCGACTATAATATAGTTAAGGATTAAGAAATGATAGATTTCTTATTATGTTAACAGTAAAGTTGAAAAGAAATACAAAGGCGAGAAAGATAAACGATATGGTCAACTACAATCAGGTGAGTCTTCTCACTATACTATAGGTGATATTGCATGCGTAGGAAGGAACATATGTTAGACTAAGGTGATCTTACATGTTATGATAATTGTATGAATTATTGCCTGCGAGTCAATAGGCGATAAGACGGAACGGGATTGCCCGCGAGCCAATAGGCGGAACGGGAATAGCCTGCGAGTCATTAGACGGAACGGGAAAAGCCTGCGAGCGATAAGACAGAACGGGAACTGCCCGTGAGTCTTCAGCGGAACAGGGATAGCCCGCGAGTCTCACAGACATATGAATGGTTATGATGTGTTGTATGTTATATGTGATGGATCGTATGGTATTTTGAGGAACTCACTAAGCTCCGTGCTTACCCTTTCCCTATATAAACTACTGTTTCAGGTACATCAGGTACCATGGATGGCAAGGCGTGACGTGTATACACTGTGCTGCTTTATTGGAGGACTGTTTTTGAAAGGATGTTCCGTTATGTTGTGATTTAATTAACTTTCGTTAATCCTGGGATGTTTTCATTAAACTTATAAGTTATGGAATTTTGTCAAAATTAATTAAGTGGCTTTTCTTATATTAAAGTGTTCGTTTAATTTTTTTTTAATTTTACCCTAAAATTTTAGGATGTTACAAGTTGGTATCAGAGCACAGCTTGAGAGAATCAGGCTCACTTAGTGAGTTCTGGACTCAAGTTGAGGCTTAAGAGTTTTCTTAAAACATTTTTACAAAAGAAGGATGTTTTATGAAGGGTGAACTGAAGACACAGTGTGTACCGCCAGCCGATGCCAGTATGAGAAAAGGGTTAAGTATTTAATATTGTGGATGTTAAAAAACATATGGTATATGTTTGCTGAAATGCCTGGTAGAGATCACACATTGTTGTATTATTATCTGCTATTTGCTAATAGAACTGTATGCTAGTGCCGATAGGTTGCTTAGAGATTTCCACTAAGTTGTATAGAATATGGACTGAATAGTCATAGAATATGTGAGTTGACCTTATTGCATGTTCCTTATTTGGTTGTTGCCTTAAGGAAGATTCTCTTATTTGAAAGACTGTTTAGTTCGATATTGTATACAACTACGTTCGCGAAACAACCTGTCATCACTGGAGGAAGTTCCGTCTTAGTTAGAATAGCAGGGTGGGGGTGGGATTCCAAGTATTGCTAGAAGGGTTGACATATGCCTTGTAAGGGCATATGTGTTAAAATTATCGGTGAGAAGCGAATTGGATATTTCGAGACAGGTCTTGGAACGAACATGGATAGGTGTGGAAGGTAGTAGTAGAGCTCCTACTATCGAAAGCACAAGATCTGCGTTTGAGTCGGGAGTTCGTCACGAAGGATCCAAGGAGCTGAGTATGTGAGTATCTAGCATAGTTGACTTAAATGCTAGTGTAATGTGGTAAACCTTTATCCATTCGATTGTTGAATGTTGATTGTGAGGTTCAGTAGGAACAATTAAGATTTGATCATACCAGTTTGGTTGGACCGATCATGCTTAAGTTGATTACTGAGCTTAAATACTGTTGAAAGGGAGAATGTCAAAGTGCTATTGTGGTAGCTATTTTTCATGCAACTAATGGGCGCACAAGTCAGACAGGGACTAGCGGATGCAAGGGTGAGTTTTCCAACTCACGGTCAAAGAGGTGCAAGCGGCGCCTGAGATGATAGCGGGTATTTTTGAGTCGACTCTATACATGCCTAGTGCTGTGTAATAGTGGGGCTACCTACCCTTGTATTGATCTTGCTTGAGTGATTGATCAGGTCGTGTGGGTTGTGAGTCTGGATCACTCGCTCGTGATTGAGGTAACTGACGATAGAGGTGTTGACTAGGGTCGCAAGCGGATGAGTAACATATGGTGGTTGATGTAAACGTCTTTACATTATCGAAACATGTTTATTGAGATGGTGTTTGCCCCTGATGCAAGTTGTTGGCTGAGCAGAGTGGGCTTGGTTTTTGTTCGAGAGTAAGGGCTCGTAAAAAAAAATTATAAATCGAATAAACAGACTTGGACTTTAGTCCAAGTGGGGGAGGAATACGAAATTAAGGGAACAACATGAATATTATATCGAATCGATGAAATTATTAAAAATATAGTAACACGTCAATATATTTAATTCATTACTACAACTTTATATTAATACATTAAGAAAAGTTTACAGAACTACTAACCTAAACCGGAGAATCAGAAAGAAGCGAGAAAAGATCTTCTACACTCCAATCTTTGTCATCATTAGGTTGACTTGTACCTTCTCGAGGATTTGGAAGTGGTATGATTTCAATTATTGGAGGAGGAGCTCCAAGGTATGGGGTCTCGATAGGGTTGGAACATGTAACCCCATGATTAGGGGCTAAATATTGACTCATTTGGGGCGTGTGTAAGTAGGGCAGTGATGAGGAAGGGCTCTAATTCGGAACCAGTTGGGGGTAGCTATAAGAAGGAGGAAACCAGGTTAGGTCACCTACAAAGGCTCAAAAATTCTCCTCACTCGAAGACTCGAGTAAACCAGGGTTAATACTACTCATACCAGAATTAGATGGCGGAGATTGCTGTTGTGTATGAGTTCTTGATGAAGTTTCCCCCTTTTCCTGAATTTTTCTTTTCCTAAATACAACCTTATGAGTAGCTTGTATTAGCTTCTTTGTGCCGTCTGTTAGACCCGATTGTGACCCTTCAATTATCACTTCTTTTTCTTTTTTTAGGTTGGGTATTAAATCTCCCGATAATTCTGTTGCCTCAATAAATTCATTACCAAATTTCTGTGGCACAAATAACTTTAGTAATTTCAACCTTATGATATAAAGGAATTAAAAAATGTAGTTCTTTACCTCAGCACGATCAATAAGGGTTTGCAAACTCGTAATTTGTCGTTGGGGCCAATGATTGATACCTAATTCTCTATAGCATTTTTTTATTGTGTCGTTCCAATGTTGAGTTCCTTCGCAGCTTTCTCAATTGGTTCGTTAAAGTGTTCAGCTATTATTTCCCTACTTAATAAATGTCTGAAACCTCTTCCACTGCCACCTGCTATGTTTTCTGAACTAGAAGGTTCAAATCCAATTGTATTGTTATCATTCTGGATCATTTGAACATGATCCTGATTTTTTTACCCAAAGATGGACATTGATTCATCAAAATTAGTGGCCTCTATCGGTAATAATTGTTGGTTTTCAACTAAAATCTCAGGATTCTGAAATCCTTCTAGATTCCTTTGAATCAACCGAAGATGATCTTGATATTGAAAACCAACCCCAAACTCGGGATTCAATTCAATATTTATGTTATGAGTCCTCTGTAATTAATTCGCATCCCGAATACCAGCCATGAATTCTTGATTCATGGGGACAAACTCACTGCTTGTTGGGTGCACGTCCATGAATGGATTGTACTCAGTTAGACCATCCACAAATGGGTCTACAAATAACACATGTCAAATGATAAAACAAAATAGAATACTTATAAATGGATCATTCAAAAGAATTTAACCTGGTAGAAGGCATGGAGTCTGATCAAGTGCAAAGTCAGATGCATGCACCGGATCATCTGAGTTAATGTTCAACTCAGGAAAAATTTCCGGCTCATCGTGGAGATGCTCTATTGGTAGTATATCTGGAAGACTGTACCATAATTCAAAATCAAACAAAACATTAGAAAGGTAATCGAAGTATGGATGATATATGTCTAGAATGTTAGAGTCACCAAACTCTATTAAGAATGCTTGGTTTGAAGTACCCTCTTCTTGCGGAAAACCAGGTCCAGGGTTCGATAGATCGCCCATTGAAGATCTGTTTTCCATGACACGACTTTAAATATGAGTTTGTTTAC
This sequence comes from Cichorium intybus, assembly GCA_023525715.1. NCBI lineage: Eukaryota > Viridiplantae > Streptophyta > Magnoliopsida > Asterales > Asteraceae > Cichorium > Cichorium intybus. The sequence continues at coordinate 83,831,523 of CM042010.1, forward strand.
GAACAAACTAGTGATAAGAGAGGATGAGACTGAAAATGAATGATACTACATACCTGTATATATAGTATCTTGCAGCTGGAACCGAAAGGACACACGGAACTGAAAGGACACCTCACGTTTTAATTACCGAAATTCAAACTAACTACAGTAGATGCGACTTTTCACTACCCCAAGTGACATTTTTTCAAAATTCCTTGCTTGACTCTGGTGAGAACGAGATAATAAAGAGACTTTTGAAATAAAACAAAATTTTATGTCTCCATATAATGGAAATAGTTTAAAGAGTGTTCAGTACTCCAAAAAAAAAAGCTTACAATAGATGATGTAAATTTTATATTTCGGTGAAACACAAAAATTTGGAGATTCTACAAAAATAGACTTATTTAGCCAAATAGTATTTAAAAGAAATGTTGAATTGAGGCAAATGTGTGTTGAAATATGACGAATTCATATAAATACGAAATAGTGTTAAAATTAGGTGTTGCAAGTTAACTAGGTTAACTATGTATATAGGTAGATTAGAAAGTACTAAATATGTACTGTAGATAGTAGCCGGTCAAGTCGATGTGTGGGACTGTGAGAAACAGTTAGATTTTTTGTACATCTAGAGTAATTAGAGGAAAAGAAGTATGGAGTGAATGAGAATAATAGAACCTTAAGCATTATTACAGAGGTATGTGAATGTTGAAAGGGAAAGATAATTAAATCTTGTAAAGTTTCGGCAATAAGACGAGGAGGATTTTTGAAGGACACAAGGACTCGATGGGAAATACATAGAGGCGTTCGAGAATGCGGATTTCGGGACGAAATCCAAATAAGTGGGGGAGACTTGTAAGACCCGTATCCTGATTATAACATATACTTAAAATAAGAGTGTTAGGAATTATATGATCATTGGTAGTTATAAAGCTAAGAAAAACTTTAGTTACAATTTCATATGAAAATCAGCATTTTGTGTCGTTTTTAAAAAAATCATAATTAATTATAGAAAAATCGTTTGGACCTCAAACCAGTGCACAAAGTTTACAAATTGAGTCTAGTACAATTACCAAAAATAATAGTAAGCTTTCAATCACATTTATTTAAAACCCTTATGACTTTTCCAATTCTTTTTAATAATAATTATAATGTTAGTTAATAATCATAAATGTTACGATAAAGTTATATATTATAATGATATTATTACATGAATCATGTCATTTCATTTTAAATAAACATTAGTTTTTAATTGTTTAAAGTTAACGATGAAACATGATTTTAATTTTATTGTATATGTACTTTTTAAAATTAAAAGTACGTAAAAACATGCTTTTAATATTGCTTATTAAATCAATGAAAACATTATCATTAGTTTGTAATCATAAATATTATGACAAAGTTAGATATTATAATGATATCATCAAATTAATTAATGTAGTATATTTTAGTTAATCATTAGTATTTAGTTGTTTAATTATTGACGAAAGAATGTATTTTTAATTTTATTGTATATGTAATGTTTAAAATTAGATGAACCGGTACATAACGGTCTGAAGCTTTATTATAAGTTAATGTTAGTAGGGGCTCTGGGTATGGGTCACAACTGTTTTCTTAGATGCCCGTCCCATGAGAATATAATTTCATCAACAAGTCTATTATTATTTTGTATTTAAATTAATCAGTGCTTTCTAAAACTTTAGTATATTGTCTTCTTTAAATAAGAATTTATGAATGTTTTGTTATAAGAAACCATTTTTTGTCTCTTTAACTACTTTAACTGTAAGACCCGTATCCTGATTATAACATATACTTAAAATAAGAGTGTTAGAAATTATATGATCATTGGTAGTTATAAAGCTAAGAAAAACTTTAGTTACAATTTCATATGAAAATCAGCATTTTGTGTTGTTTTTAGAAAAATCATAATTAATTATAGAAAAATCGTTTGGACCTCAAACCAGTGCACAAAATTTACAAATTGAGTCTAGTACAATTACCAAAAATAATAGTAAGCTTGAAAATGACATTATCTATGGTAAAAAAATGCAATCTTTACTGATTAGTTCGGAATTGACAGATTAGATAGTCTGTTTTCAAAAATTCATAATAAATCATAGAAAAATCGTATAAATACGTAAAATACATCCCTGGAAAGGTATTGAGATACATTTCTGGAATATCAAATAAAAACATGAATTTCATGGGTTTAAAGTCGGCTAAACCAGTCTGGAACAGACTGATTCTAGAAGGTATTAATTTCAACAAAGTTATATTATTAAAATCTTTTGTCAAAAGTGTCATGCCATTTTTTATTCAAGAATTCAAGTATAAATACCCCTCAAAACATCTCATAAACCACACAACTAAATCTCAATCCAATATATAGAGGTTTCTAAGCACTAGAGTTTAAGCAAGTGAGCGGAAGGAAGCTTAAAAGCCTAACGAAGGAGTTATAGATCTCGACGACTGGTCATAAGGTAACTACAAACCTTTCTATAGCTTAATTAGGTATTATAAAATAGTTTTGTTAAGAAGTAGAATATTTAATAAGTATAACATATGTTATATTATACTAATTTCTAACAATAGTAAACAAAAACCTTAAAATGTCGTTATTATAACAATTCGTAATTTCCGAAAATAATACCGATTGATTTACTTACGAGGGCGGTGACTAGGCCGATTACTTGGGATCTGGTTGTTGGATTTTCCGAAAGGCTAAAATGCTGAAAGGATCATGCCACCCCATCTAATCTTCTACCTGGCCGTTCTTTACTTGATAAATCATGGAGTATCATGTTGGAATTATTGAAGGGTTTTATGATGCGACTATAATATAGTTAAGGATTAAGAAATGATAGATTTCTTATTATGTTAATAGTAAAGTTGAAAAGAAATACAAAGGCGAGAAAGATAAACGATATGGTCAACTACAATCAGGTGAGTCTTCTCACTATACTATAGGTGATATTGCATGCGTAGGAAGGAAGATATGTTAGACTAAGGTGATCTTACATGTTATGATAATTGTATGAATTATTGCTATGATAACGATTGTTTGTGGACGGAACGGGATTGCCCGCGAGCCAATAGGCGGAACGGGAATAGCCTGCGAGTCATTAGACGGAACGGGAAAAGCCTGCGAGCGATAAGACAGAACGGGAACTGCCCGTGAGTCTTCAGTGGAACAGGGATAGCCCGCGAGTCTCACAGACATATGAATGGTTATGATGTGTTGTATGTTATATGGGATGGATCGTATGGTATTTTGAGGAACTCACTAAGCTAAGTGCTTACCCTTTCCCTATATAAACTACTGTTTCAGGTACATCAGGTACCATGGATGGCAAGGCGTGACGTGTATACACTGTGCTGCTTTATTGGAGGACTGTTTTTGAAAGGATGTTCCGTTATGTTGTGATTTAATTAACTTTTGTTAATCCTGAGATGTTTTCATTAAACTTATAAGTTATGGAATTTTGTCAAAATTAATTAAGTGGCTTTTCTTATATTAAAGTGTTCGTTTAAATTTTTTTTTAATTTTACCCTAAAATTTTGGGATGTTACATTAACTTATAAGCCTTTTTAAATCATAATATTTAATTCATCAACTGAAATATTTTTAGTTAATCTAACGCAAAAAATCTGTATTTTAAAAGTAATTATTTTTGTATCAAGCTTCAAGAACCAATTTAGTTGAAGTTGAAATATCAATTAACTATCATAAGTTAAAAATATCATTTAAATTGTATAAGATTAGTTAGAAGTTAGAGATTTTTGACATTCAAATAATACTTATAAGAATTAGTTTATTTTCATTAAATATGTGGTTTAGTATAACCACATGAAAATACTTTATTTCAACTAGAAACTTCACCATTATGATGACATATACTAAATAAGTGAATTTAATCTATTGAAAGATGAGTTATTCAATTGCAGTTGTGTACAATATTGAAAGCAATTAATCTTAAGAATAAAAATGATATACTGAGATTGGATATGATATTTGCTAATGATATAGTATATTTGTGTTTATATTTATATTTTCTTTGTAGTTATTGTTGATAGGTACATAATTATCATGCAAAATGAATTAAATGTTTATTTTGAAACATAATAATCTGAAAGTTATTTCGTTAATTTGATTCTATTATTATAACCGCTTTGAAATTATTTATTTTCATCTTTCTAATAAATTTATTTTTTTATCTTATGGTTAAAGATAATATCAATAATTTACATCAACTTTGTCTTTTGGTATGACAATAATTATTTCATAGTTAATGATAATAAATTAATTATTTTTGACAATATATATATATATATATATATATATATATATATATATATATATATATATATATATATATATATATATATATATGATATTTTAACTACAAAATGCTTTTCCTATGCAATGTGCGGACATTCGTCCAGTTTAACATTAAAATACATACAAAACCACCTATAGAATGATATTCCGTTTGTAAATTAGTTGGTATATAATACACATGCATTACCTAGCAATCATCAGATATCTACTTTAATTGCACAGTTCATACAATAATTGTATGGAAAGATGATCTGAACCTACGGTTATATCTTAGGGGAAAATTTAAACCTACGGTTGGGAAAATGTCTTTTAAGGGTAATAAATTTTTATCATAAATACATATTTAGTTCTTTATCTTTCTTTTATACATATAACCATTATAGTTTTTGTTTTGTACACATTTAGTCACTTATGTTTTTTTTGTGTACACATATGACCATTAAACTTGCTTTTTCTGTACACGTCACTTGTGTTAATGGTCATATGTATACAAAAATAAAAGTTTAATGGTCATATGTGTACGGAAAAAATAAGTTGCATGGTCATATGTGTACAAAAAACATAAATGAGTAAATGTGTACAAAACAAAATGTTTAATGGTCATATGTATACAAAAAAAGATAAAGGACTGAATGTGTACTTACGATAAAGTTCACTACCCTTATAAGTCATTTTTTCCATATCTTAGTTTCTAGTAATCTACCCATACTTAAAAGTTCATTTATTGACGGTGCTAAAATTTATTTTTCTGGTTGGATTGGGTTATGTTTTTTTAGCCACAACTTATATACTTCTTAATTTATTGGTGATTTTAATGGCATCGATTATTTTATAATTTGAGTCAAAGAAAGTACTACTAAATGGGGGATCTAAACTTTGATCAAATAAAAGTTAGGTGGTACAAAATGTATACTTATATTTAATCACAAACATCATTGAAGATGGGGCTCAAGTTGGCCGCACCCCCTTGCAGGGTCAAAGTACTGGCTCTCAGAAATCTTTACAGAGGTGTCATTCTCTAAAAAGGTCGAGATGAAGATTGATGCATGCGGTTATCAAGCAATGTTTGTGTTGAAAATAATATTTTTGTATGTGACCATCACTGAAATAAGATGAACTGTTTTTATCTAACAAATATTATCAGTTTATTTCAGGTTACGTGAATTCAAGATCAAAAACAAGAATGAATCAAGACCCAAGAAATCTTGAGAAAACAACCAAACCTAAGGAAGTAACGCTACGTACCAAAGAGCAAAATACAAAATATCACACTGCTACAGCAATCACGACGCGACAGACACTGTGGTCGCAACGTGAAGAGAAGCAAGACAGAAGACCAAAATCCTACAGCGGTCGCGACGCGACGGCAAGGGTGGTCGCGACGCGAAGGCTCCAACGCGACACCACCTACTTCTTGATCGCGAGACTACCAACCCAACGCACAAACCAGTGGCCGACCAAAAGTAACTCGACAACGCACCTTCGCGACGCGACGGGCCCTCCGGTCGCGACGCGATGCCTATGTTCAGTGACTATAAATAAGATGCAAACCTCTTGCCATTCTTGTGCAGAAAATAACTTACACCACACATACCCATTCAAGCACCAATATTATCCTACGTCCAAAGAGCAAGAAAACCTGCCAAAACACTCAAGAAAACTCTTTTTAACCAAAGAAAATCCACGTCCAAACAAACACCAAACAAAACCGCTACACCCATACTCTACCCGACACCAAAACAAAACCTCTACCCAACACCAAATAAAACCTCTACCCAACACCATACAAAACCTCTACCCGACACCAAACAAAACCTCCACCCGACACCAAACTTCAAACCTCTAAACAACCTCAACCCGAATACCAAACCACAAAACCCACACACCCTCTACCAAATACATACACCACAAAAACCCCGTGCATCTCAATTAAACCGACACCAAAAACCCATTTCACCAAACACCAAAAACTACCAGACCTCATCCTACCGTAAAGAACGAGAATCGACGCTTCAAAGAAATCGCCATCTTCATCAACTATCGATAAGTTCTTTTGAAATTATTTGTGTCGTTATTGATTTATTCAAACTGTTATAAATCAACTGTACCAAATATCCAATACATCCGAATTGAACCTTGACAACAAAAACATATGAGGACTGTATTTAACCGAGACATCTAACTTCTAACTTCTAACCTTTTTATTTATTGTAAAAACACTTTATCGTTGATAATGGCGTTTATTACATCTAACCTCTAACTCCTAACATTTACTTTATTTACCGCTTTCTGTCTATTTAAATACTGTCTAGTTTAGTTTTACCGCTTTATTTAATTCCGCAACTCTTATTTTATTCCCGCATATTATAGACAAAATACATATCTGTCACACAGTAACCGGCTTAAAAAACCTTACTCGTGGAGATCGGTTATCGTATATTTTCAACAATTGGTATCAGAGCTTGTGTGATTTACTTTGAAATTTTTGTTGAGAACTTTTGTGTAGCGTTTTTATAAACCACCAATAAGTTTTCTTTAGAAATTTCATCTTAATATCACTTGTTCAACAAAAAAAAAAATTTAAAATCATAAAATTTTCAAAAAAAAAAAAAAAAACACAACCCAAAAATGTCTTCCACAACTACTCAAGAGCTCCATATGTCATCGATCAGGTATGGTCTATGATCTCAGAAATCGGTCTTTCAAGAACACCATTTGAGTCCCACATGACTAAGATTGAGAACAGTTTGAAAGCTGATCTCAAACTATATCATGACACAATAGTCAAATCTGATATCTACAAATCTGAATTACAAACCTTGCAACTCAGATTTGGAGAATCAACAAAGACTAGAGACAAACTTGAAAGAGACGTCGAACGAAAATCAGAAGAATATAATCACGTCTTAGATCAATTAAATGAAGCTCTAAAACAAAAAAAGGACTTGGAAATAAAAAATCAATCTGTTTTTCCATCTGAAATAAAAGATGCCTTAGAAATAGAAGTCCTTCAGTTAAAACTAAAAATTCAAGATTTAACTGACATAAACTCTAGTTTGATTCTGAAATTAGATGATTTTTCAAAACAAATCAAACTTCTTGAATCCGAAAATCAAAGATTTCAAGGAAAACTGGATTCTATCAATCTTGCTAGAAAGCTAAGTGATGATATTTTCATCAAAGCAACATCCTTAGGATCTGGCAAAATCGATACGAATTACAGACCTGGATTAGGAAGAGAATCCTTCGAAATCGAACAAGCCAAACAAGAAACCAGGACAAACAGTGAAAACTCTGAATCAACTCTAACAGATCCATCCACATCTGTTAATGAGGAAAATTCAGACGACGAAATAGTTATCAAATGTAACCCAGATGATACTGATTTCAGTGTTTCCAAAAGATTTTTCACTAATAGGTCTTCAACCCACCAATTCCAAATTACCAAGCAAAACTCCAAACTTAAAGACTTTTTGAATAAAACAAACTCCTTTTACAAGAAAGGCAGTACCTCTAAACCAATTGCTCTTCAAAAGGAACAAGACAAGCCCAAAGTTTTAAAACAAACCCAAAAGAAACCTTTGAATCCAGCCTCCTTGCCACAAAAACAAAAATATTTTCAAAACCATCCTCATCCCAAAAACAAAGAAAGGTTATCAGACAAGTCATTACATAAAGGATACCTTTCACACAATCAGAAATCTTTCCAAATGACAGGATTTCAAAAACAAATCTTAAATTGGGAAAATCTGATAAGTCAAATCAAGCCTCAACCACTTCGTCCAATTAACAGAAACCATAATAATTTCAAATCACCGAAAACCATTAACAAATCAGGACCCACCATGGTTTGGGTACCTAAACTTTCTGTCTAATTGCAGGCACTTTGTGCTGGAGAGCCCAAGGATGATACATGGTATATCGAGAGTGGCCGTTCCAAGCATATGACAACAAACCATAGCCTTCTACAAGACTTCAAACCCACACTACCTCCGATGCAGAAACTTCACAATCAAACCAAAATGATGCGGATCCAGTCGAGGGGGAACCACCAAAACCAGAACCCTTCTAAAACACCCCAATCCACCTGTCCAAATAATCCCAATGCATAATTTATGGGAGAACCACCAAAACCAAATTCCTCTTTAAACAATCCCAAACTACCTATCCAAAATGATCCCAGTGCATCATTTATGGGGGAACTCTCGTTACCCCATTCTCACCCCCAAACCAAAATTTACCAAAAACATTCAAATAACCAAATTTTTCAAAAACATCCACATAATCAAAAATCACAAAAAATATTTTGAATAAAGTTTTATCATTTTAAAAGTTTTTATAAAACCATGTGATTAACATCTTCTTGACTAAATTTTCAGATACTTATGCTCGATGAATGTTCTCAGTTATATTAATTCTTAATTAAAGAGAAGGTTCAAATTTCAAACATTTTTCATTATGTACATTCTCCTATTCCCTTTGAATTTATTTCAATTATAACGATTTTATCTATTAAGGGACATAAGATCAGGAGATTCAGATGAAAACCAAACCCATGTGAGAATTTGTGCCTCGTCTTCAACTGCTAAGTGGATTTCATTTCTGTGAGCAAAGGTGTTTTCATTATGACTTATAGGATTTATACTCTTATACCGTGATGCTAGTCTCATTTTTGCTTAGATATCAAGATGACCAGGGACGATACAATCATTTTCTTATATATCAGACAAACTGTCTTTTATATCACCTATCCCTATCCTCAATCAAACCACTTCAAAGAAAAGACTGATCATCTGGCATAACGAATCTGACAAATGAAGAAACGGCAAAGTCATATCCAAGAAAACCAGAAGATAACTCAAAACGCAAAGTCATATCCAACAAATGCTGTCAACAAATCAAAATTGGTAACCACATCAGATATCTTTTACACAATGTGTATTCACACAAATCAAGAAAAGATAAAGTCAAAGGTGAAGTGTTCACCAAAGAAAAGGAATATTTACAACAACAATCCATCAAGACAGACATCCCTCAAAATTTTACAAACAAACAGATTTTCAAAAACCGATGATTTACCGGGATACTGTAGCCTTCATAATTGAATATTCTTAGTTGCAAACTGCACTATGAATATTTCTAAACCCCTCTACATGTATTTCCCGACGGAGAGAGAGTGAACATCAATGGCATGAATGAAGAAACCCTCTGAGTAATGCCGAAACCAGTCTTATGTGATTGATTATCTAATATGAAGACCAAGTGACTAAAGTATATAGGTATAAATCCACATTAAGCATAAGTCAACACCTTCAAACTGAGAGATATCACTCATCTTTAGTGATTATACACCAGTTCTGCACCCAGAACAACCAAAACACCTCAGTCAAGTGTGAGCTATACCTATGAGAGTTCATCTGAATCGACCTATTAAGATCACTTGTCGTCTTTATAAATGTTATAAAATCTTAAGGAATATTATGAAAGTACATATACAAAAACCTTTTGATAATTGAACATGAAACCTTGATTCAGAAACAAATATTCTTGACAAACATTTTTCAAAACATAAGTAAAATCTAGTCACACTTTTTCAAAACTAGTGATATGGTTTTATAAATGTTTTATCCAAATTTCAAGAATTTTCAACCTTACCTTTTAATCTGTTCTTATTTCAGTAATGATCACATAGGGGGAAATTGTTGAAAATAATATTTTTGTATGTGACCATCACTGAAATAAGATGAACTGTTTTTATCTAACAAATATTATCAGTTTATTTCAGGTTACGTGAATTCAAGATAAAAAACAAGAATGAATCAAGACCCAAGAAATCTTGAGAAAACAACCAAACCTAAGGAAGTAACGCTACGTACCAAAGAGCAAAATACAAAATATCACACTGCTACAGCAATCACGACGCGACAGACACTGTGGTCGCGACGTGAAGAGAAGCAAGACAGAAGACCAAAATCCTACAGCGGTCGCGACGCGACGGCAAGGGTGGTCGCGACGCGAAGGCTCCAACGCGACACCACCTACTTCTTGATCGCGAGACTACCAACCCAACGCACTAACCAGTGGCCGACCAAAAGTAACTCGACAACGCACCTTCGCGACGCGACGGGCCCTCCGGTCGCGACGCGATGCCTGTGTTCAGTGACTATAAATAAGATGCAAACCTCTTGCCATTCTTGTGCAGAAAATAACTTACACCACACATACCCATTCAAGCACCAATATTATCCTACGTCCAAAGAGCAAGAAAACCTGCCAAAACACTCAAGAAAACTCTTTTTAACCAAAGAAAATCCACGTCCAAACAAACACCAAACAAAACCGCTACACCCATACTCTACCCGACACCAAAACAAAACCTCTACCCAACACCAAATAAAACCTCTACCCAACACCATACAAAACCTCTACCCGACACCAAACAAAACCTCCACCCAACACCAAACTTCAAACCTCTAAACAACCTCAACCCGAATACCAAACCACAAAACCCACACACCCTCTACCAAATACATACACCACAAAAACCCCGTGCATCTCAATTAAACCGACACCAAAAACCCATTTCACCAAACACCAAAAACTACCAGACCTCATCCTACCGTAAAGAACGAGAATCGACGCTTCAAAGAAATCGCCATCTTCATCAGCTATCGATAAGTTCTTTTGAAATTATTTGTGTCGTTATTGATTTATTCAAACTGTTATAAATCAACTGTACCAAATATCCAATACATCCGAATTGAACCTTGACAACAAAAACATATGAGGACTGTATTTAACCGAGACATCTAACTTCTAACTTCTAACCTTTTTATTTATTGTAAAAACACTTTATCGTTGATAATGGCGTTTATTACATCTAACCTCTAACTCCTAACATTTACTTTATTTACCGCTTTCTGTCTATTTAAATACTGTCTAGTTTAGTTTTACCGCTTTATTTTATTCCGCAACTCTTATTTTATTCCCGCATATTATAGACAAAATACATATCTGTCACACAGTAACCGGCTTAAAAAACCTTACTCGTGGAGATCGGTTATCGTATATTTTCAACAGTTTGTATTCAAAACTTTATGATCCAAAGTTTCATATTATTGTGGATGTTTTGAAACAATCAAATCTTTTTGCTCCACTCACTAAATCAACCAAACAAGATCCTTTTAGTGCATTGTCTAAAGCTTTTTCTATAATTATTGTTCCTAAGGATGAATATGCCATCTATTTTTCTTTTATTAATGACTAGGTTGAAACTCTTCATAAACCAAAGTTTTTGAAAAGTATCATAGTTCTAATTTCGGATAACAAAACTGTTTTTTTGAAAAGCCACTATACAATCAACTTATCCCCATGCTTTCTGAAATGGGTTACATGGATCAAAATCGTAGCATGGTTCAGTATACGAAGGAAAAATTTCAAGTTATTTAGCACTTTGTTGTACATTTCTTTATCAAGTGCTTATCGTGGAAAACCAACAAAGCATACTCCATGAGTAATTCTTTGCTGATAGTCATGTGGAGGTTATACTACTACAAATTTGTTGATATTGGATCAATCATTTGGAAGGACCTCAAATCCTTTCATGACAAACTCAAAGAATGAAAACTAGAGGGCCAAATTTTAGGTACTCTACTTACATAAGATTTATGCCTCTTATGAAGTATCCATATGTAATACCCAGGAAACAGGTTTAAATTCCTTATCAACTTGTAATAACATGTTGATGGTCTTAAAGGAGTTTTAGATTATACATTGGTGTTTTTGATAAAAAGGACAAAAAAGTTAAAGTGAATAACGAACCATATCTTGGGATTTGAGGTGTTATGTTGTTGTTTAAATGTTCATTTTATGACTAAATATGAAGTTTAGATGCTATGTTTGAAATTATGGGTCAAAGGGTTGAAAGACAGAGGCGACATTGAGATAGAGATGCTATCTTTGAAAGATAGAGGTTCTATCAATATGGAGATGCTATTTTTGAAGATAGAGGGGCAATTGAGGTAGAGACGCTATCTTTGGAAGATAGAGACGCTATCTTCGACTGACAACAATCCACTTAAAGCCTTTAAGTTGGTCATTTGGGGTGTTTCTCACTTCACAACAGAAGGTTCGGGAGAAAAGAAGTTTCATGTCTATTTTGGAGTTAAATTCATCAAATTGAGGTGAAAATCAAAGGGGGTTTTGCACCCAAATCAAGAATTAAGGTTAGTACACTCTTATATGTTTAAAAGCTAAGAAATTCTTGGTTAATTGATGATTTTGGTTGGTGTGGAAGTTGGTAAATGTAGTGTTTAGTGCATATAATCGAATGGTATGTGGTAATTCATAGTTTCTAGGTGTTCGGGAGCTAAAAATGGAGTTTTTGAGCTAAAAATCATCATTGGTCATAGATATTGACCCTATCTATTAAAGATAGCACCTCTATCTAGTCAATAATGGAAAATCAATAGAATTTTGTTGTGTAAGCTGAATTGGTGATATATTTGTTGGATTAGGTGTCTAAGCCATGACTTATAATTTGTATTTATCTTATTAATAGAAGCAAAGTCCATTTGGGTTGCCCTTGGTAGTCCAACCGGCATCAAGGTTAAATAGAGAGAGAAATAAATAGTTCGTTAATTTATTATGTGATAATAAATTAATGATAAACTAGTTTGGAATTAATCAGAATTAATTGGAATTAATTTGGAATTAATTAAAAGTGCAGGGGCTAAATTGATTATAAGTGTAGGGGCTAGAATGCAATTGTTCAAAAGTTGAACACTATAAATAAGGCTCTCCCCATCACTTGAAAACTTGCACCATTCCAAATCATCTCCTTGGAATTTCTCTTCTCTCCTTGCCGTCTATAATCCTTCTCTAAGGTTTTATAGCGAGCCGTTCTTAATAAGAGGTTAAGACAGTTAACCTCTGCTTGGGCTTCTGGGTGTGATCTCATTTGAGGCAGGACACTTGTGCTGCTCGGCTTCAAGAATAAAACTAAAGGTTAGTTTTATTAATTGTTTTATATAGAAATTTCTGTTAGTCGTTATTAGAAATTTCTGTTAGCCATTAGAATTATTATTATATGTTCAAAGATAGAAAACATAGATCCTTTCTAGGTTGCATGTGAACTTAGGATTTTAGTTCATAGATTGCAGAAAAACCTTACAGTGGTATCAGAGCGTTGGTTGTTTTCTTATTGAATTGCTATAATTGTTTACTTAAAAGATAAATTAAATCGTTTAACGGTTTAAATTTAATTTTAAAATTAAGAGTTAATTTTTGAAAAATTAAATAGATAAAACAGAAATATTTTAAAAGTTTAAAATATATCTTATATATATTATAATTAATAGTTAATATTTTATATATAAGATAAATTGTTAGTCTTACCGTTAGTAGGCCTCATTCACAAAACTGTCCTATAAAGAGGGTATAAGGCGACTGCCTATAAAATGGTAGTCTAATGGGTATCCATTTTCACCCACCGCTCTCCTGGTCAGTCGAGTGTTGTTAGCCGAACGGGTTTGATGGAACCGCTAAAGCCTCTTAAAAGTATAATTATATATTTGAAAGTACTAGAACCATTATCAAAAATCCCAATCTAGTTACTTTAGGTTAAAAATGTGAATTGATGCTAATCCATGAAGTTGCACATTGCACTTTATGAAATATTGGTGGAGCGTGTGTGGTTTACCGGCACACCAATGGGGGAGAATAAAGAGTGGCAATGGGTGTCTCGGGTGTTATCATTGTTGATGGAGCGTGTGTGGTTTACCGGCACATAAATTTGAGATGATAATGGACCCCGAGAGTACCAAGCTAATTTGCATGGTTATTCACACCCGGTTTGTGATCCTCGGCATCCCAGTCACAAACGGTGGGGCATATCCGAGATTAAACATGCTATTGAACAGTTCAATAAATCTCAAAAGAAACTAGGAATTCCATTTATAATAAGATTATTTTTCCGCGGTGGAATTGGCTGAATCGTCATTCGCCTACCTTTATAAAATTTGCTTATAGATTACGACATCCCTCTTCTATGTTGCAAATTGTTATAGTTGGATCCTAGCCTTATTTTATATTGGGTTATTATAAGGACCGACAAGTATCCAATTAAACTTACATTCTTCTATAGATGTCTTCTGCTGATCAATCCGCTCCCCACTCAAACTCTAGTGTTCCCTCTATCCTCTCAATGTGTTCCAAGGTTCAATTGAACGGGACAAACTATAATGAATGGATTAGAAATATCAAGATGGCTCTGAGGTACGAGAACAAAGAGTATGTCCTCGAGACCGAGCTTGTCGATATTGACTCTGAAACTGCTACTCCCGAGGAGATTGCCTCGTACCAAAAACATTCTGATGATGCGACCAAAGTGGCCTGCATCATGATAGCCACAATGAACCCCGAATTACAAAGGATATACGAAGACTACTGGCCCTTTGAGATGCACAAGGAGCTTGCGGAAAAGTTCCGCAAGCAAGAGCGCATCGAGAGGTGCGAGGTGGTCAAGGACTTCACGAACAGCAAACCTAAAGATAAAGAGTCCATCTGCGCTCATGTGCAAAGAATGCAAGGTTACGTGGAGCGGCTTAGAAAGCTTGCGATGCCTGTACCGGAGGAGTTGGCCGTTGACATAGTGCTTAACTCCCTACCGAGTTCTGATGACCTGTTCAGGCTGGCTTATCATTTGAACAACAATCAGGCTAACCTGACTGAGTTGCATCGCATGCTTCGAGTTGCTGAGGACGGGATGAAGGGTAAAAGTATACCCTCAGTAAATCAGCCCGTCCTAGCCATTGGAAGTGACAAAGGAAAGAAGAGGAAGGGTCCTCCTAAGCAAAATTGGAGGGAAAAGGTTCAGGTCGGGTCATCAAGCAATGGCTCGAGAACCAAGTCTTCCCAGATTCCTTCTGTGGCCAACCCCGATGAAGCCAACTGTTTCTACGGCAAAGAGAAGGGTCATTGGAAGAGAAGCTGCCCCAAATACTTGCAGGATGTCAAGGATGGGAAAGTAAAGCCATCGACAGCAGGTATATAACTATCTCTAAAAAAACACCATCTTCTAATTCTTGGGTCCTTGATACAGGATGTGGTTTTCACATTTGTTCTGATCTGCAGGGCCTAAAGGAAAGCAGGGAGGTGGAGCACGGTAGACTGAACTTGATCATGGGTAATAGGAGATCGTCCCCTGTTACCAAGATCGGCGTTTACAGTTTAGTGCTTAGTAGTGATGTTAGTATAGAGTTAATTAATTGTTGCTATTCGCCAAAAATGGCAAGAAACATTATTTCATTTCACGCATTGTTCAGAAAAGGATTTCAATTTTCTTTTGATAATAAAATTGGTTCGATTTCTGTTTTCAAAAATGGTATTTTGATTTTTACTGCTTATCCTTGTGATGGTGTGCATGAAACCGTTGAATGTGTTGACAATTTAGGACATAGTGTAAATTATATTGATTCTACTAGTGGTGTAGAAAAGGCATATCTGTGGCATAGTCGGCTCGGGCACATCAACAAGAAACGCATCGCCCAACTCCAAAAGGATGGAGTGTTGGAATCATTCGACCTCAGGTCGGATGATGTATGCGAATCTTGTCTGTTGGGCAAGATGACTAAATCACCTTTCAAAGGGTCTTTTGAAAGAGGTGAGGGTCTGCTAGACATCATTCACACGGATGTGTGTGGTCCATTCAGATCAACCACAAAGGATGGCACGCGGTTCTACGTAACCTTTACTGACGATTTTAGTAGATACGGTTATATCTACTTAATCAAGCAAAAGTCAGACATCTTTGAAAAGTTCAAAGAGTTTAAGAACGAGGTAGAGAATCAATTAGGCAGGAAGATAAAGATGCTCAGGTCCGACAGAGGCGGAGAGTATCTAAGTATCGAGTTCCTAGACTATCTAAAGGAATGCGGAATAGTTTCGCAGTTGACACCTCCCAGGACACCACAGTTGAACGGTGTTGCGGAGAGGCGCAACCGAACCCTATTGGACATGGTTCGTTCCATGATGAGTTGAGCTTCACTTCCCATTCACTTCTGGGGGTATGCCTTAGAGATAGCCGCCCATATCCTCAATCTTGTCCCTACTAAAAAGGTTGCTAAAACACCTCATGAAATGTGGACGGGGAAAGTTCCCTCGTTGGCACATATCAAAGTCTGGGGTTGTGAGGCTTTCGTTAGACGAGAGACTCAAGACAAACTCGCAGAAAGAAGCAAAAGGTGTTTCTTCCTTGGTTATCCCAAACAGTCCTTTGGATATCTATTCTACAGACCGAGCGAGGACGTGGTCTTTATAGCTAGACGAGCAGTCTTTCGAGAGAGAGAGATCATATTCAAAGAGGACAGTGGGAGTACCATTGATCTGGAAGAAATTCAAGAGTCATCAGATGACGCAACCTTAGGAGAAACTAGCAACCAACATGGGGAAGAAGTTCCTGTTGGTCCGACAGATGTATCCTTACCTCTTAGGCGTTCCGGTAGGGTTAGCATGCCACCCGAGTTTTATGGGTTCCATATAACTTCGGATGGGGACACGTTTGTCAGTGATAGGACACTGATAAATTTGGATGAACCAGCTAACTACCAGGAAGCAGTGGCGGGCCCTGAGTCTGCCAAGTGGAGAGAGGCCATGGATAGCGAGATCAAGTCCATGTATGACAATCAAGTTTGGAACTTGGTTGACAACGTAACGGGTCGAAAGACAGTCGGGTGCAAATGGATCTTCAAGAAGAAGACCGACATGGACGGAAAGGTACACACTTTCAAGGCAAGACTGGTTGCGAAGGGCTTTACTCAAACCCCAGGGGTTGACTATGACGAGACCTTCTCACCAGTAGCCAAGATAAAGTCTATTAGGATTATACTGGCCATAGCTGCATTTCATGACTATGAAATTTGGCAGATGGACGTCAAAACCGCTTTCCTTAACGGAAAGTTGACTGAGGATGTTTACATGAATCAGCCAGAGGGTTTTGTCGATGCAAAGTATCCCAATAAGGTGTGTAAGCTTGAGAGATCAATCTACGGATTGAAGCAAGCTTCTCGCAGCTGGAATCTTTGTTTCCATGAGAAAGTCAAAGAGTTTGGCTTCTCTAGGAGCGAGGATGAGTCCTGCGTATATGTCAAGGCTAGTGGGAGTATAGTCACCTTTCTAGTGCTGTATGTCGATGACATACTGCTCATGGGAAACGACATTCCAACCTTGCAAGATGTCAAGGCTTGGCTTGGGAAATGTTTCGCCATGAAGGACCTAGGAGAGGCTGCCTATATTCTCGGGATAAGAATATTGAGAGATAGGAAGAAGAGACTAATTGGACTTAATCAGGGTACATACTTGGAAAAGGTACTAAAGAGGTTTAGTATGGAAAATTCCAAGAAGGGAGAGCTACCTATCCAAAGTAATGCAAAATTGAGTAAGACTCAAAGTCCGAGTACAGATGAAGAAATAGCTGAAATGAGTTGGGTACCTTACGCTTCGGCTGTAGGATCGATCATGTACGCTATGACGTGTACTCGCCCTGATGTGGCTTTTGCTTTAAGCATGGTCAGTCGGTACCAGGGAAACCCTGGAAGGGCGCATTGGATAGCTATGAAAAATATACTCAAGTATCTGCGAAGGACAAAGAACATGGTGTTAGTCCTCGGTGGCAGTGATACCTTGAGAGTTGAAGGATATACGGATGCCAGTTTTCAGACGGATAGAGACAATGGTCGGTCTCAGTCGGGCTGGGTATTCCTTTTGAACGGTGGAGCAGTTACTTGGAAAAGTTCCAAGCAAGAAACAGTGGCTGATTCTACGTGTGAATCAGAGTACATAGCAGCAAGTGAAGCGTCAAAGGAAGCGGCTTGGCTGAAGAACTTTATCGGTGACCTTGGAGTAGTCCTGAGTATTCAGGAGCCCTTGGAACTGTTCTGCGATAACGAAGGTGCGGTCGCCTTGACAAAGGAACCGCGAGATCATGGAAAGTCCAGACATATCGACAGAAAGTACCACTACATCAGACATAGGGTAGAAGAAGGTCACCTCCTTGTAAAGAGGGTATCATCGGAAGATAATCCTGCAGATCCCTTGACAAAGGCTCTGAGTAGGATTAAGCATAATCAGCATGCTAGGAGCATTGGATTAAGAGATGATATAAGTTTTTGCAATTAGATAAGTTTTGAAACTTATAACAATGTTATGGTATTTGACTTATGTGATTTAATAATGGAGATTTATTAATGAGTAATGGTTTACTAATTTTGTCAATAATATATCATTGTGTTTCATTTTGCATGTTTTATTTCCTGAATAATTGGATTATTCAAATATCTACAGTCGTTCATACTTTTAGGGAGTAAGTATGAAGCAAGGCTGTCATGAATTAGTTGTAGATTGTCTAAGGAGTTAGACATTGCAATAAGATTGCTGCAATATTCATGAGTACTTGGAAATGGAGATTTGAGTATTGGATAAACCCGCGCTCAATGGATTGCTTCATGGATTATATCACGAGCAATATTGAGACGATAATATCTTTTGATCTTTAAGCTAAGACATATGAGTTATGATTTACTAGACGGCTGTTCATTGATAATACAAAACCGCATCGGTAACTCGGTGTTATAAAACGTGTTGTTGTGAGTAATTTGTCTGGTAAAAGACATAAGTATATGAGTCAAAGTTTATTCGTCCCTTGACCCTAACGGGGAACAGATATCTGTAGGCCTCTCGATGAATTTGAAGTTGACTAAAATGGTTGGCCAACTGGGACTAAAGTGGTAGTCTAAGAGTCATATACAAATCGGAAATCGAGGAACAGTGAATCAGACCAGATTGATTTTATCCATGTCTTGAGTCTGAAAAATATCTAGTTGGATGGAGGATCATCTGATCACTTATCTTTGGACAGAACTGACTAGGTCAGAGTTCAGCAGCAGTTTCTAGGAAGCTACAGTTTGCTAATTAATCTGAAGATAAATGGACAATTAAAGTCATAGACTTATCCAAGTGGGAGACTGTTGGATTAGGTGTCTAAGCCATGACTTATAA
This sequence comes from Cichorium intybus, assembly GCA_023525715.1. Taxonomy (NCBI): domain Eukaryota; kingdom Viridiplantae; phylum Streptophyta; class Magnoliopsida; order Asterales; family Asteraceae; genus Cichorium; species Cichorium intybus. The sequence goes on from CM042010.1 coordinate 83,850,892, forward strand.
TTTGTATTTATCTTATTAATAGAAGCAAAGTCCATTTGGGTTGCCCTTGGTAGTCCAACCGGCATCAAGGTTAAATAGAGAGAGAAATAAATAGTTCGTTAATTTATTATGTGATAATAAATTAATGATAAACTAGTTGGAATTAATCAGAATTAATTGGAATTAATTTGGAATTAATTAAAAGTGCAGGGGCTAAATTGATTATAAGTGCAGGGGCTAGAATGTAATTGTTCAAAAGTTGAACACTATAAATAAGGCTCTCCCCATCACTTGAAAACTTGCACCATTCCAAATCAGCTCCTTGGAATTTCTCTTCTCTCCTTGCCGTCTATAATCCTTCTCCAAGGTTTTATAGCGAGCCGTTCTTAATAAGAGGTTAAGACAGTTAACCTCTGCTTGGGCTTCTGGGTGTGATCTCATTTGAGGCAGGACACTTGTGCTGCTCGGCTTCAAGAATAAAACTAAAGGTTAGTTTTATTAATTGTTTTATATAGAAATTTCTGTTAGTCGTTATTAGAAATTTCTGTTAGCCGTTAGAATTATTATTATATGTTCAAAGATAGAAAACATAGATCCTTTCTAGGTTGCATGTGAACTTAGGATTTTAGTTCATAGATTGCAGAAAAACCTTACAATATTATGACTAAGGAAGGTTTAAACTTTATTCATCTATAGATAAGAAGGAATAATGAAGCTTGAAAACATCAAATATAGTGTCTTTTGATCATGGACATAAGGTGAGTAACTTTACTCAACTTGACTGGTGTTATGCTGTATGTTGTATTTTGTTTAAATATATGTTCGTGTATATCATATGATGATGCTAGATTTAATTACCTTGGTGAGTTATAATAGTATAATGACCTTATGTGTTAACATAGGTGAAACCCTAAAAGTAGTTGCTTCTAAGTATGAATGATGTAATTATAGGGGGTTATAATGGTGTATTAGTAGGTGGTTATATTCGTTGGTGTTTTATATGGTGTTCAAAGGGTTGTATAACGATTATTTACATCCATATGGTGTAATCAAATATTAACTCGGAGTAATTGATTGTTGGTGATGGATCTTCGGGTTGGTGAAAAGCCCAAGATTCTTTGGTGAATGTTTTCAATATCGGTGTTAACCATAAATATGGTGTGTTTCAATAATGGTGATTTAGGTGTTACGATATATCCGATTTGTGTTGGATTTTCAGGTGACGAATGATTGGTGAAATCTTAATGCGTGGTTTGTTTTTATAAGTTTTGTTGTAAATTTTATCTCGTTGCAGTAGAGTTATTCAGTAAGCGTTTATGCTTACGTAATTTTTGTTGTGCTGTTTTGGCAGGTATTAGGTGTAGTAACGCCCGGTGGATCGTGGAAAGATCTTGAAGATATCCACTTGTCGCTTCCCAGACATCGAGTATTGTGTTTTAAATACCAATTTTGTACTGGTTTTATTAAAATGTTGTAAATACTTGATGTTGGTTTTTGGGGCGTTACACCATAGAAGAAGATGAAGAAGTCTTCGTGGCCACTCAACTAAAAGGGTATACTCCTAATCCTAACTCTACTATCAAGGTAATGTGTTTTGCCCATCTCTATGCTGATTTGTTGGATCTAAAGTTCACTATTCTGAAACAACATCTCTTAGATACTGCTCATCTTCAACCTGAAGAGCAGAACGCACTGTCCATGTATACAAGGTACAACCCTTACATCTATATACCGCAAACTCTGTTGACCATAAGCAGACTTCAAGATCTAATAGAAAGGCAATGAAATTCTCTTCCCTAAGTTGTCCAACAAAAAATTCAAACCCACTGGCCTCCGCTTTCTCCCGAAAAGAAACTAGAGAATATAGACCTAATGAAATGTTACATAAGATTCGAACCTCACCCATCCATTCATCCATTACAACAACCAGATGTCTCACAATGGCACAAGAATGTGGCACATAATCTACCCCCTTCTTCCCAATATGAAAGTGTTGCCATCGTCAAAATTTCATTACTCCCCTCTAGAACACACTTGCACAAGTCTTTTAAGAATAGCTTTCCTTCTAACACCCCACCAAAATAGTTGTACACAAGCAAATGGTCACGATCAGCAGCCAAGTTTGTTCCACTAAAACATAAGCATGACCTAAGGATGATTCTACATGAACAATAACGAGATCATTTAATTATATAACCAAAAGTAAAGGACCCTTTGAAAGACCTTTAGCTTGACAATGACGGTAAATCCAACATCTGACCATGTGGGCATACAAGTTGGACAGTCTCATGATGAAACTGGGTTCCATAAAGCCGCAGGTGGTGAGACTATTTTCGTAAGCTAAAAAGTCATAGAGAATGGAATGAAGCTTTTTCAAGAATGAAGGGTAGAAAGGAGAAGGTGAGTAAATTCAGAGGGAAGTGTGATACACAAGAGCTAAGCGAATCGACTAAGAAATTTATTGATACACGAGCAGAAAGTCAAAGTAAAGGGAAAGAGAAAGAAATTGGATTGGAGAAGAAGATGTCAAGATTATCAAAAACTTACATTCTAGAAAGTTATAAACTCGTGACAAGTTAGAAGAAAGAAAGGCTAAATAGGATGGGCATGAAAGAAAAGAAATCAAGGCCCTTATTGCGCATTGCATCATAATGAACCAACTCAAAGTCGAAGAGGTTTATAGCTCTATATTGAGATATAAGGAGGAGAATAAAGAAAAGGAACGTTTAGGAAAGCTTACGCCATTCAAATTGCTAGCGGAATAAAAGAAAAAGAAAGAGTCTAAAAAACGATAAAAATGGTTGAATCAAGCATCAAGATAGAAAAATCAAAAGTAAAGGTTGCTTCAAAGGTCAAAGCAGTTGTTGATGGCAAAGTGTAACAACCCAAATTTTCAACCAAATCTTTTTCATTATTTTTAATATAAAACTTGATTTATTTTAATTGGAAAAACCATAACTAAATGAAGGATTAACAATCGTAATATAATGTATCTAAAACCATATCATAAAATAACATAGTAAAGTGTCCCATGCATGCGACGCGCTGCCGTCAAACCTTGCTATTCTCATTGTCTACAGAAGTACCTGAAAACATTTTAAAATCAATGGGTAAGCATAAAGCTTAGTGAGTTCCCAAATTACCAGACATGTAACACACAGTCAACAACTAGTTCTTGATAAATGGCCTGATCCTACCCGTGATACAACACCTATAGTTGCCCATGATACAACACTTATGAAACATGGAAACGGTCCTACCCATAATACAACACCTATGGGTTCCTGGTATCGCCCTACCCATGATACAACAGCTATGGGCGGACACGCATCAATACTGAACTACCAACATATATCAAACCACAATTATAAGAACAAATCAAATAATTGTAAATAACACACAAGTTGCCTAAGAATGCAACATCATATAGCAAGGCAAGGAGAACAACATGTCTCGAACACATGTGAATAATTGCTAATATCCCGACCTAAGCTTGTCGGATCACCTAAATCTCAAACACACAACCATATTAACTCACAATCCTACATTCCTTGCTGGTTTGACCACAAGGTGACTAACCCACCAAAGTCTATACTCAAAAGGTCAATACAAGTGCAAAATCCTCAACAAAGGTGATGGTAGCACTATCACCTTCCCCGTAACGTCGCTAAGTATGTATCTCCATTAGGCGGCTCATCGCAGTTAGCGTTGCTAACCAGAGCTGTTAGCGACACTAACCCCTAGATTGTCTCAAACCTCCATTAAGTCCTTAAACGGTCCAGCCAGTAGCCATAGCTTCCAAGACTCGACCAATAGGACCAAAGACTTGCCTTCACAGTCCATCATTCAGTCATGCATGCTCTATGCACGTCTAAAACCCTAACCCTAACCCTAACATGATAATAACTCCATTAATCCAAAGCATGGCTTAAAGTGGGTAGAAGGTGGGGTCTTGATCACGAATTTGAATCCCAGAAGGGTGTTTAAGGGTATCTATAAGGCCTGGAGTCCTTCAAACTCCAACCAAGACACGATAGCATGAAAAAAAGGGACAAATCTAACATATAACCCTAAAAAACGATCATGGATTCAACTCAGAGGTTCAGATGACTTATAGAGGTCCTAAGCTTCCAGGAGAAGATCATGAACTCATTGAACTTGATGCTACCACACCTTCTACCTTCTTTTTTTCAAGAAAACCTTCCAAGAACAAGATAATGAGAGGAGATAGAGGTCCAGCCGTCAGAGTTTTGCCAAAAGTACGAACCCTAGAGGCTAGAGCCTTTAAATAGGCTTCAAGAGTTTAAATTAGGGTTTTACACTCCGTGACGCATAACATCGCTAACCTATGAAGTTAGTAGAGTTATAGCTAGCCAACCCGCGTTCCACCCGTTGCAACAGATAGTGCCGCTAACTTATTTATAATGGAAATCAACTTAAATTTGAATTAGTACCTAGGAACGAGTCTTACAAGTCTCCCCCATTTACCTGTATTTCATACCCGAAATTCGCGTCTGTAAACAACTCCGGGTAATGCTTCCGTATTTATTCCTCCGGTTCCCAAGTCCATTCTGGCCCCATATGATGTTGCCACTAAACCTTTACCAATCCAATCGCCTTGTTTCGCAAGGCTTTTGTCTTCCTTTCTACTATCGTGATAGGTCGCTCCACATAATTTTGGCGCTCATCCACCTGAATGGAGTCCAAAGGCACTACTGTAGTCTCATCGGCAATACACTTCCTCAGCTGGGAGACGTGGAATGTATCATTGATCTAGCTAAGCTGCTCGGTCAGCTGCAACCGGTAAGCCACTTTACCTATACGTGCAATGACCTGATAGAGTCCGATGTATCTGGGTCCTAGCGTCCCCCGCTTTCTGAACTGGATAACCCTTTCCAAGACAATACTTACAACAAAACATAGTCTCCTTGAAATTCTAGATCAGATCGTCGCTTATCCGCATAGCTTTTTTGTCAACTCTGGGTTGTCTGTCTCTTATGAACCCTTTAGATGAGCTCCGTCGTCTTGAGTGCTAACTTGATACTCCCCATAACATGCTGACCAATCTCGCCCCAACAAATCGAGGTCCAAATTTTCCTCCCATACAACATCTCAAAAGGAGGCATGCCGATACTCGTGTGATAACTATTGTTGTAGGAAAACTCGGCCAATGGAAGATATGAGTCTCAACTCCCACCAAAATTAATAGCACATGCTCGAAGCATATCCTCCATGGTCTGTATCGTCCTCTCGCTTTGTCCGTGAGTCTGGGGATGATACGCTATGCTGAAGTGAAGACGCGTGCCCAATTCTTCGTGGAATTTCTTCCAGAATCTAGAAGTGAACCAGACATCCGAATCTGATATCACTGAGACTGGTATATTGTATCGAGAGATTATCTCATCAATGTAAGCCCTAACCAACCTCTCAGCAATAAAGGTCTCCTGAATCGGTATGAAGTGGGCACTTCATCGGTCCATGATAACGCATATGGTGTCTATACCTTGAGGGGTTCTCGGCAACTTCGTGATGATGCCCTTAGGGGTGTGCTCCTATTTCCACTTGGGAATCTCTAGAGGCTATAACTTCCTATGAGGCCACTGGTGCTTAGCCTAGACCCTTATATAGGTCATACACATTTCTATGAACCATGCTACCTCTTTTTTCATTCTCGGCCACCAATCTCGCGAAGATCCCGCTACATCTTCGTTGCCCCTGAGTGGATGGAGAATTTCGACTTATGTGCCTTATCCATCAATGTCTGATGGACCCTACCCATTTTCAGCACCCAAATCCTCCCATATCGAGTTAGTAGATCCCTGCTATCTTTGACATTCACTGACAACTGTCCCACAATTATCTCATTCTTCTGGTTCTCTAACTGGCCAGCCTCATCCTGAGCGTCTCGTATCATCTCGAGCAAGGGTGTAACCACCATCATCCTCAAACACATACCACAAAGAGGCGCGCTAAAAACCTTTTGACAAAGTGCATCGGCCACCACATTGGCCTTCCCAGGATGGTAGAGTATCTCACAGTCATAGTCCTTAACCATGTCTAACCACCTCATCTTCCTCATATTGAGATTATCTTGATCTATTAAGTAATTCAGGATTTTGTTGTCAGTATAAATGGTGCACTTAACTCCATACAAGTAGTGTCTCCAAATTTTGAGAGCAAAAACCATTGCTCCCAACTCTAAGTTGTGTGTAGGGTAGTTGGTCTCCTGAGGCTTCAGCTGCCTTGAGGCATAGGCAATCACACGACCTTGCTGCATCAATACCGTCCCCATCCCAGAAAATAACGTGCCACAATACACCACCATAACTTCTATGCCCTCAAGTAATGGGAACACAGGAGCCTCGCATAGCTTTTGCCACAAAGTCTCAAAAGCCCGCTGTTGATGCTCACCCCACCGGGAAGTGGCGTTCTTCTTGGTCAATCGAGTTAGAGGCATGACAATCTTCGAGAAATTCTAAATAAATTTTTGGTAGTACCCTGCTAAACCCAAGAAACTTCTGATATCTGAGGGAGTCTTCGGAATCTCGCACCGCATCACGGCCTCCACCTTTGATGGATCCACCATAATACCTTGCTCATTAGCGAGGTCCCCCAAAAAATGAACCTCTCGCAACCAGAATTCACACTTGGATAGCTTTGCGTAGAGTTTTTCCTTCCTTAGAGTCTCCAATACCTCCCTCAGGTGACTCTTGTGTTGTTCCTTGGTCTAAGAATAGACCAAGATATTGTCGATGAAGACATGACAGACCGATCTAACATCGGTCAAGACACGTGGTTCATAATGTCCATGAAGGCTGCAGGGGCATTAGTGAGATAGAAAGACATCACTACGAAGTCATAGTGGGTGTATCTCGTATGAAACACCATCTTCTGGATGTCTTTGTCCCGTACCCGCATCTAATGGTACCCCGATCGTAGATCGATCTTAAAAAACCACGAAGCCCCCTGTACTTAATCGAACAGATCATCAATCCTTGGCAACGGATAACAAGTCTTCACCGTAAGTTTATTCAACTCACGGTAATCAATGCACATCCGGTGTGATCCGTCTTTCTTTTTAGCAAACAAGATGGGCGCTCCCCAAGGTGAACTACTAGGTCGAATAAACCCTTTGTCCAACATCCCCTAAAGCTATGTAAACAACTCTTGCATCTTGGAGGCGCAAGACGATATGGTACCTTAGCTATCGGAGTCGTATCAGGGACCAAACCACGTGCCACTCAGGAGGTACACTAGGTAATTCTTCAGGGAAAACGTCAGGGAACTCCCGACCATTGATATAACATCCGCAGTCTTATTTTTCTTCTCTTCTCGAGCATCCAAAACATAAGCCATAAACCCCGAGCCCTCATGCTAGAAATGTCTGCACGCCCTAGCCGCATAACAGAAAGTCGTGCTGCCCTTCCTTCTCTCGCCCTGCACCACCCCCACCTGGGGTTCAAATCCATACACACTTATTCTCACAGTCAATCCATGCTTCATGTCGACCCAAGCAGTCCATGCTGACAATAACCCATCCATACCTTAACGGTATAAGGATGAGGTTTATCAAGAACCTCACACCCTGGTTCTCCACCTCACAACCACGAAAAACACTAGAGGCCCGAACAGTTTTGTCGTTAGCGATCTCAATAGTTCCCAGATCAATGCTGAAGCTGTTACTAAACTCAAGTGACACAAAAGAAATGCTAGCTCCCGAGTTAAAAAGTACTAATGTAGGCACAAAGTTGACTAAGAATGTTCCTTATCAGGGCATAATAATACTAGTAAGAACATGAGAAATATCAAAAGTAATTAAATGAAAAGTACCCGTAATGACATCGGGTGCATATCGTGCCTCCTCTGCTGACATCACAAACGCCCGGCCTTAGGCCTTTAGGTCCTCCGTCCTTCCATGAAGACCATAAAATACATAGAGTAGTGGGTGCATGATTATGCACCGCTCCCTGGACAAGACTTTGACACTGGGCCTTGAAGTGGCCTACCTGGTTACAGTTAAAGCAGAATTTGGCCTCTTATCGATGTTCTCGAGTATATTGGTCCTCCTTGCCACATTATTAGCACACCAACATCGTACACTGCCGCTCGTGATTCTTCCTACACTTTCCAGTCTTGATAGTCCCAAAAAATCGAGGAATCGCGGCCAACACCTTACACTACACCTCCTCAGCAATCCTGTCACGAATCTCCTCATCAGTCCATGTTGCCCCGAATGAGGCGCTTGGTCCTTCATCGAATCTGGGACCATTCCTAGTAATCGCCATTCTAAAATACATAAACAATGTCAGTTAGAACATGCTCATAATACTCACCTCACACATGGTCACCCCATCTACCTGAGTCCGTAGAATATCTAGTGACTACCCTTGCCCCAATTGTGAATCATGTGATTTTGGTATTACGAGACATGTACTTCCTTCCATACCTATTCACAGTTGTTTAAGATTCGTCACCCAGTCTCCTAAGTCATTCCTTACACATTTATATACCATTGCATATCCTTCATGCGTTTAACGGTTCGCATCACATCACTTGTTATCCATTCATTTTTTTAAAACTCATTTTCTTAAAGAAAATTTCTTAGTCCTCGATTTGAGTTTGGATTCCCAATATAGTTTATCCAAATCCCTCAATCCCACGCTCTGATAACAATTTGTAATGACCCCAATTTTCAACCAATTTTTTTTCTTTATTTTTAATATTAAACTTGATTTATTTCAATTGGAAAACCATAACTAAATGAAGGATTAACAATTGTAATATAATGTATCTAAAACCATATCATAAAACTCATCACAAAAAACATAGTAAAGTGTCCCATGCATGCGATACGCCGCCGTCAAACATTTCTTTTCCCCTTGTTTATAGAAGTACCTGAAAACATTTTAAAATCAACGGGTGAGCATAAAGCTTTGTGAGCTCCCCAATTACCATACATGCAACACACAGTCAACAACCATTTCTTGAGAAACGACCCGATCCTACCCATGATACAACACCTATGGGTGCCCATGATACACCATATACGACATGCGGAAATAGTCCAACCCATGATACAACACCTATGGATTCCCGATATCAGCCCTACCCATGATACAACACCTATGGGACAAGGCTTTAGTCCTACCCATGATACTGTTGGATTAGGTGTCTAAGCCATGACTCTATATTTGTATTTATCTTATTAATAGATGCAAAGTCCATTTGGGTTGCCCTCATAGTAGGAGGATTGATGTAGAAGTCAGTAGAGAGAAATGTTGATTTATTAATTGTTTAATAAATCAATAGAAACAAATAAATAGTTTATTAATGTATTTAATTGTTAATATATTAATTAGAAACTATAATAATTAATTAGAAATTAATCTGGATTAATTGGATTTAATCCAGTGATTAAATAAATTAATTAAAAGTGCAGGGACTGGTTTGTATTTATTCAATAGTTGAATAACTGACAAACCAGTAGCTAGGGGCCAGAGTTGGCACCACCTAGGGGGCTTCCCTAGAGGTTGGCGAAACCCTAATTCGGGTTTTAGGAGATCTGGTCCAAATGGGCAACAGGCTTGTCCATTAAGGGGGCACCTCTAGGGTTTCACTGGAGGCTATAAAAGGAACCCCCTGGACACCCCAAAACCTGTGCCATTTTCAAGTTAAGATTACTCTGTTCATTTCTCTCCTCCATTGCTTGCGTGTGAGACCATTTGAGGCAGGACACCTGTGCTGCTAGCTTCAAGATCAAGATCCAAAGGTTGGTAATTCTTGTTTTGACCTTTATAATTAAATGTTGGCCTTTACGTTTTATTATTATATGTTTATTGAAGAAAACATAGATCTTTATTAGGGTTGCATGTGAACTTAGGAAATTTATAGTTCATTGATTGTATAAAACCCTTCAGTGGTATCAGAGCTATGGCTTGTTTTCTTGTGAATTTGATGTATTTATTTTGCTTGTTGTTGGGTGTTTTTGCAAAAATAGACCCACCATGAGGCCATTATCGAAATTGGTGGCTAGGGTTTTGAAAACCCTAGCCTCCTTCCTTCCCTTTTTCGATTTCTGCTTGCCATGTTTAGTTGGTTGTTATTTTTGGTAATTATTGGATAATTAAATAACTGGAACCCCTTTTCCCATGCATGCTTATTTCGAAATTAAAGGGAAAGGTTAGGAAATTAATTTGATTAATTTTTGTGATTCCCTTACTTGATTTAATTAGTTTAATTAAATTGTTTAATTAAAAGACCAATTAAATCACTTAAAGATTTAATTAAAATTTTCGAAAAAAATATATAAATTTGCGAAAATTCTTAAAAAATTAAATCTAAAATATTTTAATAAGATTAAAATATATCTTATATATTTATGATTAAAAGTTAATATTTATATGTAAGATAAAATGGTTAGTCTTACCGTTAGTAGGCCTCATTCACAAAACTGTCATATAAAGAGGGTATAAGGCGACTGCCTATAAAATGGTAGTCTAATGGGTGTCCACTCTCACCCACCGCTCTCCTGGTCAGTCTAGTGTCGTTAGCCGAATGGAAAGGATTGATTAAACTAATAAATTATGTTTATTGTAGATGTCTGAATCTAGTGTCTATTCTCCTCCTTCTCCTCCTTCACCCATTTCTGAGAGCATCAGAAAGCACCTACCAAATATGGAAAGGCTGACTGGCCTTAACTGTAAGGAATGGCTTTGCAATTGGGGAATGGTTCTCGTCATTGCTGGCAAGCTTCATCTCACCGAGTATCCGATCCCGATTCCACCGGAAAAAGTCATGATACAGAGTTCTTGTGATAAGCATAACTTCTTGGTTGATGAATCCGAAAAGATTCGTGAACTCATGCTATTGACCATTGACCACGAGTTCCACAAGGATTTTGAATCCTTGGGGCCATATGAGTTAGGATCTTCAAAAGACTTGCTAGGATCTTCAAAAGACTTGCAGAGTGCAAGCTAAAAGAAGGAAGTAGCATCGATTCGCATGTTCTTCAGATTCAAGCTTACTGTTGGATTAGGTGTCTAAGTGACTTTATATTTATATTAATTAAATGGTTCATTAATATATTTAAGTGTTAATATATTAATTAGAAACTATAATAATTAATTAAGATTTAATCTAGAATTAATTACATTTAATTTAGTGATTAAATAAATTAATTAAAGGTGCAGGGACTGGTTTGTATTTATTCAATAGTTGAATAACTAGCAGAGAAAAAACCAGGGACCAAAATGGTGCCAACCTGGAGGCTCCTCCAGAGGTTGGTGAAAACCCTAGTTAGGGTTTAGAAGCCTGGTCCAAGTGGTTAACAGGCTTGTCCACTAAGGAGGCTCCTTAGGGTTTCAGCTGTAACCCTTGGAGGCTATAAAAGGAGGCACCTGGTACCTCATTTTCTGCACCAATTTGAACTAAAGAATACTCTGCTAGACTGTCTTCTCCATTGCTTGGGTGTGACACCATTTGAGGCAGGACACTTGTGCTGCTAGCTTCAAGGATCATAAGAGCAAAAGGTTGGTTATTCTTTATTTGATCTTTAGAAATAATTGTTGGCTTTAGGATTTTAGTTTATTATCTTCATAGAAGAAAACATAGATCTTTCTAGGGTTGCATGTGAACCATAAGAAATTATTTGTTCATTGTTTGCTAGAAAACCCTTCAGTGGTATCAGAGCACAGGCTTGTTTTCTTATGAATTGATATAAACTGCTTGAATGATTCTTGCCTTGAGTGTTTTTGAAAAAAACCTTCTTGGAATGGCCTAAATTTCGTGGCCTAGGCTAGGGTTGCCTAACCCTAGCCGCCAAGCCCCATGGTCCCCTTTATTTGCTTGATTTACTTGCCTTTTATAAGTAGGTTGTTATTTTTGGTAACTGTATCTAATAAATAACTGGAACCCTTATTTGTTGGCTTGCTATTTTCGAACCATAGGGGCCTTAAATAGATAAAATTAATTTGATTAATTTATAATATCTATCTTAGATTTAATTAGTTTAATTAATTGTTAATTAAAAGATCAATTAAATCAACTTAAAGAATTAATTTAAAATTTTCGAAACATTGAAATAAATTAGCGAAAATTATGAGTAAATTAATTATAAAATATTTTAATGAGATTACAATATATCTTATATATTTATGATTAAAATTTAATATTTATATATAAGATTAAACTGGTTAGTCTTACCGCTAGTAGGCCTCATTTACAAAACTGTCCTACAAAGCGGGTATAAGGCGGCTGCCTATAAAATTGTAGTCTAATGGGTATCTACTCTTACCCACCGCTCTCCTGGTCAGTCGAGTGTCGTTAGCCGAACGGGTTTGATAGAACCGCTAAGCCTCTTAAAAGTATAATGCTATAATTGAAAGTACTAGAACCTTGAACAAAACCCAATCTAGTTACTTTAGGATAAAAAAAATGTGAATTGGTGCTAATCCATGGAATTGCACATTGCACTTTGTGGAACGTTGGTGGAGCGTGTGTGGTTTACCGGCACGCCAACTGGGGTTCGCAAAGACTTGCAATGGGTTTCTCGATTTTGTCATTATTAACGGAGCGTGTGTGGTTAACCGGCACATTAATTAGAGATGGCAATTGACTTTGAGAGTACCAAGCTAATTTGCATGGTTATTCACACCCGGTTTGTGATCCTCGGCATCCCAGTCACAAACAGTGGGGCACATCCGAGACTAAACATGCCATTGAATAGTTCAATGTGTCTCAACAGATCTAGGAATTTCATAAGATAAAATTGATAAGTGTATTATCTACCTTAATGACCATTATGTTGTGATTACGACATCCCTCTTCACATCATGGTTGGGGCATTTTGGGTCCTAGCCTTAATAAATAATATATTAGGTAATTATTTAAAAGAATTAATTAAACTAATAAAATTCCGTTTATTGTAGATGTCTGTATCAAGTGTCTATTCTCCTCCCTCTCCTCCTTCACCCACTTCTAAGAGCATCAGAAAGCACCTACTAAATATGGAAAGGTTAACTGACCTTAACTGTAAGGTATGGCTTCATAAATAGAGAATAGTTCTCTGTTTTGCTGGCAAGCCATATCTGACTGAGTTTCCGCTCCCCAGAGCATGACATCACACATTAGCCTGTGATGAGCGTGACTCCTTGATTGTCAAGTCAAGGAAAGTTTGTTGCCTAATACTATTGATCATTGACCCCGAGTTCCGTAGGAATTTAGAATTCGTGGGGTCAGATAAGTTAACACAGCTAGTTGTGGAAAGGTTCCATGAACTGGTTGAGAAAGGACGAGCTAAGATCTTCAAAGAGTTTGAAGTGTGCAGGAAGTAGCACCAGTTCACATGTTCTCAAGACTGAGAGACACATAGGTGAACTCTATAAATTTGGTTCCCTTTTTTTGATCGGGAGTTAAAGCATTAGCTCGACTCGCTGATCCGTTCATCCTGATGTACAGGAAGGGAAACCAGATAAGACAATCGTGGATATGCATTCAATGTTGACTCTATATGAGTCGTTCATAGAGAAGCATAGTTCCATTGATTCAGCTACTTCAGGATTGAGTCCAGTAATAGGACACATCAAGAAATGATCCAGATCGTCTGGACCGGTTCCTCGATGTTTCAAGCTGGGAATCCACAGGGTGGGACACAGTCACGGAAAGATTGGAAAAATGCTCCAAAACCGAACAGTTTGGCAACTCAGGAATATCTTAAAACGCAGAACCCCTGATCCTTAATTCCTTGATACAGGATGTGTTTCTCACAGTTGCTCTGTATGCATGGACTCTGTAGGATGAGGGATGTTGTTGCATAGGAGCATATTCAGATTGGGTCTGAAGCTCATGCAGTTTTAGAGTTTAGTTAGATGTTGAAATCATGTTATTAGCTTATTAGATGCGTGTGACATTGTCTATCATATAATACATTGTTCAAGGATTTTGTTGTAATAAAATTGTCAATTTTCTTTTAACACATGTTGTTTGAAATATCCTTGAAATGTTGTATGATTGTGTTGAATGCATGATTAGTAATAACTTGAATATTGATACATCCAAAGTGTTTGGATTTAAGAATTGTGTCCCTTATGATTGTTAAGATAAATGTTGTAAGAATCAATTAAACCAAAGGTCCAGTTGGACAGGACTTTGGAATCATTTGACTTAGAGTCTCATGATGAATTGAGTTCTTAATGTGTCAAGAAATGAATCACCCAAAGATCCAGTTGGACAGGACTTTGGAATCATTTGACTTAGAGTCAAATGATGATTAAGTTCTTTATTAAGCGCATATTGCAAGAAATGAATCACCCAAAGATCCAGAGGATAGGATTTTGGAATCAGTTGGCTTAGAGTCAACTGAAGATTCCAAGTCTTGAACAGAATTAACAAAGTCATAAGTTTACATAAAGATGTAAAATAGATTGAGATTAGAAGCAATGAACACATCAGTTGCTGTGTATTGCTCGAATATTCAAATAGAACACAATTGTTTGTACTTCACAATATTTGCCATTCGGTATGACGAATATGGCTTCGCTTATCATAATAAGCGATTGGATTGAAACCTTGAATAGTTCAAAGACTTCAAAGGAAGTACAAGATCCACAGAACCTGAGTGACAACATAAACTGGGAAAATGTTTCACAGTTTATTCCCTTCCAAGAACATTAATAGTTATAATGTGTCTAAGGGAAGATGATGGAGCATTGGTCGAAACAGTTCGATCCTCGATGTATGAGATACATTGCCAATTAGTTTCCCGTAAATTAAACACTAAACCAGTCAGACCATATAAACCGTATTCCAACCACATCTAAGACTAAGTAGGTTTTGCAGACACTGTCTGAAATGTAAAGATGGGATTGTCCCACTTGTACATTAAAAGTCCAGGGTCTTGTAGTGTTCGTCCAAACCTCATGACTAGCCTGAACCTAATCAGAAATGTCATTTCACTGGCTATCCCTCTATACCTGGAAAAGAAAGAGATCTTTTAGAAAGAACTCATGTTCTAAGGAAACTCTGGGGGTTGGGACAGTCCTGAATGAGTTCAGGATTAGCCAAGTGAAATAACCTTTAGTCATCACTAGGCTTAGAGCAGAAATCAGATTTTTGTTTTAATTCTGACATTATCTTCTCTTGACCAGTAGTACTGATCACCATCATAAGTATTTATGATCAGGGTGACATACCGATTAGTGGTAAAACACTATAGTTGGTACGGATTTTCAATCCGACTACTTGGAAGCATTGGTGAGCCCGGTTGCTGCCAATTAAGAGAACCTTAGGACGAGATACAGTCTACGTGGCATTTTGATTGATTTTACACCTGGTCTAAAAACCAGTGGGAGTAATCGAATCATCAAAAGAAAGCAGCATAGACAGAAACGTACCTTCAGAACATCTGGTTGAGTGAGACGATACCCAGAGTCAAGTAATTGATTCCGGGAGAAGCACTCTCAATAGAAGATGAAATCCGAAAGGATACTGAATAATGTAAGTCGTTAGTGGAGCGCGTGTAGATCACCGGCACACTAATGGGGACTCACAAAGAGTATGCTAGTATAAAGGTACGTGGGCCCGGGATTACGCCATGGGCATCTCGCAAGAAAGGATATTCAGATTCTCAGAATATGCCAAAGGATTGGATTTTGAGAAAGGGCTGAAAGATATCCATTAAGATGTCAGAAAGGTTTGGATTCTCAAAATGTGCCATAAGCTCTGGATTTTGTGAATAGTCCATAACCGTGTCAAAGCCAGTGGGAGTGTCGCTGTTATCTATCTCAATATGTGTGTTACATACTGTTTCTAGGAAACGTCTCTTTTCATTACAAAGTGTAATGACTTGGTATTAAGAGACAGATCGCTATGAAATACTTAATAAAGATACGACATGCTCAGGTGGTTACAAACGTCTATAAGATAGATCGAAACTCAGCCAAAATGATTTTGATGAGACTCAAGTTGCATTGCCTTAGGAAATAGTTTTTTGTCATTGCAGAGTGTAATGATTTGGATGAGAGATATAAAAGGTGCAGCATACTCACATAATCCATTGACATATATCAGATAGATGTTGTCATCAGTATAGACCTGGCCATAATAAGCATGATCTTGATAAGATTCAAGATGCATGAGAAAAAGTCTCCGAAAGGATATAGTTATTAAAAGTCGTGACACAAGGATTATAAGTAATCATGAGATTCCAAAAGGGTTTGGAATAGGACTAGATCGAATCTAACATGTTTCTTGGATCGATCAGGAGTGTCATGTAAATGTCTTGATGACTTAATGCTTAGAGCGTACTGAGTCAGATTCAGGATATGACCTGGCTGGGAATACTTAATGGATTTTGTATATACGTGAGAACTAATTGGAAAATGATTGGGGTAAATGTTGATAACAGTTTGAAAAGAGTTTTCAAATAAGGACTTAATGGTTAAAGAATTTCGTTGGCATTCTGATGGAGCGCGTGTGGCTCACCGACACATCGTAACACCTCAAAATAGTCTTAGGGTGCAGTCATGTGGACTAAAGATTCCGAGAACCATGGAAAGTCAGAGTACATAGAATGGAGTTGTTAATGAGAATGATGGTATGACAAAAATTGAAATATTATCGGAAGGATATCCGATCGGATAAAGTGTATAAATGTATAACATTTAAATACATAGAAAGAGTGAAAGGTCAAGTAGACATAGATACATAACACGAATTAAATAGTTTAAAAGAAATCTAGAAACCGATAATAGTTTTATGTAAGATCCGACTTGGTGATTACCTCGTGGAGACTTGGTAATTAGGCAAGAGTAGCCATCAGTCAGATTTTATGTTTCATTTTGTATGTTTCACTTCCCGAATAATTTGATTATTCAAAAGTCTACAGTCGCTCATACTTTTCGGGAGTAAGTATGAACGAAGACTATCGTGAATTGGTTTGTAGATTGTCTAAGGAGTTAGGCATTGCAGTAAGACTGCTACAACGTTCATGAGTACTTAGAAATAGAGATTTGAGTATTGGATAAACCCGCGCTTAATAGATTGCTTCATGGATTACATCACGAGCAATGTTGAGACGATAATATCGTATGATCTTGAAGCAGAGACATATGAGTTGACATTTGCGAGTCGGTTGTGCATTGATAGTACGTAAACGCATCGGTAACTCGGTGTTACAAAACGCATTGTTGTGTATGATTTGATAAGTAAAAGACACAATCATATGAGTCGAAGCTTATTCGTTCCATGACCCTGGTGGGAAACAGATATCTGTAGGCCGCTCGATGATTTTGAACTTGACTAAAGTGCTGGCCAGCCTGGACCAAGTTGATGTGTTCAATTAGAAGTCCGAAAGTCATAAGCAGAATCGGAAATCGGGAAACAGAGTATCGGACAGAGATTGATCTCAATCCATATCTCTTGTCTGAAAAATATCTTGTTGGACGAAGGATCGTATGATCACTTATCTATGGATAGAACTGACTAGGTCAGGTTCGGCAGTAGTTTCTTGGAAGCTGCAGGTTGTTTATTAATCAGAAGATAAATTAATGTCATAGACTTATCCAAGTGGGAGACTGTTGGATTAGGTGTCTAAGCCATGACTTTATATTTATATTTATCTTGTTAAATGAAGCAAAGTCCATTTTGGTTGCCCTCATAGCTGGAGGATAGGATAGAGTTCAGTAGAGTAAAATGTTGATTTATTAATTGTTTAATAAATCAATAGAATTAATTAAATGGTTCATTAATATATTTAAGTGTTAATATATTAATTAGAAACTATAATAATTAATTAAGATTTAATCTAGAATTAATTGGATTTAATTTAGTGATTAAATAAATTAATTAAAAGTGCAGGGACTGGTTTGTATTTATTCAATAGTTGAATAACTGGCAGAGAGAAAACCAGGGACCAAAATGGCGCCAACCTGGAGGCTCCTCCAGAGGTTGGCGAAAACCCTAGTTAGCGTTTAGAAGCCTGGTCCAAGTGGTCAATAGGCTTGTCCACTAAGGAGGCTCCTTAGGGTTTCAGCTGTAATCCCTTGGAGGATATAAAAGGAGGCACCTGGTACCTCCTTTTCTGCGCCAATTTGAACTAAAGAATACTCTGCTGGACTGTCTTCTCCATTGCTTGGGTGTGACACCATTTGAGGCAGGATACTTGTACTGCTAGCTTCAAGGATCATAAGATCAAAAGGTTGGTTATTCTTCATTTGATCTTTAGAAATAATTGTTGGCTTTAGGATTTTAGTTTATTATCTTCATAGAAGAAAACATAGATCTTTCTACGGTTGCATGTGAACCATAAGAAATTATTTGTTCATTATTTGCTAGAAAACCCTTCACTTACATAGGCGAATTGTACAAACTTGGTTATTCTATGAGTCAGTAGAAGAGTGTTAACATTCTACTCGCTTCGCTGACTAGTGAGTACGATCTGTTCATTCAAACGTATAGAAAGGAAGACCAGAAAAGGGCTTTTATGGAAATGTGTCCACTATTGACTTTATATGAGTCACTCTTGGATAGGCATAGCTCTAATAGTTCAGCCACTTCTGGATTGAGTCCAGTGAAAAGACGCAGCAAGAAACGATCCAGATCGTCTCAACATGTCTTAAACAGGGAATCCACAGAATCGGATACAGTCGCGGAAAGATTGGAAGAAGCTCCAAGGTCAAAATCTTTTGAAAGCTCAGGTATATCTAAAAACCTCAAAACTCCTGTTCCATAATTCCTTGATACATAATGTGATAGTCACATTTTGGTTTGTGTGCAGGGAATCAGTAGGGTACGGGACTTTGGCGCATAGGAGCACATTTGGATTGGCTTTCCAGCTCATGCAGTTTTGAAGTTTAGATAGATATTAAAATCATGTTCTTAGCTTGTTAGATGCATATGACATTGTCTATCATATATTACATTCTTCAAGGATTTTGTTTTAATAAAATTGTCAATTTTCTTTTAACACTTGTTATTTGAAATATCCTTGAAATGTTGTATGAATGTGTTGAATGCATGATTAGTAATAACTTGAATATTGATACATCCAAAGTGTTTGGATTCAGGAATTGTGTCCCTTATGATTGTTAAGATAAATGTTATAAGAATCAATTCAACCAAAGGTCCAGTTGGACAGGACTTTGGAATCATTTGACTTGGAGTCACATGATGAATTGAGTTCTTAATGTGTCAAGAAAAGAATCACCCAAAGATTCAGTTAGATAGGACTTTGGAATCATTTGACTAAGAGGCAGACGATGATTAAGTTCTTTATAAAGCACATATGACAAGTAATGAATCACCCAAAGATCTAGAGGATAGGATTTTGGAATCAGTTGACTTAGAGTCAACTGAAGATTGCAAGTCTTGAACAGAATTAACAAAGTCATAAGTTTACATAGAGATGTAAAAGACATTGAGATTAGGAGCAACGGACACATCAGTTGCTGTGTATTGCTCGAATCGTCAAATAGAACACAATTGTTTGTACTTCACGATATTTGACATTCGGTATGACGAATATGGCTTCGCTTATCAGAATAAGCGATTGAATTGAAACCTTGAACAGTTTAAGGACTTCAAAGGAAGTACAAGATCCACAGAACCTGAGTGACAACATAAACTGGGAAAATGTTTCACAGTTCATTCTCTTCCAAGAACATTAATGGTTATAATGTGTCTTCGGGAAGATGATGGAGCATTGGTCGAAACAGTTCGATCCTCGATGTATGAGATGCATTGTCAATTAGTTTCTGATGAATTAAATACTAAACCAGTCAGACCATATAAACCATATTCCGACCACATCCTAGACTAAGTAGGTCTTGAAGACACTGTTTGAAATGTAAAGCTGGGATTGTCCCACTTAGACATAGAGAGTCCAGGGTCTTGTAGTGTTCGTCCGAACCTCATGACTAGCCTGAACCTGATCAACAATGTCATATCACTGGCTATCCCTCTGTACCTATAAAAGAAGAGCTCTTTTAGAAAGAACTCATGTTCTAAGGAAACAGTGGGAGTTGGGACAGTCCTGAATGAGTTCAGGATTAGCCAAGTGAAAGAACCTTTAGTCATCACTAGGCTTGGAGCAGAAATCAGATTTCTGTTCTACAACTGACATAATATCCTCTTGACCGGTAGTATTGATCACCATCATAAGTAGTTATGATCGGGGTGACACACCGATTGGTGGTAAAACACTATAGTTGGTACGGATTAACAATCTGACTACTTGGAAGCATTGGTGAGCCCGGTTGCTGCCAATTAAGAGAACCTTAGGACGAGATACAGTCTATGTGACAATTTGATTGATTTTACACCCAGTCTAAAAACCAGTGGGAGTAATTTAATCATCAAAGGAAAGCACATGGACAGAAGCGTACCTTCAGAAAATTTGGTTAAGTGAGACGATACTCAGAGTCAAGTAATTGATTCCGGGAGAAGCACTCTCAATAGAAGATGAAATACGAAAGGATACTGCATGGCACATTGAGAGTCGTTAGTGGAGCGCGTGTGGATCACCGACACACTAAGAGGGACTCACAAAGAGTGTCCCAATACAAAGGTACATGGGCCCGGGGTTACCCCACGAGCATCTCGTAATAAAGGATATTCAGATTCTCAAAATATGCCAAAGGATTGGATTTTGGGAAAGGGCTGAAAGATTTCCATTAAGATGTCAGAAAGGTTTGGATTCTCAAAATGTGCCAAAGTTCTGGATTTTGTAAATAGTCCATAACCGGGTCAAAACTAGTGGGAGTGTCATTGTTATGTACTATCTCCATATGTGGGTACATACTATTTCTAAGAAATGTCTCTTTTCATTACAAAGTGTAATGACTTGGTGTTGAAAGACGGGTCGCTATGAAAGACTTAATAGCGATACGGCATACTCAGGTGGTTGTGAACATCTATGAGATAGATCAAGACTCTGCCAATATGATCTTGATGAGATTCAACATGCATAGCCCAAGGAAAGGAGTTTTCTATCATTGTAAAGTATAATGATTTGGCATGAGAGATATAAAGAAGGTGCAACAGACTCACATAATCCATAGAAATCTATCGGATAGATATTATCATCAGTGTTGACCTAGCCATAGTAAGCATGATCTTGGTGAGATTCAAGATGCATGAGAAAAAGTCTCCAAAAGGAAATAGTTATTAAGTCGTGACACAAAGATTATAAGTAATCTTAAGATTCCAAAAGGGCCTGGAATAAGATTAGATCGAATTCCACGAGCTTCTTGGATCGACCAGAAGTGTCATGAACATGTCCTGATGACTTAATGCTTAGAGCATAGTGAGTCAGATTCAGGATATGACCTGGCTGGGAATACTTAATGGATTCTGTACATACGTGAGAAATCATTGGAAAATGATTAGGGTGTGTAACACCTCAATTCCACAAATTTAAAATTACATTTATTACCAAGGTTCCAGCAAAATCTTTAGTTCAAAAGTAAAACGGTTCGACATATTTATTAAACCAACAGCGGAAACATTTGAAAATCATAACATAGTTCATTAAAATAATCTCTTGTATGCGATGCGCTGCCGTCAAGCCTTGCCCTTCCCTTTGTCATTTGAAATTCCTGAAATGTTATAAAATCAATGGGTAAGCTTAAAGCTTAGTGAGTCCACAAATTACCATACATGCCCACATATTAAACAACCCGTCCTCGAGAACGACCTGACCCTACCAGCCATACAACAGCTACGGGCGTCCATCATACAACAACTATGGACCCGGGGCGGTTCTACCCATCATACAACAGCTATGGGTTCCCGGTTATGGCCCAGCCCATCATACAACAGCTATGGGACAAGGCAATAGTCCAACTCGCCATACAACAGCTACGAGGGGACACACATCAGTACTGAGCCCAACAACAATTAATCACAGATATAGGACAATTCATATAACTGTAAATAACATACAAGATGCCTAACATGCAACATCATATAGTAAGGTGAGGATACTCACCTGATTCGATTCCGTGTAGATATTCTCTAATATCCCAACTTAGCTCATCCAAACACCTAAATCCCACATACACAACATATTAACCACTGACCAAACTCCTATAGACTTGCCTACAGGTCAGACCCAACATTTGCTAACAAACAAGGGTCGAAAGTAAGCTTTTGGTCAAACAGTCACTCACCGCGGCGCGACCTTTCTCTTACGGGTCGCTGACTATCATTACAGTTACCGGGTTTTACTCGAACCCGTGTCGCCGACATAGCCTGTCCGCGTCGCGGACTCGTAATAGTCCGAAATCCTCTTTTTGCTCTTAACCAGCACAGCCATCGATTAGCGTTCCTCTCTACACCCTTCCTGGGATCAGAAACTACCCTAAGGTCACTCTCTTATGGACATGCAAGTCCATACATGTCTATTGTCTAAAAAACCCTAAATGTTACAAGTTACCAAGACCACTAATCAAAGGATAACACTAGATAACGGGATGAAAAGGAAAGTCAGAAGAAGAGATCTTCTTACCTTACTTTTGAAAAACGGAGTGATGCACACGATCCGTTACAAGCCTTCTCTCACGTTGTATCTCCTTCTATCAATCTCCCAAAACCTCCAAAGCCTTGAAACCGAAGAGCCTCTGTTGAAACTAGTCGACTTTAATCTAGAAAACCTCCAAAAACATGAACCCTAGGGCTGGGACCCTTTATATAGGCGTTTAAATCCAAATTAGGGTTTTTCACATCTGCGCCGAGCCACGCCGTGGTTCCTTCCGAGCTGCGCCACGCGTACAAATCATTCGCGAATTCAAATCTTTCCTGAGCCGCACCACGGATCCTCCCGAGCCGCGCCTCGATGGAACGGGTCTTACAGGGTGAATGTTAATAATAATTTGAAAAGAGTTTCAAATAAGTAAAAGGACTTAATGGTTAAAGAATTTCGTTGGTATTCTGATGGAGCGCGTGTGGGTCACCGGCACATCGTAACACCTCGAAATAGTCTTAGGGTGCAGTCATGTAGACTAAAAGATCCCAAGAACCATGGAAAGTCACAGTACACAGAATGGAGATGTAAGTGAGAATGACAATATATGACTAAATTGAGATATCATCGGATGAATGTCCGATTGGATAAAGTGTATCAATGTATGACACTTCGATACATAGAAAGAGTGAAAGGTCATATAGACATAGATGCATAACATGAATTGAAAGTTTAAAAGTAATATAGAAACCGATAATAGTTTTAGAAAGGATCCGACTTGGTGATTACCTCGTGGAGACTTGGTTATTAGCAAGAGTAGCTACCAGTCAGATTTTAAGTTCGTTTTGCATGTTTCACTTCCCGAATAATTTGATTATTTAAAGGTCCACAGTCGCTCATACTTTTAGGAAGTAAGTATGAACGAAGACTGTCATGAATTGGGTTGTAGATTGTCTAAGGAGTTAAACATTGCAGTAAGACTGCTACAACGTTCACGAGTACTTGGAAATAGAGATTTGATTATTGGATAAACCTGCACTCAATAGATTGCTTCATGGATTACATCACGAGCAATGTTGAAACGATAACATCTTATGATCTTGAGGCAGAGACATATGAGTTGAAATTTACGAGTCGGTTGTGCATTGATAATGCGTAAACGCATCGGTAACTTGATGTTATAAAACGCATTGTTGTGTGCGATTTTGATAAGTAAAAGACACAAGCATATGAGTCGAAGCTTATTCGTTCCTTGACCCTGATGGGAAACAGATATCTGTAGGCCTCTCGATGATTTTTGAAGTTGACTAAAGTGCTGGCCAGCCTGGACTAAATTGATGTGTTCAATTAGAATTCCCAAAGTCATAAGCATAATCGGAAATCGAGAAACAGAGTATCGGACAGAGATTGATCTCAATCCATGTCTCGTGTCTGAAAATATCTTGTTGGATGAAGGATCATATGATCACTTATCTATGGACAGAACTGACTAGGTCAGAGTTCGACAGCAGTTTCTAGGAAGCTGCAGGTTGTTTATTAATTAGAAGATAAATTAAAGTCATAGACTTATCCAAGTGGGAGACTGTTGGATTAGGTGTCTAAGCCATGACTTTATATTTGTATGTATCTTATTAATAGAAGCAAAGTCCATTTGGGTTACCCTCATAGCAGGAGGATTGATGTAGAAGTCAGTAGAAAGAAAGATTGATTTATTAATTGTTTAATAAATCAATAGAAACAAATAAATAGTTTATTAATATATTTAAGTGTTAATATATTAATTAGAAACTATAATAATTAATTAGAAATTAATATGGAATTAATTGGATTTAATTCAGTGATTAAATAAATTAATTAAAAGTGCAGGGACTGGTTTGTATTTATTCAATAGTTGAATAACTGACAAACCAGTAGCCAGGGGCCAGAGTTGGCGCCACCTAGGGGGCTTCCCTAGAGGTTGGCGAAATCCTAATTAGGGTTTTAGGAGATCTGGTCCAAATGGGCAACAGGCTTGTCCATTAATGGGGTACCTCTAGGGTTTCATTGGAGGCTATAAAAGGAACCCCCTGGGCACCCCAAAACCTGTGCCATTTTCAAGTTAAGATTACTCTGCTGATTTCTCTCCTCCATTGCTTGGGTGTGACACCATTTGAGGCAGGACACCTGTGCTGCTAGCTTCAAGAACAATATCCAAAGGTTGGTAATTCTTGTTTTGATCTTTAGAATTAAATGTTGGCCTTTAGGTTTTATTATTATATGTTCATAGAAGAAAACATAGATCTTTCTTAGGGTTGCATGTGAACTTAGGAAATTTATAGTTCATTGATTGTATAAAACCCTACAGATACAACACCTATGGGCGGACACGCATCAGTACTGTGCTACAAACATCTCTAAAACCACAATTATAAGAACAAATCAAATAACTGCAAATAGGACACAAGTTGCCTAAGCAAGCAACCTCATATAGCAAGGCGAGGACACTCACCTGTCTCAAACACGTGTTAATAACTGCTAATATCTCGACCTAAGCTCGTCAGATCACTTAAATCTTGAATAGACAACCATATCAACTTATAATCCTACATTCCTTACTAGTTTGACCACAAGGTGACTAGCCCACCAAAGTCTATAATCAAAAAGTCAACACAAGTGAAAAATCCTCATCAAAGGTGATAGCGGCAATATCACCTGCCCCGTAGCATCGCTAAGTACGTATCCCCATTATGAGGGCTCATCATTGTTAGCATTGATAGCCAGAGCTGTTAATGGTGCTAACCCACAGATTGTCCAAAACCTCCATTAAGTCCTTAACCGGTCCAATCAGTGGCTATGCTTCTAGGACTCGACCAAAGGGACCAAAGGCTTATGTTTCTAGTCCATCATTCAGTCATGCATGCTCCATGCACGTCCAAAACCCTAACCCTAACCCTAACATGATAATAACTTCATTAATCCAAAGAATGGCTTAAAGTGGTAGAAGGTGGAGTCTAGATCACGAATTTGAATCCTAAAAGGGTGTTTAGGTTGCTATAAGGCCTGGAGTCCTTCAAACTCCAACAAAGATATGATAGCATGAAATAAGGGACAAATCTTACATATAACCCTAACAAAACGATCATGGATTTAACTTAGAGGTTTATATGACTTACAGAGGTCCTAAGCTTCCAAGAGATTGTTAGGAACCCGTTAAACTTGATGCTACCACACCTTCTTCCTTTGTTTCTTCAATAAAACATTCCAAGAACAAGATAATGAGAGGAGATAGAGGTCCAGCAATTTAGGGTCATCCAAGCACTCATAGTTTCGCCAAAAGTACAAACCTTAGAGGCTGGAGCCTTTAAATAGGCTTCAAGAGTGGAAATTAGGGTTTTACACTCTACGACGCATATTGTCGCTAAATTATGAAGTTTGCAGCACATATGGCGTGTTTGGCATGGAGCTTTTTGGAGTGTTTGAGAGCTTGTAGCTTCTAGTGTTTATGAAAAAGCCCTAATAAAAACAAAAAGCTTCATTCGCCGACACGAAATTGAAGCTTTTATTTTAAAACAAAACGCTGCTAATTTCAAAGCTAGTTGATGTAGCATTTAACAAAAAGCTCCTACCAATTATACCACTAATTACTACAATACCCTTAAAACTATAACCAATATTTACGTAGATGCCCTTTTATGTAATTTTACATATCTTAAAATCTTCCAGCTACTTTTGCCGAACAGTCATATACAAACTAAACGCTACAGCTTCTAGCTTCCAGCTACCCGCTACCCATTACCCACTAATCGCTACCAGCTACCAGCTATCAGCTTCCAGCTACTTTTTCCAAACACGCCCATAATGCCGCTAACTCATTTAAAATGAAAATCAACTTAAATTTGAATTAGTACATGGGAACAGGTCTTACAAAGGGGGAGAGATCCCTAATCCCACATCGACGGGGTGGGAGAACGAATCATTTCCATATAAGGAGTTTGGATACCTACCTATCATAACGCATTTTTAAAGTCATGAGGGCAGCTGATCCCATAAGAACTCTGTAGTTAAGAGTGCCTGGGTGGGAGAAATTTCAGGATGGGTAACCCCCTAGGAAGTTTTCACACTGGGTGGCCCAAAGCAGACAATATTTTGGTATGTGCAAGTGGGGATGTTACATATGGTATCAGAGCTAGGTGCCCGAGGTCGATGTGTTTAATGGGTACGTCGAACGCTATAGTAGGGGGGGGGGGGGAGAGAGAGATCCCTGATCCCACATCGACTGGGTAGGAGAATGAAGCCTCTCCTTATAAGTTGTGTGTATACCTACATATCACAATGCATTTTAAATTCGTGAGGCAATCAGATCCCGTAAGAACTCTGCAATTAAGCGTGCCCGAGTGAGAGAAATTTTAGGATGGGTGACCCCTAGGAAGTTTTCACGTTGGGTGGCCCAAAGCGGACAATATTGTGGTATGTGCAATTGGGGGATGTTACACAAAGAAACAACAAAATAGAAAGTAAAGGATGGCCTGATGAAATCTGTAGTAGTTAAAAAGAGCTTGATGGTATCAAGGACTATGAAGCTAAAAAACAGGAGAAATAGAAGAAGAAAGAGGAAGAGGAAATGGCATTAAAGTTAGAATAAGACAATATCACTTTACAAAGGGTTGGACATGCCAAATAAGAAGATGCAAAGATTTTGGAAAAAGAGTGAAAGAAGACTATTGATGAGCCCTCTATGGTTGAAGAATCTAGAAATAACACGAACAAATTTGCTATCATTTTCTTCGAAGATGCTCCATCAACATGGCTAATTTTGCTATAAAGACATCATGTGCCACAACCAATATAATATTCATGGTGAAAGATTATCAATATTCCCATTCCAAACATGATATCTCCAACTTCTATGGATGATCAAAAGTCTGCTGCTCAGTCCTCTATGCCAAAGAAAGTAAATAAGAAAAGGTTGTTTTTGTCACTAATAATCAGGTCAACGCTCTTGACGATAAATGGATGGTTTACACTCTCTTGTTAAGGAGCTTAAATCTCATATAGCAACACATTCATTTGTCACCAAGGAAGATCTTGAGGCAACTCTCAAGAAAGTGGATGAGCAGAGAGATGTTGATGCTACAATGTATATCTAATTGATGAATGATACGCAAAAAGAGGTAGAGAACACAAAAATTTGAGTCAGTTTAATAGTCACTATGGTTGGAGGCAAGATGAAGCCAATACTGCATACATGGTTCATAATCACTAACTCATCAAGGAGAAGCCAATACTGCATACATGGTTCATAATCACCACCTCAACGATTTGCATGGTGACGATCAGTGTTATAATATTCTAATGTTCATAAAAAAATATAATATGTGTAATATTCTAATATTCTATACCATACTTTACATGGAAATATGTTAAAACATATAATATACAATATTATACACTTAATTGCAGATGATCCAATTAGATACTCTTGCAATGATATCTTAATTTGTCATTATGTCTTTCTCTCTTGCTACTCCATTCCAGTGAAACGTACTGTGACTTCCCATGGTTCCTGGGGTCTTTAGTCTACATGACTGTACCCTAAGACTATTCTGAGGTGTTATGATGTACCGGTGGACCACACGCTCTCCATCAGAATACCAACGAACCTCTTTAACCATGAAGTCCAATAGCACCACGTCCTGATGTGAATAATTACCGATTTGAAACTCTTTTCAAATTCTTACTATCACATTCACCCTAATAATTTCCCAATGATTTCTCACATGTGTTCAAATAATTTATCCAGTACTCCCAGCCAGACAATATCCTGAATCCAACTTACTATGCTCCAAGCATTAAGTCATCAGAATATGTTCATGACACTTCTGATCATTTCAAAAGGCTCGTGGAACTTGATCTAATCTTATTCCAAGATTATCTGTGTCATGACTTTCGAGAAAACTATTTCCTTTCGGAGACTCTTTCTCATGCATCTTGAATCTTATCAAGATCATGCTTACAATGGCTAGGTCTATACTGACGATTTCATCTATCCAATAGATTTATGTGAACTATGTGAGTAAGTTGCACCTTATTTATATCTCTCATGCCAAGTCATCACACTTTGTAATGATGGAAAACTCCTTCCTATGGCTATACATCTTGAATCTTATCAATATCATATTGGCAGAGTTTTTGATCTATCTTATAGATGTTCACAACCACTTGAGTATGCTGTATCTCTATTAAGTCTTTCATAATGAATCATCTCTTAATATCAAGTCATTACACACTATAATGATAAGAGATGTTTCCTAAACAGTATGTAGCCAACATATTGTCATAGGCAGACAACAACGATACTCCCACTGGCTTTGACCCTTTCAGACTATTCATAAAATCCAAACCTTTTGGCACATTTTGAGAATCCGAACCTTTCTGACATAGCTATAGGAATCTTTCAGGCTATTCACAAAACCCAAACTTTTTGGCACATTTTGAAAATCTGAATATCCTTTCTTGCGAGGTGCCCGTGGGATGAGTCCCGGGGCCATGTACCTTCTATATTGGCATTCTCTTTGTGAGTCCTTATTAGTGTGCCGGTGATCCACACGTGCTCCACTAACGACTCACAATGTGCCATGTAGTATCCTTTCGGATTTCATCTTCTATTGAGAGTGCTTCTCCCGGAATCAATTACTTGACTCTGAGTATCGTCTCACTCAACCAGATGTTCTAAAAGTACATTTTTATCCATGTTGCTTTCTTTTGATGATTCACTTACTCCCACTGGTTTTCAGACCATGTGTAAAAATCAATCAAATTTTCACATAGACTGTGTCTCACCCTAAGGTTCTCTTATTTGGCAGCAACCGGGCTCACTAATGCTGCCAAGTAGTCGGATTGTTAATCCACACCAACTTTAGTGTTTTACCACTAATCGGTATGTCACCCAGATCATAACACCTTATGACGGTGACCAATACTACTGGTTAAGAGAAGAGTATGTGAGGGTTTTAACAGAAATCTGATTCCTGCTCAAAGCCTAGTGATGACTAAAGGTTCTTTCACTTGGCTAATCCTGAACTCATTCAGGACTGTCCTAACTCCCACTGTTTCCTTAGAATATGAGTCTTTTCTAAAAGGGCACTTCTTTTATAGGTACAACGGGATAGCCAATGAAACGACATTGCTGATCAGGTTCAGGCTAGTCATAAGGTTCAGACGAACGCTACATGACCCTGGACTTTCTATGTACAAGTGGGGCGATCCCAGCTTTACATTTCAGACAGTGTCTGCATAACCTACTTAGTTTTAAGATGTGATCGGAATAAGGTTTCTATGGTCTGACTGGTTGAATATTCAATTCATCGAAAACTAATTGAAGATGTATCTCATACATTGAGTATCGAACTATTTCGACCAATGCTCCATCATCTTCCCTAAGACACATTATAACCATTAATGTTCTTGGAAGAGAATAAACTGTGAAACATTTTCTCAGTTTATGATGTTACTCAGGTTCTGTTGATCTTATACTTCCTTTGAAGTCCTTGAACTATTCAAGGTTTCAATTTAATCGCTTATTTTGATAAGCGAAGCCATACTCGTCATACTAATTGACAAATATTGTGAAGTATAACTAATTGTGTTCTTTTCGAAGATTCGAGCAACACCCAGTAACTAATGTGTCCGTTGCTCGTAATCTTAATATATTTTACATCTCTATGTAAATTTATGACTTTGTTAATTTTGTTCAAGATTTGCAATCATCACCTGACTCTAAGTCAACTGATTCCAAAATCCTATCCATTGGATCTTTTGGTGATTCATTTCTTGCCACAATCGATTTTATTAATAACTCAATTCATCATGCGACTCTAAGTCAAATGATTCCAAAGTCCTATACAACTGGACCTTTGATTGAATTGATCCTTATAAAAATTTTCTTTAACAATCATAGAGGACACAATTCATGAATCCAAACACTTTGGATGCATCAACATTCAAGTTATTACCATTCATGCACTTAACACACTCATACAATATTTCAGGGATAATTCAAACAACCATGTGTTAAAAGAAAATCAACATTTTTTTTATTAAAACAAATCCTTGAACAATGTATTATATGATAGACAATGTCGCACGCATCTAATAAGCTAATAACAAGATTGCAATATCTAACTAAACTTCAAAACTACATGAGATGGAGATCCAATCCAAATGTGCTCCTATGCGCCAAAGTCTCGTACCCTACTGATTCCCTGCATAGGAACAAAATGTGACTATCACATCATGTATCAAGGAATTATGGATCATGAGTTTCGAGGTTTTTAGATATACCTGAGTTTCCAAAAGATTTGACCTTGGAGCGTCTTCCAATCTTTCTGTGACTGTATCCGATCCTATGGATTCCCAGTTTTAGACACCTCTGAACATATCCATACGATCTGGACCGTTTCTTGCTACGTCTCTTCACTGGACTCAATCCAGAAGTAGCCGAACTAGTGGAACTATGCCTGTCCATGAGAGACTCGTATAAAGTCAACATTGATCGCATTTCCATGATAGTATTTTTCTAGTTTCCCTTTCTATATGTCTGAGTGAACAGATCGTACTTACTAGTCAGTGAAGCGAGTAGGATGTTAACACTCATCTCCTGACTAATTGGATGACCAAGTTTGTGCAAATCGCTTATGTATCCTTTAATCTTGACAACATGCGAATTGATGCTACTTCCGTATTTTAGCTTGCACTCTGCAAGTCTTTTGAAGATCCTAGCTCGTTCCTCTTCAATTGGTTTTTGGAACTTTTCCTCAACCAACTGTATTAACTCATATGGCCCCAGGGATTCAAAATCCCTACGGAACTTGGGGTCAATGGTCAATAGCATGAGGTCACGAACTTCCTCGGATTCATCAATTAAGAAGTCATGCTCATCATAAAGACCTTTTGTGATGACATGTTTCGGTGGAACCGGGATCGGATACTCAATGAGATGTAGCTTGCCAGCAATAACAAGAACCAGTCTCCAATTGCGAAGCCATTCCTCATTGTTCAAGCCATTCAGCCTTTCCATATTGAACAGGTGCTTTCTGAGGCTCTCAGAAACGGGTGAAGGAGGAGAGAGAAGAGAATGGACACTTGATCCAGACATCTACAAGAAACAGAATTTATTAGTTTAAATAATCGTTTTAAATAATCACCCAATTTATTATTTAACAAGGCTAGGATCCAAAATACCCCAACTATGGTGTGAAGAGGGATGCCGTAATCACAACATAATGGTCATTAAGGTAGATAAACATTTATCAATTTCAGTCTTATGAAATTCCTAGATCTGTGAGATTCATTAAACTGCTCAATGGCATGTTTAATCTCGGATATGCTCTACTGTTTGTGACTGGGATGCCGAGGATCACAAACTAGATGTGAATAACCATGCAAGTTAGCTTGGTACTCTCGAAGTCAATTACCATCTCTAATTGACGTGCCGGTTAACCACACACGCTCCATCAATAATGGTAAGATCGAGAAACCCTTTGCAACTCTTTATAAACCCCTATTGGTGTGCCGGTTATCCACACACGCTCCACCAATGTTTCATAAAGTTCAATGTGCAACTTCATGGATTAACATCAATTCACATTTTTCCTAAAAGTAACTAGATTGGGATTTTTAAAAATTGTTCTAGTACTTTCAATAATAGCATTATACTTTTAAGAGGCTTAAGCGGGCCTATCAAACCCGTTCGGCTAACGACACTCGACTGACCAGGAGAGCAGTGGGTGAGAGTGTACACTCATTAGACTACCATTTTATAGGCAGTCGCCTTATACCCTCTTTATAGGACAGTTTTGTGAATGAGGCCTACTAACGGTATGACTAACCAATTTTATCTTATATAAAATATTAACTATTAATCATAAAATATATAAGATTTATTTTAAACTTTTAAAATATTTTAGATTTTGTAACGCCCCAATTTTCAATCAAAAATTTTCTTTAAAAATGTAAGTAAAAACATAGATAATCTTATTAACATGCTTAAGCGGTGTTCATCAAAACTATTATCAGAGTGTATACGTCCCATAATTATATCAATCTTATTTAATAATATATCTGCAAATCATAAATGTGCGATGCGCCGCCGTCACGTCGAGCTCACCCCTTTATCAACTGAAGTACCTGAAAATGTTTTAAAATCAACGGGTAAGCATAAAGCTTAGTGAGTTCCACAAATTACCATACATGCCCACACATTAAACAACCTGTCCTCGGGAACGACCCGACCCTACCCGCCATACAACAGCTACGGGCGTCCATCATACAACAGCTATGGACACGGGGCGGTTCTACCCATCATACAACAGTTATGGGTTCCCGGTTATGGCCCAGCCCATCATACAACAGCTATGGGACAAGGCTTAGTCCAACTCGCCATACAACAGCTACGAGGGGACACGCATCAGTACTGAGCCCAACAACAAATAACCACAGATATAGAGCAAATCATATAACTGTAAATAACACACAAGATGCCTAACATGCAACATCATATAGTAAGGTGAGGATACTCACCTGAATCACAACCGTCCGGATAATCGCTAATATCCCAAACTAGGCTCGTCCGATCACCTAAATCCCACATACACAACATATTAATCACTGACCAAAACTCTTATAGACTTGCCTAAAGGTCAGACCCAACATTTGCTAACAACCATGGGTCGGAAGTAAGCTTTTGGTCAAACACTCGCTCGCCTCGGCGCGACCTTTCCCTTACGCGTCGCGGACTATCATTACACTTACGGGGTTTTACTCGAACCCGCGTCGCCGACATAGCCTGTCCGCGTCGCGGACTCGTAATAGTCCGAAATCCTCTTTTTGCTCTTAACCAGTACAGCCATCGATTAGGGTTCCATTCTACACCCTTCCTGGGATCAAAAACTACCCTAAGGTCACTCTCTTATGGACATGCTAGTCCATGCATGTCCTTGGTCCAAACCCTAAGTGTTACAAGTCATCTAAGACTACTAATCAAGGGATAACACCATAAAGACGGGATAGAATGAAATATCAGAAGGTAGATCCTCTTACCTTGTTTCTGGGAAACAAAGGAATGCACTCGATCGGCTACAAGCCTTTCCCCACGTTGTATCTCTTCCTTCAAACCTTCAAAACCTTAGAACCGAAGGGCCTATGTTGAAACCAGTCGATTCCACTCCAGAGAACTTCCAAAAACACGAACCCTAGGGCTGGGGTCCTTTATATAGGCGTTTAAATCCGAATTAGGGTTTTTCATGACTGCGGCGCACCGCGCCGCGGATTCTTTCGAACCGCGCCGCGCGTACAAATCCTACGCGATTCTAGATTCTTCCTAGAGCCGCGCCGCGGATTCCTCTGGGCCGCGACTCGGCGGAACGGGTCTTACAATTCTCCCCCACTTGAATGGATTTCGTCCCCGAAATCTGTGCCTGAAAACAACTTGGGGTAATACCTCCACATTTTCTTCCTCGGTTTCCCAAGTCCATTTAGACCCCTTACGATGCTGCAACTGCACCTTAACTACCCGTATCGCCTTATTTCGTAAAGTCTTTATTTCCTTTCTTTGATAGCAACCGGTTTCTCCACATAGTTCAAGCGTTCGTCAATTTGGATACCCTCCAAGGGCACAATTGAAGTTTCATCGGTAATACACTTCCTGAGTCGGGAAACGTGGAACGTGTCGTGAATCTGGCTAAGCTGCTCGGGCAGCTTCAATCGGTAGGCTACCTTACCTACTTATGAGATGATTCGATATAGTCCAATATACCTAGAGCCAGGCTTTCCTCGATTCCTAATAACCCCCTCCCAAGGCGACACCTTAAGAAGAACAAAACTTCCAACCTGGAACTCGAGATCGGACCATCGTCTAGCAATTTCTCTCCCAATTGCACGCTACAGAATGCGTCGCATTGCACAGCCTCAACTAAGAAATCTAGAAGTTACTACAAGCCTGATTGAGCCATAGATTCTATCTACTACACTAACAATGATCCGGTATACCCGGGGTCCAACTTTCAGTACATCGGTACCTTAACGACAAAACTCCGACCGATAAACTCAGGTCCTATCACTGCATATTATCATGATTCTTCTTCCGGCTCAAATCAGTGTACAATCTCTTCCTGAACACATAGAAATCCTGACACCCTCTTCCGTACGACTTATTGCACAAGAGACCATTTCTCGTGTGCTAACCATTATTATAAAGGACTCTACCAACGTTACATAAGAAACTACAACTCCCACCAAACTAAGAACGTAATCCCGAAGGAACTCCTTCAAACGTCTACATTGATCTCCCCATACAACCATCCTTCTAAGGGTGATGCACAATACTGAAACAAAGTTGAGTGTCGCAACTTTACGAACCTTCTCCTAAACTCCTGGGTGAGCTGCACCTCCTTACCTGATATCACCATCCAGAGCACCATATCAGGGTACCTTCTCCCGAGCCTTAACATCATCCACCCTTCATAGACTAGCCTACTATAATAGACTTAAAGCGAGCACTCCTACCCCATCGGTCTATGACATCCTTGATTTTATCAACACGCTGAGGGGTTCCTTGGTACTTCCATGATGAACCCATACATGCATACCTCCAAATTCTACCTCAGAATTCCTCGGAGACCAAATCAGCTACCCATCTCTTGATGATTGGCCTTGACCTTTCCACCGATCAAACCTCTCTCCTCTTAACCATTCCCCACTTCCTTACCGGCCAGATCACCCGTAATCCTCTCCAATATCATACACAACCGTGTTGCCCCTCGGGCAACGAAAAAAACTTGACACAAACTTCTTCGTTCATCACCGTACAAAAGCTCCGTCTATATCTAACATCCAAGGCGACCATAATGGGTTAGCCATCCTCCGCTAACCCTACCCCACAACCTTCAATTACCCGAACTGTCTCACCTAAAGGTGTTCCCTTCCACGGTTTCTCATCTAAATCCTTATCTTGAATCCAATCCGCCCAGTCTTCATGTCGCCCTGATCCGCCCTTGGTTTTCATTCTCACCAGCTAAACAGCCATCAACAAAACCAATGTAGTCTTCACCTCAACTACTTCGGCAAATACGATCATAGAGGGATCCATAATCATCTCTCATCCCACTGAACAATCCTAAGGGTACTAATCCTCGGCACCCAGATAACCATTATCTCATCCTGCACAGAAATCATCTGCCCCACGACCCAATCTGGCCAATCAGCCTGCTAAAACCATATTTCATACTCGAGGGAACACGACACAGTATTGCTACAATAAAGCACACGACACTCCCGATCAGCACGAAGTATTTACCAGAACACAGCACAGTACCACCCTCAACATAGCACACTCCATCCGACAACACCTTATCTCTCACCGAGGCACGAGGGGGCACAACCTCGAACAAGGCACAGTACCCTGGTACCCACGTGAGATACCAATCCTCCAGGACGTAAAATCCTTAATCGATCACTACACCAATAGGACCCAATGCTCCTGGCCAACGCTTATCCTTGTTCCTAGCATCGCTTAGCATAACCCTCGTCCTGTCTTCATATTATCGTTGCTTAATATGTTTCTTCTGCGCTGACCCTTCCCGATCGATACACAATCTCACCAAAACGTTTCCTTAAAACCTCGCTCCAACTCCTTCCTACTTTGCCCAGCCTTTCCTGCCTGGGAAGGCTTCTCGGCTCGCGATACTTTCATTCCTTGAAACTATTGACTAGCGCTCCTGAGATGAGCTGTCATATATGCCACATTCCTTATTTCGAAAACTTTTGTCCTACACACATAACTCTTGTTGAAGTCTGAAGTAGATTCCCGGTCTCTGAATAATTCATCTACGTCAATCCTTCTAAGTATCAGTCCATGCAAGCGGAACCCTTGTGTCCCAAGTCACCATAGCTTGCGTAATCTTGCAGTCGACCCAACAGGTCGCGTTGTCTCCTCAGTCCGGCGTCTCACCTTCCATGCTCTGCCCTTTTTATACTAAAACTCGACTATCTCGCCCCCACTGCTGTCCAGGTTCTGAGTTGAAGCGAAATACAATCGTCCAACGTTCTCCACGCCTTAATGGAAATAATCAAAACTCCCATGGAAGTGACCACGCATCCCTAGCATGGCCAAGATCCTTGCCTCTTCACAATGCATACAACCTTCAACCGCTTCCTTGAATTTGCAGAATTCCCTTTACTCAAAGCTATTCCAAACACTTTTACCCTA
Source organism: Cichorium intybus (assembly GCA_023525715.1). NCBI lineage: Eukaryota > Viridiplantae > Streptophyta > Magnoliopsida > Asterales > Asteraceae > Cichorium > Cichorium intybus. The sequence goes on from CM042010.1 coordinate 83,887,569, forward strand.
AGGTGAAAAGCTACTCGATGCACCAATAACCACTTGCTAGCTCCAGCACGCAATGACACTCCCATCTTCCTCCTCCAAGCTACAACTTTCCCTTTTCGAGGCCTTAGCCCCTGCCGGCGAGCTCCCTGCCTTGTTAGATCGCGGGTATCCATCCCCACGCCGTCTCCCTCATTGCCATGAGACTTCCATCCTCAATGGTCGGTTATGTCACATTGGGAACCCTTCTTCCCTTTCCGCTTCAACCCTCTACTTGTGGCTATCTGTCCAAGGAGCCATCTTCTGTGGGTCTTTATCCTATAAGTCACACACTACTCGCATTTTTCGTCATACCTTGTACGTAGTCTCTAATTACTCTAACTTCAGCTGGGTAGCAGGAGTCAAGGTCCATCAGCTTCAGCAGCTGGACGGGCCCTTCCTGCTCTTCGAGTGACACAAGTCGACATAATGTCGGCACTTAAATCAATCTGGATTCTAGTCCATTCCCTAAAGGAGTACCTAGTAATCCTCTGGAACCTATCTGCAGATTCCCAGATCACAGTTTCCAACAAGCTGCCAATCCCTTCTCTCTCTATCATCATAACCCAAGCTAACGCTTGATAATTCGTAATGCAAGTACTCCTATATTCCAGTAGCTGAGCTATACACGCATTAAGCTTCATTTATTCTCTTAGAACAACAACTCTCCCCCACTTGGAATCTGTGCCAATACCTAGTGCTGATCACGATCGATCAGCGCCTCGAACCTTTGTAACAAATCCAATCCTCATACCATGTCGTTAGTCCATTAAACAGGAATAAGGTCTATCGGGATTCACATCCATAGACCTTCGAAACATTGACATGCAAAACCCAGATGCATCGGCTAGCAACTCGGATGCATCGCTTAACCCATTGCTGCCAATCATAACCCTCGTTGATACCTCAACGGCGATCAATTTCTGCACCTATGATCCATCCCGATCCATCTCCATTGGTTACACCCGAAACTACTCCCAATCCACTCTTCATTACCGAACATCGCCACGATGAAGACCTGTACTTTCATTTCGCAACTAATTCATAATGTGAATCATACCTGATTCTCTACCCTACCTGGTTCCTTAGAATTTTGGGTAACTCTTCCTGACTCAAGTATGAATCCTGTGCTATCGGTAGTACGGGCCCGGTACTACCTTCCACACCTATTCGTACTTGTTCCAGAATTTGTCACCCAATACTCTAATTCACCACCCGCTCATCTATTCGACATTGGTATTCATACGGTCTCACACCTAAGTGCCTAACACTCATCCTAGGCTACCTAGGATCTCACACCCCACCCGTGCCTAAAAGAACTTCTGTTAACACCATCGAGTCGCCTCACGGACACACAGTCGTACACAATCGAAAACAAGATAGACATTAAAATAAATGATCCTACACCAAAGTCACAACCAAACAAGGAACAGCCAGTAAGGCTAGACCAAGAATTCTTAGGCTATCTTATCCTAATTGTATATAACCCAATAGCATTCACTAAGCAACCTAATAGTGTTAGCATAAATTCTAAAGCAGCACAAATAACAAACAGCAGGCAGAAGACATCCTAATCCAAGTATTTCTAGCATGCATTTCCTGACTAAATTCCACGCCTACTTTCTGGCATACATATATCATCACATAACACAAACTTGGCATGGGTAATTGGGAATCACAAAACTTACTTGAGCTCGGTTGACGGTTCACATCGCATCTCATTCTTTTCGAAACTCATTATCCGTTAAAAAAAATCATAAGTCAGGTGTGCATACCATGTTTCAAACCCCCAAGCAACAATCAAACAAGAACATGCAAGGGAATCTTCCACATGTTATTCAACCCAACTACTTCAAACTTTTATAGAGAAAACATTATTTCTTTAACGAAAAGCTCACAGTCCTAAGTTTGAGTTTGGATTCCCAATACAGTTCATCCAAATCCCTCAAACCAAGGCTCTGATACCAATTTGTAACGCCCCAATTTTCAATCAAAAATTTTCTTTAAAAATGTAAGTAAAAACATAGATAATCTTATTAACATGCTTAAGCGGTGTTCATCAAAACTATTATCAGAGTGTATACGTCCCATAATTATATAAATCTTATTTAATAATATATCTGCAAATCATAAATGTGCGATGCGCCGCCGTCACGTCGAGCTCACCCCTTTATCAACTGAAGTACCTGAAAATGTTTTAAAATCAACGGGTAAGCATAAAGCTTAGTGAGTTCCAAAAATTACCATACATGCCCACACATTAAACAACCCGTCCTCGGGAACGACCCGACCCTACCCGCCATACAACAGCTATGGACACGGGGCGGTTCTACCCATCATACAACAGCTATGGGTTCCCGGTTATGGCCCAGCCCATCATACAACAGCTATGGGACAAGGCTTAGTCCAACTCGCCATACAACAGCTACGAGGGGACACGCATCAGTACTGAGCCCAACAACAAATAACCACAGATATAGAGCAAATCATATAACTGTAAATAACACACAAGATGCCTAACATGCAACATCATATAGTAAGGTGAGGATACTCACCTGAATCACAACCGTCCGGATAATCGCTAATATCCCAAACTAGGCTCGTCCGATCACCTAAATCCCACATACACAACATATTAATCACTGACCAAAACTCTTATAGACTTGCCTAAAGGTCAGACCCAACATTTGCTAACAACCATGGGTCGGAAGTAAGCTTTTGGTCAAACAGTCGCTCGCCACGGCGCGACCTTTCCCTTACGCGTCGTGGACTATCATTACACTTACGGGGTTTTACTCGAACCCGCGTCGCCAACATAGCCTGTCCGCGTCGCGGACTCGTAATAGTCCGAAATCCTCTTTTAGCTCTTAACCAGTACAGCCATCGATTAGGGTTCCATTCTACACCCTTCCTGGGATCAGAAACTACCCTAAGGTCACTCTCTTATGGACATGCTAGTCCATGCATGTCCTTGGTCCAAACCGTAAGTGTTACAAGTCATCTAAGACTACTAATCAAGGGATAACACCATAAAGACGGGATAGAATGAAATATCAGAAGGTAGATCCTCTTACCTTGTTTCTGGGAAACAAAGGAATGCACTCGATCGGCTACAAGCCTTTCCCCACGTTGTATCTCTTCCTTCAAACCTTCAAAACCTTAGAACCGAAGAGCCTATGTTGAAACCAGTCGATTCCACTCCAGAGAACTTCCAAAAACACGAACCCTAGGGCTGGGGTCCTTTATATAGGCGTTTAAATCCGAATTAGGGTTTTTCACGACTGCGGCGCACGGCGCCGCGGATTCTTTCGAACCGCGCCGCGCGTACAAATCCTACGCGATTCTAGATTCTTCCTAGAGCCGAGCCGCGGATTCCTCCGGGCCGCGACTCGGCGGACCGGGTCTTACAGATTTAATCTTTTAAATTTTCGCTAATTAACAATTAATTTCGAAATTTTAAATTTAAATCTTAAAGTGATTTAATTTATCTTTTAACTAACAATTAATTAAATTAATTAAATCAAGATAGGTATCACAAAAATTAATCAAAATAATTTACCTATCTTAATCCCTTAATTCTCGAAAATAGCATGCAATGGGATTAAGGTTTCAAGTTATTTAATTGATCACAATTACCAAAAATAACAACCTACTTTCCTTCTAGCATGTAAATCGCCAAACAAGGGGATGGAGGCTAGGGTTTTCAAAACCCTAGCACCAAAATTGATGAAGCCTTCCAAGGGTAATTTTTTTCGAAAAAACCCTTAGATCAAATAAGCAATTATAGCACTTCACAAGAAAAACAAGCAGGCTCTAATAACACTGAAAGGTTTTTAGCAATCTATCAACTAGAAATCCTAAGTTCACATACAACCTAAGATGAGGATCTATGTTTTTCTATCAATGAACATATAACAAAACCCTAGGGCTAACAGAGTATTTCTAAAGAATAAAATATAAGAAAACCAACCTTTGAATTTTCTTCTTGAAGCTAGCAGCAAAAATATCCTGCCTCAAATGAAGTCACACCTAAGCAATGGAGGAGAAAACATAATTCCAGAGACACAACAGGTAAAAATGGCGCAGGTTTTAGGGTTCCCTGGGGACTCTATTTATAGCCTCGAGGTGGCTACAGTCAAAACCCTAGAGGAGCCCAACTTTGACAAGCCTTTTATCAAATGGACAAAACTCTTCTAAACTCTAATTAGGGTTTTGAAAATATGAGTGTGCCAACTCATAATTTTCACCAACCCCAGGTTCCACTGGCCAACCATTTATTTAACTATTGGATAATTAGAAAACAGTCCTAGCACTTTTAATTAATTAAATTAATCACTAAATTAATTCCAATTAATTCTAGATTAATTTCTAATTAATTAATATAGTTTCTAATTAATATATTATCACTTTAATATATTAATAAACTATTATTTTATTTCTATTGATTTATTAAACATTTAATAAATCAACCTTTCTCTCTACTGAACTTTCTACCAAACCTCCAGCTATGAGGGCAACCCAAATGGACTTTGCATCAATTAATAAGATAAATACAATTTATAAGTCATGGCTTAGACACCTAATCCAACAATTGTGTGTAGAGTGCTTACTGTCGAGGGTTGTTTGACCATATCTTGTGTTTGGAGTCGATCGTATAAACATATAAACACATGCAGTGGAAGACTTAACAAGATCAAATCACATAATATCCATGAACATTGTCCAGGATCATGTAGTTCATATAAGTTACAACAACTTTAAATCATAAACAGAATATACCTCAAAAAGTCTCCTTCTTTGATTTCTGGTCAAGGACACGATTGTAAGGATGAACATGAATGAAAGTAGAACCCTTTTGATGATTCACACCAAGGGTCTCTAGAAAACCACATAGACCAGTATTACACTTTGGGAAAGGGCGGCAAAGATCAAAACCCTAGAGAGGGATTTCAAATCGCAAAAAGGATAGAGAAGGAGGAGGTTGGCGGCTCACTTAAGGTTTGCGATGCCTTAGGGTTTGACTCCAAGGCCTCTATTTATACTACAAGGCTCCTAGGGTTTCAAACTTAAGGAACCTTTTGGTGGCCGCATCCCTGGACTTGTTTTTATTAATTAAACTTTAATTAATTGCAATCCAGTACCTTTAATTAATTACTATAAATTAATTCCAAATTAATTTATCAATTAATTTACTGATTCAATTTCAAATTAATTTATTTCTCAATAAATTAATAAACTAATCATCCTTTCATATTTTCTGACTATGTTTGTTTTTCTGGGTCATGAGGGAAACCCAAAAGGACCCTACTATTATTAGAAATATTACCACTAGTTGATGACCTTGGACACTAATTCCAACAGCCTCCTACTTGGACAAGTTGTCAACTTTGTATGGTCTAAATATTATCTAAATATCATTCATCTCGGTTTGAAGAATAAAATATGTTATAATCTTAGAATTACTTGTGCCTTAATCCATGAAGTAATCTCTAAGTGCGGGTTGTTCCAATACTTGAATCTCTATCAAGTACTCATGAGTGTTAGTCGCAATCCCCATGCTATGTCTAATCTCTATAGACACTCCATGTCAGTCTTAAATCACTACTTACTTCCAAGAGTACGACCGACTCTGGAGTTGTTGAAGATATTTTGTGATGAAGTGACGTAGTCCACATCCAAACGCTCCAGTACGAAGTCTTCTTTTGTGCCTAAAGATCCGAAGGCTTCATGGTGTAGGATCTGAAGGATTTTTATAACAAACCTTTGTTGGGATTTGATCATATAAACACATATCATGCAGTTCATAACAGTTATTGGTACTTAAAACTTAAACAGAAGATACCTCAGCAAGTCTCTTTCTTTGGCTTCTGGTCAGGGCCACGATTTGCAAAGCGTGATCAGGATCCAAAGTAGAATCCCTCTAATGATTCACACCCAGTGATCTCCAGAAAACCAGACAGATCAATATTCCACTTGGGGAGAGGAGGCAAAGATCAAACCCTAGAGAGGGATTGATTTTGCAGAAAGGAGATCGGAGGGAGGAGTTGGAGGTATTCAAGGCTTGGGATGCCTTTGGGTTGAACCCCAAGGCCTCTATTTATACTGCATGGGCTCCCAGGGTTTCAAACTTCGGAGCCTTTTGGCGGCCGCACCCCCTGGAGTTGTTTTCTTTGACTAAATCTTTAATCAAATACAATCCAGTCCCTTTAATTGATTCTAAATAAATTCTAATTAATTTTATCAATTAATTTATTGATCTAGTTTCTTATTAATTTATTTCTCAATAAATTAATAAACTAATCATACTTTCTTTTATTCCTTTTGAGTGTGTCTATTTTTCTGGGTCATGAGTGCAACCTAAAAGGACCCTGCTATTATTAGAAATATTACCACTAGTTGATGACTTTGGACACTCATTCCAACAGTCTCCTACTTGGACAGGTTGTTAACACTATGTGGTCTTTATATTATCTAATAATGCGAAGAGAGTTTGTCATCCAATGCAAGTGTTGAACTCTAATTGAAGAATAGAGACTACCCCTAGATAAGTGATCAACTATTCATGCGTTCTACAAGATATTATTATGAACACGGGTCAAGGAAAAGATCAAATCCTGATAATTCAAAATTATGTTTCCCGATGCATTTATGATGACTCTGTCAGACCACTGACCGAACACATCAATCTGGTCAGGGCTTGGCCAAGCGCTTAATGTCAGCATCAAATCCTAGGGGCCCAAGATATCGCTTCTCCTTTGTTAAGAATTATTTTAGTGGTTTAATCTTTTCATTTAAAAAGGACTAAAATATAAAATATATTTAATTTAGGGGCTGTTTGGGTTTTTCGGTTGGGGACCGAAAAACCATGTTGTTCGCTGTGTTGGACCGAAAAACTCCATGGTTTTTCGATGGGCTTGTCTAAATGGGCTTAGGGTTGCTAGGGTTTTAGGCGTAGGGTATTTAAGGCTCTATGAGCCGCCATTTTGGGGTTGGTTGCCTTGAAGTGTGTGCTAATTAGAGAGAGAATAATGATTGTTCTAGCAACCAAAAAGAACTTATGTACTAGACCTTTTTGTTATTCAAAGGTGTGCATTGAAGTTTAATCTCCTTGTTCTTATTGTGTTCTTGTGATCTGATTGATACCAAGTAGATCTAGGATTATTGTGGACCTACAATTAGTATCAGAGCTTGATTTTGGTATCAATATTTTCATTGTTCTTGGAGATTTTTGAAGATTTTGGGTGTTTTGATACGTTTTTGGACCGATTGATCGATTTTTTTGGTGTTTTTATGCTGTGTGTTCTTCGTGTTCTTGAAGATCTTCAAGCAAAATCATCAAAAAATCACGTTTTTGATCCTAAAAACGTCATTGGCGAAGTTGTTAGTGAGATCCAGATCTGATTTGAGTTACTCGGTCACGCTCTCAAGGTTGTTCGGCGGTGGTGCTGTAGCGATTTAGGGTTTTTGGAGTTGTTCGGCGGCGACGCATTTTGTCTAGGGTTTTTGGAGATTGTTCGGTTTGCATTGGGTTGTTCGGTCTAGTTAACTATTGTTCGGTTGGCCCATTTTGAGTTGTTCAGAGTTCATTAGGTTTTTATTGTTGTTCGGTGTTTATTAGTTGCTCGGTTAGGTGTTTTGACTGTTGATCGGTTCATCTAGTTGTTCGGTCCAAGAGTTGTTCGGCTCAGTTCCTCGCCCAAGTTGTTCGGTAAAGGGTTTCTCGGTGTACTTTCAAGGTTTTTCGCTCAAAAAGGGGGTCAAAAATGGGTCAAATTTTTGTTTTCAGTAGAAATTTTTTGGGGTTTTCGACCATTTTTCTGGCATTTCGGTCTCGTTTTCGATTCAAGTACTGTTGAGTTAGTGTTTTTCAGTTTGACTTGTTAGTTGACTTTTGGCGTTTTTCAGTTCATTTTCAATGGATTTGACTACTACCAATTTGCATTCCGATCTCGATACCGTGATGGGTACTGTTACCCGCGTTCCCAGACTGTTAAATGCTGAAGGCTTTGATGAATGGAAATTCAGATTTGAGAAATATGTGAAAATGAAGGACAACAAGATATGGAGAAGCATTGTGAGAGGTCCTATTATAATAACAAATACACTTGAGGATGGTACGGTGATTAATTATAAAGTCTCAGGAAGAATACTCAGATGAAGATTTCGAATTAACTGAAGTTGATGATCGTGCCCTCGCTACTCTCACGATAGTTATATCTCCTGATATCGCTCAAGGATTCAGGGAATACAAATCTGCCAAAGCTTTATGCGAAGCACTGATTAAGGTTTATGAAGGCAACGAGGAAATGAGAAAAAGCAGTCAGGATCTGCTTAGACAAAGATCTAATATGTTTAATCATGTTCTCAGGGAGACACTTGAAGTTCAGTTGCAACACTTTATCACTCTCAACACTGAGTTGAGTACTGTTGGAATAGTGCTGTCGAAATCTGAAATTAACAAGAAGCTGCTGAACTCCCTCGCAAGAAATTGGGTTATGCATGTGGCCGTGATCAAGAAGACAAAGGATCTGAATAGTTTGTGTCTCTCTCTGAAACTTTGACTATCATCAAAGCATGTGATATGGATGACAAACAACGAGAGATAAACCACGTCAGTTCTTATCAATCTGCCAACCTAGGTGTTTCTTCAAACAGTGCTTTTTCTGCTTTGCCTGCTCAAGCTCCAGTTCATCAAGTTTCTTCCTCCTCCAGCAAGCCGATGGTATCTCCAAGCCCCTCAGTTCCTGTTACTCTAGCTCCAACTCTTCCCAAATGAACCGAAGAAAATTTAAACATGATGGCTGGTCTCCTAAATTGCTACAATGCTCTCATGGCTGGTGAACTCGTTCAACCTATGATGCCTGGAGATCTTGACCAAATCAATACCGATGATATTGAAGAGATGGACATCTCCTGGTATATCGCTATGGCGGTATTCAGGGCAAAGAAGTTCACACAAAGGACAGGCAGAAACAATTAGGCTACCAACAATGGTGTCAGGAAGGTGGGTTTCAGCAAAGCAAATCTCCGATGTTTCAACTGTAACGAGCTTGGTCATTTTGCTCGTGAATGCACTAAGCCCAGAATGGAGAATACTATGAGAAATCTGGTGCCTGTTGGAACAAATCGTGATGCTGCTCCCCAGAACAATGAAAGAGCAATGGTGGCAAAACAGTTTTCTTAGGATTACCAAATGCAAGCCTTGAACCTAACTGAAGGTGGTGGAGCACACTTGGCACAGATCGAAGGAAAGATGGATGCTGATGCTACAGAAGAACAAATGATGGATCTGTAATTTGCTTTCATGGTTTCTACTACTCCTGCTTTTACCACTGCCAAACCTGAGATTAGTGAAGTTTCTTGCTCTTCTCAATCTTGCATTAATATAATTGCAAAGTATCGTGAATATAATGATCGTCTTATTAAAGAAGTGTTTAACCTTACAAATGATGTTTATAATGCTAAAAAGAAACAGAAACCTCTACAAGAAAAACTTGATGCTAAAACATCTGATTTTAAGAAAGTTCAAGAGGAATGGAGTACTGTAAGCACTCGATATCGTTGTGCAAAAGAATCAATTGCTAAATTAACTGCTGAACTTGACGCATTGAAAGCAAAATTCAATGATGCTAAATTTAATTTCAAAAAATTCGATGTGTCAAGCGAAGTAGTCGAGTCTATAATTGAACATCAAACTAAATGAGCCAGTAAACACGGTGAAGGTTTTGGTTGTAGATCTGTTCCACCTTCATATAATCATAATTATGTATCATCTGTTGAAACTGAAGAGTCTGAGGAATGTTATCTCTCGAATTTCATAAAAAAGGATCAATCTGGCACCGCTGAGAGTAATAAACCAAACTCTACTGATGCTTCTACCTCATGTGCAGATAATTTAAAAGAGAAAGATGAGAAGAAGAAAGGCAAGAGTTCTCTTGATTTTGTTAAAACTTGTTCTAAGACTAATGATTCTGATTCATCTATTTTGAATTTGTCTGTTAAAATTGCTAAAATTGTAAGACCTTTCAAAAATCATAATGATGTTAATTTTCAAAATTCTAGGTTTAAAAATTCTGATAAATGTTCTGTTGCATGCTTGTGTGTGTGTGGAAATTCATTGAATATATCTGGACCTGGACAAACATCCACTGCCCCTGTTAAAAGACAAATTTGTTGTAACTGTGGAGTCGTTGGTCACATTACCAGAAATTGTCCCCGATATTTGTATACGCATCAACATGAACAGTTTTGGCAGAACGTGCCAAGGGGGAGATCTTATAAAAGACAACCCTTCAGGTCACATTCTTGGAATAAGAATTGGAATGATGTAAAAGCCAAGAATCAAGCTGTTCAAAACAAAAAGACTGTTTCAAGAAATGACTACGCCTTACCTAACTTTGTGAGGTCAAAGTCATCTCAAGAATCACCTTCAAATAGCAGTTTTGATTCTATATCTGATGCTAATGTTCCCATCTGGTCCAAGGATAAAAAATTTAAATCAAACTATAGATGGGTTCCTAAAGGCAGCATTCCAAAATCTACTGTGAATTTCCCATTATTTGACAATTGTGATATGAGTTTAGAATCCATAAAATGTATCGATAGTTTGGGTCAACCCAGTTTCCAAATGGACTGGGTTCCTAAACTGATTTGACAAATGTGTTTCTTGTGCTTAAGGCAAACATCATCGGAAGTCACATCAGCCCAAATTGGTCAACTCCATTGACTCGCTCCTTCAACTGATTCACATGGATCTCTTCGGCCCAGTCAATGTTCTCAGTATTAATAAAAGCACTTATTGTTTAGTTATAACTGATGATTACTCACGTTTTACTTGGGTTTTCTTTTTGAAGCAAAAGAGTGAAACTACTGAGCTGGTCAAGAGATTCGTCACTTTAATCGAGAATCAAACGAATCAGAAACTGAAGGCAATCCGGTGCGACAATGGGACTGAATTCAAGAACGCGATACTGGATAAATTTTGTGCAGATAAAGGAGTGCATCGTCAGTACAGTGCTGCTCGTACACCTCAACAGAATGGTGTTGCTGAGCGTCGAAACAAAACTTTAATTGAAGCTGCACGCACCATGCTCTGCGATTCTAAATTACCTATGTTCTTTTGTGCTGAAGCAATCAACACGGCTTGTTATGTTCAGAACCGGGTCATCATCAACAAGCGCCAAATGAAGACTCCATATGAGATCCTCTATGGTCACTATGATTGGATCTCTGATGTATCTGATGGCCAGCAGACCAGATATCGTTTTTGTAGTATGCGAGTGTGTTCGACATCAGGCTAATCCTAAAATCTCTCATTCAACTGCTGTCAAACGGATCTTTAGATACCTCAAAGGGAGACCCAGGTTAGGTCTCTAGTATCCAAAAAACCGTGAATTTGATATTTATGCTTTTTCAGATAGCAATTATGGGGGATGCGACATTGACAGAAAGTACACCAGTGCTGGATGTCAATTCTTAGGATACTGACTGATTTCCTGGCAATGCAAGAAGCAGCAAACCATGTCAACCTCTACAGCTGAAGCTGAGTATGTTGCTGCCTCGGCCTGTTGTTCTCAAGTCATTTGGATGCAACATCAACTTCTTGACTATGGTATGAACTTTGTTGATAGTCCCATATTTTGTGTAACGATGCAGCTATCCAAATTGTCAAAAACCCTGTTCAGCATTCTAAGACCAAGCATATCGACATCAAAATACATTTTATTCGAGATTGCTAAGAGTGAAAATTAATTCATTTGGAACCAATTCACACAGATAACAATGTGTCAGATTTGTTCACAAAACCATTTGCAAAAGCTCGGTTCGATATGCTTGTTGAACTTTTAATAGTAATACTCTCCGATGACTGTTAAATCAGTTCTGTAAATATTTTACTCTATTTTTGTTTAGTTAAAATTTGTTCATGGTTTTTATTTCCGCAATTCTCTTCCATGCACAAATTTAGGGGGAGAATTAAAAACAAAACAAAAATTACAAAACTTTAAAAATACAAAAATATTTTTTCTTTTTCTTTATGCCTTTATTTTTAAAAAAATTTAAATTTTTTAAAAAAATTTAAAAATCCAAAAATATTTTATACAATACCGAAGACGCACCGAGTAATACCACTCACTGCTGAGGTAACATTTAAGTGCTAGTGATTCTTACTGTTACACCATAGTAAATTTGAAGCACTGACAACCATTTCTTAACCAATCTAAGGATTTTTCTTGTGTAACACCAACTTCTAGACGCTTTGAGAGAAACCACTCAAAGTCGAGAGTTAAAAAGTCTGTGCTGATGGTTAGATTGCATACCGTAATCTATCACACGCACCAATCCACTCTTAACCACCTCTATCCTTCTGTTGCAAGAAATAGACGACTCATTACTTTAAACCAAGTGGTGATGATATTTCGACACTCTATGGCAATGGTCTCTGCTACAACACCAGTAGTAGATGTGAGGCAATGACAACCATTCTTACCTACAAAGCTTCTAAATTCAAGAGTTGGATGATTCAGTGTAATAAACCATGCACTGATGACAATTCGAAAGTCTAGCCGATGGGTATGTCTAGTAACCAAGACATATTACATGCTCATACCACTCTTGACCCTGATCTTCTTCTAATGAAAATGTTCGTGATTCAGTGTGATTTTACCTCACATTGATGAAACATCGAAACTCTGGGTCAGTGATCGTTGTTGTTTACCACAATAGCTGTGAGACCCCAACAAATTTTCCGGATTCAAATTGGCACTAGAATGGTACACTCCGCAGAGTTTGGATACATTTGAACGTCTCGCCAAGAGCCAAGTCTACTTGTTGACTTGTCAACTGCATTGAGATCTTTGATCAAGGATATGCAGGGGCCTAAATCAAAACGGCCACGAGTAGTTCACCGATACTCAAACACTCACAGTACGTTCCCCCGGGTTCACACAGATACTGTGAGAAGTCTCATTTTGAGCCAAGGATGAATCCTTTGAACAACTGTGGTGAGAGTTTGTAACTCCGTGACCCATAGGATTTGCTGTCATCGTTCGTATCGAGAAGCGTCAGCAAGAAGTGAAGTTTGAAAATTTCGACACCAATGATTGTTCCCGAAGAAGTTGAAGTTTAATTCCATGTGACAAGCTGTCTGAATTCCTCCTCAGTCAGTCTGCTGCTACATTCACACCTTCATGTGATCCAGAGTGAAGATTTGAAGATTCAGACTCCAGCCAAAGTCAATGTCAAATTAAAAGCTGGATGTGCTGATTCAAGTTCTACGCTGAAGACCGGCTAGCCCTATGAACTTACAATGCCAAGCCTAAAGACAGTCTGATATCGAAGACAAATTTGTCTCTGCAACATGCTGAAAGCTATCAACATCTATACATGTTACTCGGTTAAGGGGGAGATTGTTAGAATTCTTCTACAGTGCACAACTGAGGTCAAGACCAAGAGAAGCCTAAAGTTTAAATGAAAGCATTAAACCAAGGGGGAGATTGTTAGGAATTATTTTAGTGGTTAAATCTTTGCATTTGAAAAGGACTACAATAGAAAATATATTTAATTTAGGGGATGTTTGGGTTTTTCGGTTGGGGACCGAAAAACCATGTTGTTCGGTGTGTTGGACCGAAAATCCCCACGGTTTTTTGGTGGGCTTGTCTAAATGGGCTTAGGGTTGCTAGGGTTTTAGGCGTAGGGTAATTAAGGCTCTATGAGCCACCATTTTGGGGGTTGGTTGCCTTGAAGTGTGTGCTAATTAGAGAGAGAATATTGATTGTTCTAGCAACCAAAAAGAACTTATGTACTAGACCTTTTTGTTATTCAAAGGTGTGTATTGAAGTTTAATCTCCTTGTTCTTATTGTGTTCTTGTGATCTGATTGATACCAAGTAGATCTTGGATTATTGTGGACCTACATCCTTGTTAGGGCAGAAGGAACAGACAAAATCTGACTATATAGTCTCTATCTATTTCATCATGTCCTACATGTATATACCCTTTATAACTACCAGTTACGGACAACATTTGAGTAGAAAAATGCATAACAAAATCATATCGCAAATTCTAATGCATCTCGGTTTGAAAAATAAGAGATATTATCGTCCTGGATTACTTGTGACTTAATCCATGAAGTAATCTCTAGGTGCGGGTTGTTCCAATACTTGAATCTCTACCAAGTACTCATAAGGGTTAGTCGCAGTCACCATGTTATGTCTAATCTCTATAGACAATCTACTAACACTCCATGACAGTCTTAAATCACTACTTTCTTCCAAGAGTATGACTGACTGTGGAAGTTTGAGCAAATTAATACTCGGGAAATGGGTTCTAAACATGCAAAAGTGAAACAAAATAATAATTAATAAAAATGGTAGCCCAGCACTTTAATAAATCTCCATTAATTAAACACCAAGTCAGATACAACTAATATTGCTATATGTTTCGGTTTCAAACTATTAACGAAACATTTAAGACATTTTACTAGCAACTCTAATGCTTATGGACGTAGTATGCTCATCATGTTCGGCCCACGACATTGCCTTGGTGAAGGGATCGACTGGATTCTCCTCTGACGCAACCCTACTCACCATGATGTCTCCGTCTTCAATTCGGTTTCAAACATAGTGGTACTTTCTGAGTATATGTCTTGATCTCCCGTGGTCCTTGGGTTCTTTAGTCAATGCGACTGCACCCTCATTATCACAGAAGACTTCAAGGGGATCACTGATGATGGGACAATGCCAAGATCTCCGATGAAGTTCTTCAACCATGTAGCTTCCTGTGCAGCTTCACTACCTCTATATACTCGGACTCGCACGTGGAGTCAGCTACCGACTTTTTCTTCGAATGTTTCTAGGTTACCGCTCCTCCGTTCAACATGAACACCCATCCTGACTATGAGCAAGAGTCATCTCTGTCTGATTCGAAACTTGTGTCACTAAAGCTGGTTACTCTTATCTCATCTCTTCCTCTATATACAAGGTACATATCTTTAGTTCTTCTCAGATACTTAACAATGTTTTTCACTATCGTCTAATGACTTTCGCCAGGATTATCTTGATATCGGCTTACTATGCTCAAAGCATATGATACATAAAGTTGAGTACATATCATGACATACATGATCGATCTATAGCTGAAGCATACGGGATTCGACTCATTTTGTCCAGTTCATCACTAGTCCTGGGACATTGCTCTTTACTCAGCTTTATGCCATGTTGCATGGGCAAGAACCCCTTCTTGGAATCATGCATTTTGAACTTCTTCAAGATTTGATCTAAGTATGTGCTCTGGGTTAGTCCAATCAGACACTCTGATCTATCTCTATAGAACTTTATACCAAGTATATAATATACATTTCCCAGATCCTTCATAGCGAAACACTTCCTAAGCCAAATCTTCACACTTTGCAACGTTGGAATGTCGTTTCCTATAAGGAGTATGTCATCAACATACAATACTAGAAATACTACGTTACTCCTACTGGCTTTGACATATACTCAGGACTGATCCTGATTTCTAGAAAATCCAAACTCTTTGACCTTTTCATGCATGAAGATATTCTAGCTGCGAGAAGTTTGTTTAAGTCCATAAATGGATCTTTCAAGCTTACACTCTCTATTTGGGTAGTTGCTATGTACCATTGTTAGAATATAAAACAGTAGATCAAAGATTCTATATGCGAAATAATAAATATCAAGATCAAGATGAAGAACAATAGCCGAATGATTATAGTAAAACTCTCAAGAACAATTCAATGAGAACTATTATGTATGAGAGCCATGAATGAGAAATACAAAAATGTTAACCCTAATTAGGGTACGTGCATGCCTTATATAGCCTATGCTAATTATGGAATAGACAGGCCCACCCAATAAATGAACAGCTAATCTAAGGGCTAAATAAAATACGCAATTGACTCAATTAATAAATGACCTAACAATCTCCCACTTTGAGGCAAATTGCGAAAGAGTACTATCACTCTTCAGTCGTTGGTTCCTGATCCACATTCTCTGTTAGGACCTAAATTGTTGGTTTATGCTTGGCATTAAATCAATTAAATCATATTTTAGTGGCTGCTTGTGGTTTTCGGTTAGGGACCGAAAAACCTTGGTTGTTTGGTTATAATGACCGAGAAACCAAAGGTTTCTCGGTAGGCTTGATGGGATTTCGGTTGGGATTAGTTGGTTGGGTGGGCTTTGTATTGACTAGTATAAATAGTGAGTTATTAGTCATTTGTTAGGTTAGCCGTTGTGATTGAGTGGGAGCTTTAGAGAGAAAAACGAATTGTTCCTTGATCACAAGAGATCTTATGTACCTGTCTATTATCATTAATAGAGTGCATTGAGGATTGTAGTAAACCGTTCTTGTTTTTTTTTGTGTTTTGTTATTTTACTTGATTGGATTCCGCACAATCAAGTGATTGATTGATACCAAGTAGATCCAGTGGTTTATTGGGACTTACAAGTGGTATCAGAGCCATAAAAATCCAATTTTTTGGTGTTTTTGGTGTCAATCTCTCATAACAATTACTTGGATCTTGAAGATTTTAGCGTTTTTCAACCGATTTGATCGAGTTTGGGTGTTCTTGTTCGAAGTGTTCTTCGTGTTCTTGGAAATCTTCAAGCAAAAAGGCTTCAAAATCACATTTTTGAACCAAAAACGTCATTTGGGAAGGTGTTTTAGCGATATCCAGATCTGCTACAGTTGTTCGGTCAAGCTCCAGGTGTTGTTCGGCGGCGGCACTGTAGAAGCTAGGGTTTTTTGGTGTTTTTCGGTCCATTAAACAGTTGTTCGGTCAGCCCACTAAAGGTTTTTCAGTGTGTCATTAGGGTTTCGTGGTTTCCGGTTTCTATAGTTACTCGGCCAAGGTTGTTCGGTATGCTTTTTCGATCAAGTTGTTCGGTATAGTAATTTTCGCCTGGTTTCTCGGTGTTAAAAGTTTTTCAGTGTGAAGCAAGGTTGTTCGGTCCAGCAGGTTCTTCGGTCTAGGTGCTACAGTGAAAAAAATTTCGAACTGGGCTAAATTTTGGTTTTTCACCAGAAATTTTTGGGGGTTTTTTGATCTATATTTTGGCAGTTGAAGGCTTTCTCGGTCCTCTAGAACCTCTAAAATGGCAACAAAAGACGCTTCAGAAGTTGCTTGTTCTTCTCAATCATGTGTTGATACTATTGCCAAATATCACGAATTAAACGAGAATCTTCTCCGAGAAGTCCTTGAAACGGAAAGCCTTGTTTATAAACATAAAAAGAAGCTTAAACATCTTCAAGAAGCCTTAGATGCCAAAACCTCAGACTATCACAGAATGCAACATGAACTTAGCACAGCTAGATGTCACCTTAGGTTTGCTAACGAAAAACAAACAGTTTGGTCAAACATACAAGGTATATGTATCTAGTGAAGTAGTTGAAACTATTCTTGAAAAACAAACTGTTTGGTCAAACATACAAGGTGAAGGTCTTGGGTATAGTGCTGTTCCTCCATACAATAATAACTTTACCCCACCCCTTGAAACTGAAGAATCTGAGGAATGCTTTCTTTCAAATTTCATTCCAAAGGATCAATCTGGCACCACTGAGAGTACTAAAATGAATTCTGTTGATGCTTCTACCTCAAGTGTAGATACAGTAAACAAGGAGGATGATGAAATCAAGGAGAAGAAGACTGCTAAGAGATGTACCCCTTCCAAACCTTGTGGTGATGGTGTGAACTCAAAAATTCCAAATTTTGGACAATACAAACCACCGAAGTTTGTGAAAAAGGGTGACATTCCTTGTGGACCTAGACCAAGACCTACTAAATGCGATTGTGCTTGTACTTGTGACAACTCCTTGAAGAATTCAAAAGGACAAGGACCAAGTCACAATCTCATTTACCTGAAAAGACAAACATGCTTCAATTGTGGGATTGCCGGTCACATCGCCAGGAATTGTCCTTATCGCCCACATATTCCCTTCTATGCACATGGCTGGCAGAACGTGCCAAGAGGGAGTTCTCGCAAAAGAAAGCCATCAAGATCACATTCAATTGATGGCGACTGGAATGCAGCTAAGGCCAAGAAGCAGGCCCCCAAGGACAAAATGACTGATTCAAAAGATGACTCTACCAAATCAAAGTCGGTAAAGTCGAGCTCATCTCAAGGATCAACCTCGAGTCCACACTGGCAACAGAAGCACAAGTCAAGGGGGAGTTCTGCTTCAAACTCAAGTGCTGACACACCTATCCAGTCAAACAACAAAAGAACCAAACCAAATTACCGATGGGTACCAAAGGGCCAACATTCCAACTCATTTCATAATTCTGTTAACTCTTCATTCTTATCTGATAAGCAGGATATGTCATGGGAACATGTGAAGTGTGTGGATAGAAACGGTCAACCCAGCTTCCGAATGGACTGGGTTCCCAAGACCAATTGATCCAGCACGTGTGCAGGAGCATCTATGGAGGAATATCTTCGGACCTTGGTTTGTTGATAGTAGCTGTTCCAGGCACATAATTGGAGACAACTCTCAGTTGCACAACATTCAAATCATTACTAGAGAGTCTCTATCCATTGCAGGAAGGGGAGTAAAGAATGATCACTTGGGGTTCGTAACTAACGACATGTTGAAAACTGAAAATGTGACTTCATCCTAAACTGATTTGATTCATTTTGATGACTAATAGTTCAATTTTTGTATATTTTCCTTTTGTTTTTCAGTTAAATTTGTGCATTTTTATTCATTCTCCTCTATGCATAAATTTAGGGGGAGAATTAAAAAAACAAAATTCAAAAATACAAAAATATGTCTTTTTATGTTTTTACTTTTCAGAAAACTTAAAAATTTCAAAAAGATGTTTTTCCTTTATGTCTTTTTTTTCAAAACGAAAATCAAATAAAAATTACAAAACTTTAAAAATACAAAAATATTTTTTATAATTTTCGTATCTTTCCTTTATCAGAAAATTAAAAACTATAAAAATATTGTTATTTTTCACATTTGCACGATCGTCAATGTTCCTGGTAAATACCAATCAGGAATACAGATCAAATTCTTATGTCAAAGATGTGACTCACTATTACCGTGACTCGTTAAGACATTGTTACCTACTGACGACGCACCGAGTTATACCACTCACTGCTGAGGTAAATTTTAGGTGTTTGTGATCTTCATTGGTACACCCCAATGAATGTGAAGCACTGACAACCGCTTCTTAACCAATATAAGGTTTTTCTTATGTAACACCAACTTCTAGACACTTTGAGAGAAACCACTCGAAGTCGAGAGTTAAAAAGTCTGTGCCGATGGTTAAACTGCATATCGTAGTCTATCACATGCACCAATCTATTCTTAACCATCTTTAAAATTTCTGATGCAAGAAATAGACGATTCATTACTTTAAACCAAGTAGTGATGATATTTCGACATTCTATGCCAATGATCTCTTCTACAACACAAGTAGTAGATGTGAGGCATCGACAACCATTCTCACCTAACAAAGCTTCTAATTTAAGAGTTGGATGACTTAGTGTATTAGACCATACACTGATGACAATTCGAAAGTCTAGCCAATGGCTATGTCTAATAGCCAAGACATATTACACGCTCATACCACTCTTAAACCCTTAAGCTTCTTCAAAACAAATGTTTGTGATTCAATGTGATATTACCTCACATTGATGAAACATTGAAACTCTGGTCAGTGATCGTTGTTGTTTACCACAATAGCTGTTAGACCCCAATAACATCACCGATTCAAAATTGGCAATAGGATGGTACACTCCGCAGAGTTTGGATACCATTGAACGTCTCGCCAAGAGCCAAGTTGACTTGTCAACTGCATTGATATCTTTGATCAAGGATATGCAGGGGCCTAAATCAAAACGGCAATGAGTTGTTCACCGATACTCAAACAATCATAATGCGTTCCCCCGGGTTCACACAGATACTGCGAGAAGTCTCATTCTGAGCCAAGGATGAATCCTTGAACAACTGTGGTGAGAGTTTGTAACTCCGTGACCCACAGGATTTGCGGATTAGTGATCGTATCAAGAAGCGTCGGTAAAATGAAGCGTTCAAGAATTTCAACACAAATTTGTTCCCGAAGAAGGTGAAGCTGAATTCCATGTGAGAAGTTGCTTGAATTCCTCCTCAGTCAACTTGTTACTACATTAACACCTGAAGTGATCAAATGAAGAGAAGAAGAGTCAGACTCCAGTCAAAGTCAAAGTCAAATCAAAAGCTGGATGTGCTGATTGTAGACATGCTCTATGGCCTAAGGTGCTTACCAATCCAAATCTGACGACGACCTACATCGAAGACAAAGTTTTCGCTGCAATGTGCTGAAAGTTATTAACATCTGTATCCATCATTCGAATAGGGGGAGATTGTTAGAATGTTGTTGCAGTGTTCAACTGAATGTGAAGACCAAGAGAAGCCTGAAGTTTAATGCAAACAGTAAACCAAGGGGGAGATTGTTAGGACCTAAATTGTTGGTTTATGCTTGGCATTAAATCAATTAAATCATATTTTAGTGGCTGCTTGTGGTTTTCGGTTAGGGACCAAAAAACCTTGGTTGTTCGGTTATAATGACCGAGAAACCAAAGGTTTCTCGGTGGGCTTGATGGGATTTCGGTTGGGCTTAGTTGGTTGGGTGGGCTTTGTATTCACTAGTATAAATAGTGGGTTATTAGTCATTTGTTAGGTTAGACGTTGTGATTGAGTGGGAGCTTTAGAGAGAAAAATGAATTGTTCCTTGATCACAAAAGATCTTATGTACCCGTCTATTATCATTAATAGAGTGCATTGAAGATTGTAGTAAACCGTTCTTGTTTTTTTTTTGTTTCGTTATTTTACTTGATTAGATTCCACACAATGAAGTGATTGATTGATACCAAGTAGATCCAGTGGTTTATTGGGACTTACATTCTCGAACACTTTGGGCATCATCATCAGAAGCTTCCTTCGGAAAGCCAAGTACCAGTTCGCATATCTGCGAAGCATTTCTTGTCACCAGCGGAGTTGGACTCGTTCTGGTTGATAATATAGAGTATGTGTCCCAAGGCGGAGGTTCGATACAAATGCTTCTCTACCAAATAGAACATCTTCTTATAAACTGTACCACCTTCCCTAGAATGATTAGCCACATTCCAGTGCTTATTATTTATCTTTCCGATATTTTGATTATTGAGATTGGAGGGTGGCTCTTCTGCTCTAACCAAGGGGCTGGAATTCAGGCGAGTAGCAATTTCGGCATCAAGTTTCGCAACCTCAAGAATGTAACTGACAATCATTCTTTTGAGGTGTTCAATGAGGGGTGCATGCTTCTCCGGTTTTCTCGGCAAAATGTTAAACATGGAAATCCAATCGAACGGATTCATGAATGGCAAGTCTGCTAGGCATAATTCATCCACTTCCTTCTTATTGCCCCTAAATGCTTTGAATCAGGCATTCTTGAAGGGATTAATTGTTTCAGGAAGCCTGGGAGTCAGCCCAACAATTTTCTTTAGATTCCATGATTCGTACTGAATCTTGGAGAAGTCAAGATAGAAGGTGAAGAGCTTATCATTTACTTCGGAACTAGTAAGTGAAGTGTCTACAATTTCTTCAAAACATCGGCTGAGACTCCACTTTGTTTCTAGTATGAAATGAGCAGACTGGCTGCAACCAGTTGATTACAGGCTCAATAATTGCCTCCCTTACCATCCTCTTAAAGAACCAACCAGGGAAAAGGGACTTTCGAGTTTCTAGCATGATTTCCGCATCCCTAGCTGCTGCTTCTTTGGCCTCAAGCTCATCTCGAAGCTTATGCAAGTCATCAAGCTCATTGTCTCTAGCCGCTTGAGCTGCCTTTTCTGGTTCGGTGAGCTCGGGTTCTTCTTCAACAACGTCATCACCAATCTTTTTTACCTTTTTGTTTCAACGGACCAGAAGTTTCACCAGTGACACCAGTGAACCAGTTAAAATTCTTCTTCTGGTTCACCTCATCTGCAGACGGTTTAGTCTCTAGTTCACTCACGAGTCCAACTTTAGTGATCTTAGGCTGCTTATCATCGTCTCCCCTTGTTTCGGAGTGGCACCGCCTTCCGAAACACCCTTAATTTTTCTTAACAGGTTGAGGACGGGATAAAGTTTATTCGTAAGGTAAAGGCAAACATTTGATGTAAGAATCGGATCACCCTCTTCCACTATCCGTCATAAAAACGAATCAATGTCAGAGGCACAATCTTGGATAGCGGTCTTCTGAGACAAGGCAGTGGCCAATTTTGCTGAAGTGTGCTTAAGATTGGTCTTAAGAACTTGGATCTTGGTCGTCTTTTCAGCAAGTTTATCCATGACTTCATTTTCCATGGCCAGGTACTTTCGTAGTTGTTCAACCATTGTATCGAGGGGGAAGAAAGATTAGAATTCTCCTTCTTTAATTCATCATGAAGGACAGAGAGTGCCTCCTTCTCTGCCTTTAGAGAGTCTCCGAACCCACCAATTACTTTGTTCATCGATGCAGTGTTGGTGTGATGGGCATCCCAGAAATCCTTGATGAATGTAAGGACTTCTGTTTTTAGTTTTTCGACAGTTTCGGTCGATTCCATCATCCGCTTTTCGGAAGCTTCAATGAGCTTGAGAAGGTCTTCAAGCACTTTGGCATTGTCGTTTATTAAGGTTTCCACTGAGGTCTTGTAAGCCTCCAACTGGGATTTCCAGTCGAAAGAGGTGGAGGTCTTCGAGGATTCAAGAAGTGAATCCAGCTTCGCAAATAGTTCTTTAAATTGCCCCTTCGTCATCGGGGCGCTATCGTCGTCAACGTGAAAACGGACATTGAAAGGAGATTGAACGTAAGCGGTTAGATCATCCTGTTCATCGTAGTACAAGATTTCTTCTTCATTGGAAGGAAGAGGAGATGTGCATTTCGGAGAAGGGTTTGTGGTGTTCTTTGGTGAGGAGGGAGGGGTGTTTTTAGGTGTGGGTTTTTTTGAATTTTTCGGAGAAGGGGAAGGAGTGTTTTTTGGAGTGGGTTGAGGCGTTGGCTTAGGAGTAGGATTAGGATTGTGTGGTGGAGAGGCTTGATTCAGAACTGTGTTGCCGGTATCTGCCTCTTCTTCATTTTTGCCTTGATTGCCCTTCAGAACTCCGGAAAGAGTTCGATCATCTGATTCATTATCATCCGACGGTGGAGTCGGACGTATTTCTTTTATGGGCTTCTTTCGGGTTTTAGCAGGCTTGACTGTTTCGGAAGTCAAAGCTTTCCCTTTTTGCTTTCCCCCTTTCTTTGGGTTTTCCAGTTTGTCTAAGGCCTCCTGTGTTTTAGGTGGGATATATCGGATCCTAGAGGGAGGCTGCCATCTGTAGGCTTCAACAGAAGCAACATCAAGGGGCACCTTGTTTGTCATTTCTTCAAGTATTGAACTGATGAATTCGAAATTCTTTGCATCCGTCGTCACGAGTGACCCTGTGGAAAGAATCGGAATAGCAACCATAATAGAGTCTTCCATAACATGTACCTTATGAAGAGTGATTGTCCTATGAACAACAATCGACCAGAAGTGAGCACAAGAAACCTCAGAGTGACGAGTCTTGGATGAGATGCTTTCAACAAATTGGGTCCACAAAACCGAACCATAGTCAAGGTTGAGATCATTGTAGACACCATAGATGATAGTATAAAACAGCCTGCTAGCACTGTCCGTTCCTGTAACCCTTTCTGAAAAACTTTTGAAGAGGATGGTGAACAAGGCATTCCAATAGGGAGGAAGGGCGGATTTCTTGAATTTTGATAGTAACACAATTTCCCCATTATATCCCATTTGGAAAAAAGAGTTTTTGCAAAACCACCGGTTGAATGGAGTCTGGATCAACCAAGTCGTCCCTTTCAGTAAACCCTAAAAGCTTGCAGAATCGACACTTTGAGACATGGGTTTTGTGTGAACCAACCTGAAACTGGAAAACTTCATCTTGCTTGATGTAGATGGCAGAGGCATAGCCAGAGGAAAGATGAACCAGAGGAATAGATGCGGACTTTGTCAATGCCTCAGAGATTCTCGAGAATTTTAAACACTCGATCATTAGACGAAGATTCTCGTTGTAGTGGGAAGAATCGAGGTCAATAATCATGTTCTGGTTCTGCTTGACATTCAACATGAGAGTCGAACCAGAGTGTTCATTGATAGACGAAGATTCCGCTATTGTTGAAGCCATTGTTGAAGCTTGAAGAAGAGGAACAGTAGAGAGAGAAGTAGTGTTTGCTGAAACAGAGAGTAATAGCAGTAGAAAGAGAGAGAGTGAATCGTCAAATAGCCTTTTATATGTTTAGGAATTAATGGGAGGAGAGAGAATCCCAAGAATTTCGTTTCTGCTTCCCCAAAATCTAGCCTCATGATAAGACGTTGCCCCCAAAAGCGGCTTGTCAGGCGTGTGAGAACCGATAAGTCAGTAGCAGTAATGATGACGCGGTAACGGATATGCATGGATGACATCACTGTTTTCAAATAATCCTGCCTTTTCAAACTTTAGCTCCAAGAAACCACACAAAGCGATGAGTCAGTATTTGTAGATCTGAAAGTGCCACAAGAAACATTTTTCAAAGAAACCAGAGTTAGAAAAATCAAAATTGAGTTTTATGCAAGAATGTACCAAAGAAAAAGAAGTAAACCAAATTAAATATCTGGGATTCTGTGACGTCAGAATAGACATGAAAGCAGATGGATCTCGGGCAACGATCTCTTCCTTCGGAATCAAGAGAGATTCGGAAGTGTTTGCGTGGTTTCCAGTTGAATTACGATCACTTATTTGTTGAGAAATAGTGAAAGGCTTCTTTTAATTTTGTAGGCTGAATGGGTGGCTAAACTTCCTCACCGAATTCCGAAACTTAACATAAGTCCGAAATCGGAAGGAAGTACTTGTTTGACCAGTGTGGTCATTAATAACAAGTAAGATTTGACATTGTTTTGAGTAACAGACTGTGTCGTAAATCTCATGAAAAATAAAAACTAGATCTAATTGGGAAGAAACCTCTTAGGTCTAGAACATTTCATTAAGATCACTCAAAAATAAAAAGTTGTGATTTCATGAACTTTTAGCCATCAATTCAGAAAGGTCATTCGGAATTGTGGGTTTCACTCGGAATTGTGGTGACAACAATTTCGAGATCATAAACACAGTTGTTGTGTAACCATCAACTCTCAGTGGTAATTTTGAGAATCTTCATAAGGGTTACATTTACATGAAAGTGAATGTGATGGAGAATTTAGAGATTGGTTGAGAATGGGTATGAGTCTCACAGCTAATCACGGTAATAGTGATTTGCGATATTTGACTAGAATTTCTGCAGCCATATACCGAAATTGGTTTGATTTCGATAATCATAGGACCACATAGTTGGTACAACAAGGTGTACAAAGAAAGTACCCGTCAATACATGGTTGCATTCTGAAGAGAAAAAAATAAAAGAAAGTATTTTTGTATTTGTCAAAAAAAACTTAAATGTCTTGTTCCTTGTAATGATGAGTGAGCCGTCATCATAGCTTCCAGGTGGCAAATCCCCAGCAAATTGTGTGCGAGATCCCCTGCAAATTGTGTTCGTGAGCAGGCGGATATAACTCCTTGTCAAGTCAAAGATCTCTGGCAGGATCACCTTGAGAAGAAAAAATATGACTTGCCTAATCAAAATAACTCCTGAGAGAGTAAATCTTCTCCATAATAGGGTATCTCGATAGTGCTTCAACCGCCTATAAAATGAAATGAGTAGACAATGTACAAACCACACAGCAAAAACAGTTATAACTATATCTCGTTCTCAAAAATGGAGAGTCCATTCAAATGCTGGGATAAGGTCGAGGTAAGGCCGACTGCAGGTGAGTTCTATGGCGGTACGTATGGTAGAGTCATCATCAGTGCCCGATCGCATAGGTATGAAGTATGACTGACTTCTCTGGTTGATGAAGAGACAGGCGAACCAAGAGTGGTTTGAGTTGGCATTGAAGCGTTACAACCTGTTCCACCAAAGTTGATCGTTAACTTCAAGCCTCCCGACATGGTTGAATTGTGGTACCGAAGGGGTTGGTGGCCAGCAACCATCTTAAGGAGAACTTCACAAAACCAATTCTTGATCAGGTTCTTGGTAGATTCTCAGCTTTTCGTGAACGAAAGTGAGCTGAGGATTCATCAGGTTTTCTTCCTAGGAACTCCATCCCTGTGACAGTATTTTAAATATTAGTTTTGAAATGTAATTGGACTACCATGTAACCCTCTTTTGATGAATGAAAGTTGCCTTTTGGGTTTGTTTTACGTTGTTTAAAAAAGAAGAAGAAAAAAAATAATAACAAACAAAAAAGATTTTTGAAGATTTTTGGGTTTTAACAAACGTGAAAATATTTTTATGTTTTGTGTAATAAAAAAAATAAAATCTTTTTGTAATTTTAAGTTTCTGAAAAAGAATAAAAACAGAAAATATTTGTGGAATTTTGGTTTTCTAAAGAGAATAAAAACAGAAAATAACAAATATACAAAAAGGATATATAAGAATGTTCCGAAATCATCAAGCATTTTTCCGATTCCGAGTGGTTCCAAGTCTCGGAACGCTTTAGAACAAGATTAATAGCCTCCGATCATTATGTGGATTTCGGAACTGAGTTAGCTTCTATCATTCCGAGCCCTTGTAAGATTCGATTGAAGGTTGGTTCAAGAAGAGCCTTGGTGAAAATATCAGCTAACTGATATGCCGATCGAACAAAGTGTACTTCAACATTTCCGTCTTCAACGTGATCTTTGATGAAATGGTATTGAAGGGCGATGTGCTTTGTTTCGGAGTGTTTCACTGGATTGTGACAGATTCGAATTGCACTCTCGGAATCGCAGTAAAGTGGGATACGCTTCATGTTGATCCCATTGTCTCTTAGTTGTTTTGAATCCAGATAATCTGAGATGTGCATGATGCTGCTTCGATATATTCAGCTTCAGCTGTCGAAAGCGAGACACAAGTCTTTTTCCTAGATTGCTAGCTCACAAGCTTGTCATTCAGAAGTTGACATCCCCCAGAAGTGCTCTTTCGATCGAGTCCACATCCATGAAGATCTGTTTCTGAAAAAACTTGCACAAAGAACCCTGATTTGATGGATACCATAATCCAAGTGACGTAGTTCGCTTTAGATATTGGAAAATGTTTTTCACAGCACTCATGTGTGTATCTCTTGGATTAGCTTGGTACCTGGCACAATAGCAAACATCAAACATGATATCTGGTCGGCTAGAAGTAAGATAGAGTAGCAAACCAATCATTTGTCGATAGAGTCTGTTGTCTGCTGCAGGCTTTTCGGGAGAAGGAGAAAGTTTGGTTCCGAATGCCATTGGTACTTTAATCTTTGAGTCGCTCACCATTCCGAATTTCTCTAAAAGAGATTTTGTATAGGCTTCTTGGTTGATGATGATCCCTTCTGAGAGTCTGATATTCAAGCCAAGGAAGAAATTGATTTTTCCTATCGAACTCATTTCAAATTTAGTTTCCATTAATTTTTGGAACTCAGCGGTTAGACTTAGATGAGTAGATCCGAAAATAATATCATTAACATAAATCTGAACTATCATAAGATGGTTTCCTTCCTTCTTGCGAAAGAAGGTTGGATCGACTGCGCCATGCTTGAATTTCGATTGCTTAAGGAAGCGAGTCAACATTTCGTACCATGCTCTGTAAGCTTGCTTCAAACCATATACCGCCTTATCCAGAACGTAGTAGTGATTTGGATTCTTGTTATTTACTAAACCTGGAGGTTGCTCGACATACACCGTTTCTTCCAATTCTCTGTTTAGAAAAGCACACTTCACATCCATTTAATAAACATCAAAAATTTTGTGAGCTGCATAGGCAAGAAAGATCCAAACGGATTCCAATCTTGCAACGGGTGTGAAAGTTTCTTCGTAGTCGATTCCTTCTTCTTGACAGTACCCTCTCACTACCAATTGAGCTTTGTTGCGAATGACATTTCCTTCTTTGCCCATTTTGTTTCTAAAGACCCACTTCATTCCGAGAACAGATGCATTTTCTGAAGTCGGAACTAATCTCCAGACCTTGTTTCGTTTAAACTCATTGAGTTCATCTTGCATCGCTTGGACCTAGTCAGCATGATCAAGAGCAATCTTAACCGATTTTGGTTCGATTTTTGAAATGAATGAATTAAACATGCAAAATTCCACTTTCGAAAATAATGCAGTTTGCTTCGCCTTTTGTTGTGCTCTTGTAAAAACTCTGGCTGACGTTTCTCCGATTACTTGTGATTGAGGATGATCTCGTGTCCATTTGATCATCGGAGGGTAGTTCTGATCGTACTCTGGATTAATTTCTGCAAAAACTTCCTTGATTTCTGACTAAACTTCGAATTGAGTATCATCGTCATTATTTTCATTCTGCCCCTAGATGTTTGCATGCGAATTATCATTATAGAACGGACCCTCCCCCTCAAAAATTGGAGTGATCTCCCCCTAGATTGGTGCTGTGCTCTCCGCCTAGACATAAGTGTCGGAGATTTCGTTTTCTGGTTCATTCGGAGTTTGAGTGGGAGTTGGTTATTCTGTAGTGGGAGTTGGTTCTTCTGGATCTGGAGTTCTTTCAGCATCAGTTGCTGCAACTTCTACTATCTTGAGTAGTTCATCCTCGTGATGGTCTTTACCATTGGATTCAGAGGATTTTGCAGTTTCGGGTTCATCAAACAAGTTCATAAATTCGTCGTACATGTTCATTAAGGGAATTGTTGTTTGATTCGACGTGGGAAAGATCGCTGCTGACTGACTCTCTTTATTTTGAGTCCTCGTCATGTATTTGTCATCGAAGGTGACATAATATGTTTCCTCTATTTTGCAAGACCTTTTGTTGAGAACCCGATAGGCTTTCGAAGGTAAGGAATAACCCAGAAAGATTCCTTCATCGGACTTTTCATCCCACTTTTCTCTTTTCTCCTTAGAATTACATATGAAGCATTTGGAACCAAAAACATGAAAGAATTTCACATTTGGTTTTCTTTTGTTGATAATCTCATAAGGAGTGAGCAAGAATCCCTTGTTGATTGATGAGCGCTTTTGAGTAAAGCAAGCGGTGGCGATAGCATCAGCCCAGAAGTACAGCGGTAATCTTGCAAAAGAGAGCATTGTGCGTGTAGCTTCGCAAAGGGAGCGATTTCATCTTTCCACTACTCCGTTTTGTTGAGGAGAGTAGGGAGCAGAAAAGTTGTGAGAAGTTCCCTTGTTGACAAGAAATTCATCGAACACTTGATTCTTGAATTCCGTGCCATTGTCGCTTCGTATCTTCCGAACCGGCTTTCGGAGGAGTAGCTCTATCTGTTTGATGAAGTCGATCATGATTTGTGTTGTCTCAGACTTCTGTTTAAGAAAGAAAACCCATGTAAATCGAGAAAAATCATCAACTACAACCAAAATGTACTTGTTACGAGCTACACTTTCGATTGCAGATGGTCCACAAAGATCAGTATGTAAGAGCTCGAGTGGTTCAATGATCTTTGTGTTGATAATTGTGGAGTGACTCTTTCTACTTTGTTTTCCGAGCTCGCATGCATCACAGAGATGGTCTTTGTCATATTTTAGCAGCGGTAATCCCCGAACCAGATCACCGAGTACGATCTTGTTGATGTCTTTGAAGTTCAGATGCGAAAAACGTCTATGCCATAGCCAACTATCATCATTTGCTGCTCTCGTAAGTAAGCAGATGGCAGGCTTTCCTTTGATTGGTGTCATGTCCAAAGGGAACATTTTGCCCTTTCTTTTAGACTTTAGAACAATTATCATAGTCATATTTTCGATGATTTCTGAACCGTCTTCATCAAAGGACACTTTGAGACCAGAACCTACCACCAGTTGCGAAACACTGATGAGGTTGTATTGTAAGCCTTCGACATATGCTACCTTTCGTACCGAGAATTCACCATTCATAATCATCCCATATCCTTTGATTTCTCCTGTCGCATTGTTGTCGTAGCGAACTCTTCCTCCATTTCTCAGGGATATGTATTCTATTAAATCTTCCTTTCTTCCTGCCATGTGACGCGATGAAACACCCTCGCTTAAGGCTTTTCATATAAACATCATTTTAGCCCATGGTTTATCATCATTATTCAAAAATCTCATCCCTCAGTGAAAACTTTATTTCAACATCTTCAAAATAATCATATTCTTTCAAAACCGTTTTAAAACACATGGGGTTTATTGGAAAGTACTGCAGTGTTTAAGTTGCGGAAAATCATTTGGTCCCACTTAGATAAAGAATCTTGGTTTTTAAAGTAACGAGGTTGTTACAATTCAAATACCATTACATAGTTTAAAATGAAACCACACAACCTATGGCCTTCTAAAACATCCTGCTCCTCTAAACTCCTCAACCTGAGTACACATCAAAATAAGTTAGGCAATTGAAATGCCTAGTGAGCTTACCCGAGGTTGACTGTAACACCATTCCTTATCTAATACTTGGTTAAGTATTTTGCTTTCATTTTATACTATCTTATTTACAACTTTTATATACATACTTTAATCTCTTGGTTGTCCATGAATAACACATCTTACTACTTCTCAATATTTATTTCATACTCTTTTATACGTCTTTTGGGTTTGTCTACAATTGCAAACTCAGTTCATTTCCTTTTTACTCTTTCTACTTAAATGTTTTCATTTTTCTTCCTTATATGTATTTCATTCATATATCAGTATTCACTTTCTTTTCCAATATTTCTTTCTTTAGTCACTGTAGTGACATTGCTCTTGTTTTGTCATCTTATTTTCAGTGCTCTTTACTCATACTTTCTTATGTTTTATTACATATATTTTACACTGATTCTTACAAGGTATGGGGTTTTCCCCACTACATACTTCGTATTTGTTACTTCATCTTTAACACTTTTTGTTTTATACTTTAGTCTTTCCAGTCATACTGGATTTTCTTCCATAGGTATACTAAATTTATACCCCTCAAACCTCTTACACTTATCTCTTACAGCTTCACATAATTCCTAGGTGGTTCTACCAGACTCAATGTATATCCTGTGATTAGAATAGTACGGGCCCATATTATTATAACCACCTATACACATTTGCTTCCCGTTCTACCACCAGGACTCATGTTCCGCTGTTGTGAATTTACTCCCAATTCTACTTATTCTCAACATCATACTCAAGTATATACTCTACTTAACTCCTACAAAGTTTAAGTCTAGGTTCAAGTACTGACACCTAGTTCGCTTAAACCATGGCTCTGATACCAAAACTGTAACACCCCTTTTCTCAAACCATATTTAAAGTACAAATACAGTTTTCAAACATATTTTTACAACTCGTGACTATAAAATAGCCACTTAAATTTTTTTTATATTTCTTTTACAAACTTAACTCGAGGGGGTATTACAGACTCAATACAGATACCATAATTTAAACTTATAGTATTTAAACCGGTCCCAACTGCAGCCTTTGCTCCTTTCACCTAAGTACATAGCATTTCAAAAATAGTATACGTGAGACATAAAGCCTCGTGAGTAATATGGGTTTAGACCCAAAAGCTTTTCTGTTCAAAACTTGAAATATTAAAATTACACTGTTCAAAATTGATTTATTTCATAAATCTCAAAATATCTTTTCTTCTTTACTTTCAAACTTTAAAAAAAACTTTCTTTCATAAAACTGCTTTCTTTCTCATTTTCTCGTGACCAACTGAAACTTATGAATTAAGTTAATTAATTCATTCAACTAGCTCTCCTCGCGGGACAGAACAGATCTGCCCACTCGGTTATGCTCATTCTGTCTCCCCTTTGTGACTTGGAACGAATTCAAGCACAAGGGTATACTTAAGCTAGACAAGTACTTCGCGACAGGAGGTACCATCCCAGTAGTGTCTTCTGATCCCCCGATTATGTGGGTGATCCTAGTCCGGACAACTAACTCTTACAACTTTCTTTGCTTTGGTTCTTATCTTTTTACTTTCTTCATTTTATCTCAAATTGGTCAAATATGGACACAATTTCAAAACAAACTCAAACTTTAACTCTTTGACTCATACTCTTGAAAATCACTTTAAAACTAACTTCAAAATCTTTAGCTCTCATATGGAGCTTCTTTCAAAACTTTACAAACTATACTTCTTTTAAAAAATGAACTTCTTTATATCTTCTTTTAAATCTCTTTTAAATACTTAGCTCTTGGAGCTACTTTCAAAACTATTTCCAAACTTTAGTATCTAAAACATTTGGAAATCTCATACTTTTATGAAAATATCATTTGGCTATGTACTAGAAAAATCCTCATAAAACTCACCTTGATATAGTTATAAATCACTAAGCTTCTCGCACACCTTTCCCTTTTCCGTGCTCAACAATGTTTGAAGCACCACCTATACAATTATCATGTATATATACTTATTAAGTACATAATACAACTGACTTTACAGTTCTAAGGTCTCATACGACTCAACTTCAGGTTATACTAATTAGTTAACCATTAATAAACTCATTTTATAATTTTCTCCGAAATACGCGTATTTGCTACAGTACCCCCGAGGGGTCGTATTTCAGTTCCGACTCTTTTCCATGAAATCTTAAGCCATATTAGACTTGTCTTTCAAATTTGAAGTCAATTGGACAAGTCTAGCTCAAATTCCAAAATCAAGTTTTAACGTGAATAGTGATTTTAGCCACTGCCGCTACAGTGACTTTTCCGCAAGGTCGGATTGCGGATTTGACCATTCCCAACATGTTCTTATACCATTTTAGGGTTATGGCTAAAATTTCAGGTCAATCGGACATGTCTAGCTATGGTTTCTAGCGTTTGAAATATTTGAAATTTCTAACAATTTTGGTCCCTGTCTGAAGGCGCACTGCGCCTGACTAGGGGCGCACTGCGCCTGGCGCCTGGGCAGTGTCCTGATCAGTCGCGATTTGTGCACTGTAGCACGCAGTTTTCACCCATTAAGTCCTTATTTCAGTTCTTAATCGTATGGGGTTTGTTCTAGGACCAAAACCCTTGACTAATAACATGTTTTAAGCTATTAAAATCGATTGAATCCATCATATACAAGAATTGAAGTTCTTGACCAAACTTGAAAATTCTCAATTATAGCAATCTACTTCCATGTTTTTGAGTTAAGTCCTTAACTAATGGCTTATTGGAAGCATTAGTTACTTAACCCACATGATTTATAGCTACAATTGCAGTTTCAACTCAACCCAAGAACCAAATCAAGAACACACACAAAAACCTAGGTTAGAACTTTACCTCTTAGAGCTTGGAATCTTCAATTCCAAAGTTTCTCTTGATTTCTTAGCAACGATTCTTGTGCCTTTGCTTCTTCTCCCTTACTCTCTCTAGCTCTCTCTCGTACTCTCTAGATTCCTCTGCATACTTCTGGGAAATGAGAGTAATTACTCTCTTATTAATATAATTAATATTTATAAAATAATTACATTTTAGTCCCTAACTTCCAAACTTTCCTTCAAAAATGGTCCAAAGGTCATAACTTTACCATTTATGCTTCATTACTTCCAACTTTACATTTTCTTGACATTTTTGGTCATTTTCATGTGAAATGACCATTTTGCCCTTTTTGGCCATTTTTCACTATTCACGCGGCAAAACTTCAAATTTCTCATAAACTTTTATTTCTCATTATATTATTTGACAAATACATATTATTACACATAATCTCGTGACTATAAAATAGCCACTTAAATTTTTTTTATATTTCTTTTACAAACCTAACTCGAGGGGGTATTACAGACTCAATACAGATACCATAATTTAAACTTACAGTATTTAAACCGGTCCCAACTGCAGCCTTTGCTCCTTTCACCTAAGTACATAGCATTTCAAAAATAGTATACGTGAGACATAAAGCCTCGTGAGTAATATGGGTTTAGACCCAAAAGCTTTTCTGTTCAAAACTTGAAATATTAAAATTACACTGTTCAAAATTGATTTATTTCATAAATCTCAAAATATCTTTTCTTCTTTACTTTCAAACTTTAAAAAAAAGACTTTCTTTCATAAAACTACTTTCTTTCTCATTTTCTCGTGACCAACTGAAACTTATGAATTAAGTTAATTAATTCATTCAACTAGCTCCCCTTGCGGAACAGAACAGATCTGCCCACTCAGTTATGCTCATTCTGTCTCCCCTTTGTGACTTGGAACAAATTCAAGCACAAGGGTATACTTAAGCTAGACAACTACTTCGCGACGGGAGGTACCATCCCAATAGTGTCTTCTGATCCCCCGATTATGTGGGTGATCCTAGTCCGGACAACTAACTCTTACAACTTTCTTTGCTTTGGTTCTTATCTTTTTACTTTCTTCATTTTATCTCAAATTGGTCAAATATGGACACAATTTCAAAACAAACTCAAACTTTAACTCTTTGACTCATACTCTTGAAAATCACTTTAAAACTAACTTCAAAATCTTTAGCTCTCATATGGAGCTTCTTTCAAAACTTTACAAACTATATTTCTTTTAAAAACTGAACTTCTTTATATCTTCTTTAAAATCTCTTTCAAACACTTAGCTCTTGGAGCTACTTTCAAAACTATTTCCAAACTTTAGTATCTAAAACATTTAGAAATCTCATACTTTTCTGAAAATATCATTTGGCTATGTACTAGAAAATTCCTCATAAAACTCACCTTGATATAGTTATAAATCACTAAGCTTCTCGCACACATTTCCCTTTTCCGTGCTCAACAATGTTTGAAGCACCACCTATACAATTATCACATATATATACTTATTAAGTACATAATACAACTGACTTTACAGTTCTAAGGTCTCATACGACTCAACTTCAGGTTATACTAATTAGTTAACCATTAATAAACTCATTTTGTAATTTTCTCCGAAATACGCGTATACTGCTACAGTACCCCCGAGGGGTCGTATTTCAGTTCCGACTCTTTTCCATGAAATCTTAGGCCATATTAGACTTGTGTTTCAAATTTGGAGTTCATTGGACAAGTCTAGCTTAAATTTCAAAATTTAGTTTTGAAGTGAATAGTGATTTTCGCCACTGCCGCTACAGTGACTTTTCCGCAAGGTCGGATTACGGATTTGACCATTCCCGACATGTTCTTATGCCATGTTAGGGTTATGGCTAAAATTTCAGGTCAATCGGACATATCTAGCTATGATTTCTAGCGTTTGGAATATTTGAAATTTTTAACAAATTTGGTCCCTGTCTGAAGGCGCACTGTGCCTGGGCGCACCCCGCCCTGGTCCTGGGCGCACTGCGCCTGGCGCCTGGGCAGTGGCCTGATCAGTCGCGATTTGTGTACTGTAGCACGCAGTTTTCACCCATTAAGCCCTTATTTCTGTTCTTAATCACATGGGGTTTGTTCTAGGACTAAAACCCTTGACTAATCACATGTTTTAAGCTATTAGAAACACCTTAATCACACCAATTCGTGATTTAGGGTTCTTGAGCAATATTTCAATTTCTAAACAATAGCAACCTGCTTTGCTATGTTTATCATATGTTCTTACTACATGAACATGTTTAAGTCCAGAAATCATATATAAACCCCATGAACTTCACTGAAATTGCAGATTTCGGTTTACCCTCAAAACTCACCAAGAACACTTCAAGAATTTGGAATACTAACCTTGTTTAACTTGGGAATCTTCAATTCCAACCTTGATTCCTTGCAAAATTCCTAGAATTCCTTCTTCTCTTTTGCTTCCTCTCGTTGTCTCTCGAGCCTTCTGGAGATGGCTATTGAATTTCTGATTATGAGAGAATAACTCTCATATATTATATATTTAGAGTTTATAAATTATTTACACTTTAGTCCCCAAACCTTCAAACTTTTCTTCAAAAATGGTCCTAAGACCCATAACTTTGCAACCAAGTTTCTATTAACTTCTAACTTGACATTTTCTTGACAATTTGGTCATTTTCATGTCAAATGACCATTTTGCCCTTTTTGGTCAAATTTCACTATTCACGCGGTAAAACTCCAAATTTCACAAAATTTCTTATTTCTTATATTATAATTTCACAAATACATATTATTTTACATAATAGTTTTATAATGTGTCAAAAGACCATTTTACCCTTTTACAACTTTTTCGCGGGTTCTTACACTCACCCCTCCTTATGCGGATTCCGTCCTCGGAATCTTTTCGTAATCTGTGAAATGCGGATATCTTCTCTTCATTTCTTCTAGCGTCTCCCAAGTTAGATTTGACCCTAACGGGTGCTTCCACTTGACTAGTACAAGGTCAACCTCCTTGTTCCTTAGCTTTTTAGTTTGCATTTCTAGAATCACTTCAAGTTCTTCAATCATTCTGCTAGGAGTTTCCACTCTCAAGTCTGTATACGATATCACTAACTCCTCTTTTCCAAAGTACTTCTTCAGGTAATAACTTCAGCTTGAACGTTTGTAACTCAACTCTCTTCAGGATTCTAAAAGGTCCAATATATTTTGGACTCAGCATTCCTCTCTTACCGAATCTGACTACACCCTTCCACGGTGACACTTTTATCATCACTAACTCACTTTCTTGTTACTCATACGATCTTTTCTTTAGATTCGAGTAACTCTTTTGCCGATCTTGTGCTGCTTTCATGTTGGCTTGAATTACTCCAATCTTCTCATTGGTCATTCTAACAATTCCTGGTTTTGTCAACTTAGTCTCACCCGCCTCCAACCACCATAAAGGAGTTCTACACTTTCTACCACACAATGCCTCAAAGGGTGGCATTTTAATGCTATAATGGTAGCTATTGTTATATGCAAACTCCACTAAGGGCAGATGTTCATCCCAATTGCCTCCAAAATCCATCATGCATGATCGTAGCATGTCTTCTACTGTTTGTATTTGTTCGTTCACTCTGACCATCCGTTTGTGGATGATACGCTGTACTTAACTGAATTCTCGTCCCCAATTTCACTTGTAAAGCTCTCCAAAAGTTAGAGGTAAATCTAGGGTCTCTGTCTGACACGATTGACAACGGTGCACCATATCTTCTTAACACTTCGTCTATATATAACTGGTCTAACTGCTCCAATGGAGTAGTTTCTTCTATGGCTAGAAATAGTGCACTCTTGGTCAACTGGTCCACTATGACCCATATACTAATACTATCATAACCTCTTCTCGTTCTCGGTAACCCGACAATAAAGTCCATGGTTACATCTTCCCACTTTCCGGCTAGAATGTGCAATGACTGAGCATCTCCATGCGGGACCTAATGTTCCGCCTTGACTTGTGCACAAATGACACACTTGGAGATGTACTTAGCTATCCTTTTCTTCATTCCAGGCCACCAGCACTGTCTTTTAAGATCTTGATAAGTGTTGGTACTCCCTGAATATATGGAATATTTTGACTTATACGACTCTCCTAGAATCAGCTTCCTCAAACCTCCTACTTCCGGTACCCAATTACGGGTTCTAGAAGTCTTTAGCTCTTGTCTACTTATCTCAAACTGCATGTCTTCCTCGTTTCTCATTCTCTCAAGTCTATGCTTTTTCCAACTTATTGTTGGACTGCTTTAATCTGTTCTATAATACTGGACACTAGTGTTATACGTATCATTCTTGCATTGATTATTTTCTCTGAAACTTTTCTACTCAATGCATCTGCTGTTACACTTGCTTGCCTGAATGGTATACAATCTCGCAAACATAATCACTGATCACTCTAACTATCTTTTTTGTCTTGTGTTCAGCTTTATTTGAGTGAACACATACTGTAAACTCTAGTGATCAGTGAATAGCTTGCGTTTTGTTCCATACAGGTAATGCCTCAAATTTTCAAGGCAAATACTATTGCTACTAACTCTATATCATAAATAATATACTTTGTTTCTAGGGCTTTCAACTATCTGGGAACATATGCTATACTTTTACTCCTCTGCATCTACACACAGCTGAGCCCTCTAAGTGAGGTATTTCTGTATACTTCAAAATCTTCTGTCCCATATGGTAATATAAGGACAGACGCATTACTCAACTTTTCTTTTAATATAATAAAAGCTTTTACTTATTCTTCTTACTTGAGTAAATTTCATATTTTAAATTTACTTTCTCTCTCTTATTTTGGAAGCTCTATCACTTCATACTTTATTATAAAAAGTTGACTTTCCAACAGTCAATCTACATTTCTAATTACTTCTTTCTTGTCATTAGACTTAGATCTCATATTATCTTTATATAATTTCTTTAAAAGTTTTATAACTTCTTATATCTATATATACTAAAAAATTGACTCTTCAAAAGTCATTCGTTGTTCTTGCTTCTTTTGTCTTATCTTTCATCTTTAATTCTCAAGAATTTTCTACAAGCAAAACCTTTAGTATCCAAGGTGTTGCTATAATTACTACTAAATTTTTCTTTGTCTTTACTACTAGTTTTCATACATTCTCATAAGGTTATTACCTTTATCATCTTGTTACTTGCATGTATTACTTTTATAATACATATCTTGTATCACTCTTTACTTATATTATTTTTATCTTTAGACATATTAACGATCTATATACCTCTTTCATTTTTCTTTATAATTTAGGAGATTTCAATCTCTTTTACTCATTATACTTTCTAATATAATCTTATCCATTTCTTAGCTTTCTTACTGTACCCTTATGAGTACACTTCTTATCTTCTTAGGTACCCCATGTACCACTACCATCTTATTACTTATGTTTTAATATTTTCTTGTAGTTCTTATTCCTCACACTAATGCTTAGTTTAGCATTCTATCTATTTCTTACTCTTTACTTGTAAACTTTTTAGGTTTGATACTCAAAATTTCTTTTATTATTCTTTTTACCATTTCTCTCTATGTGTTATGAGGCTATATGCCCAACACATTACATTGTTCTTTCCTTTATGCTTCTTTTCTTTACTCTTTTATTTATATATATTTTAAAGCGACATACACCATACTCTTTCCGATGTTCCATAACTACTAGTCATGTTCCTACCATTTCTCTAATCTTTGGTTACTTTTACCCGTTACTTCCGCTTAGAGGTGGTAACCTCTTGTCTTTTTATTTTAATTCTTATTTCATATTTAACTCTTTGTCTAAGATTTATCTGGATATTCACTTTTACTCTTTATCTTAGGTTATTTATAACTCTCAGTCATTTTTCTCACATTCTTTCGGTTATCCTTTTATCATTCACAGTTCTTCTTATTTATACTTTATATAGTCACTAAATCTGATTTCAAGTGACCATTTCTTTGATGACTGTCTTTATATTCTTTTCATTATCATTACTGTCTGTCGTATCTTTAACTGTTCGCCTAACACTTAATTAGGCATTCGATCTTCATTTCTTAACTCATTCTCTTGCATTGTAACAATGCATCTTGCTCATAGTCTTTAACTATTGTTTTTTTAGGTAACTTACTTTGTTATATTACTCATTATAGCACTATACTTACGACTTATTTATTTATTCCAATCAATGGATATCATTTATTGTCATACTTCTTTCGAGTTTGGAAGTCACAACTTCCCATTTCTTACGCTTTCTTTTCTGTCTTTGATTCCCCCTCTATGCTTGGTTAAGTATTTTGCTTTCATTTTATACTATCTTATTTACTCGTAGCTTTTATATATATATAAATATACCGTAATCTCTTGGTTGTTCATAAACAACACATCATACTAATTCTCATTATGTATTATGTACTCTTTTATACCTCTTTTGGGTTTGTCTACAATTGCAAACCCAGCTCGTTTCCTTTTTACTCGTTTTACTTAAAGGTTTTCATTCTTCTTTCTTATATGAATTTCATTCATATATCTGTATTCACTTTCTTTTCCAATATTTCTTTCTTTAGTCATTGTAGTGACATTACTCTTATTTTTATTCCATAATCATAATTCATTTGCATTAAACAACAGAAATTTTTAGTTATACTCTTTCTTTCATAATTGTACTATATATTCTATTACTTCTATTAACACTTTCAATACATTATACGGTGGTTATTTTAACCACAAAATTAAACTTTTCTTCGTCATTACATATACTTTATACTGCTTCATATAAGGTATGGGGTTTTCCCCACTACATACTTCGTATTTGTTACTTCATCTTTAACATTTTTTCTTTTATACTTTAGTATTTCCAGTTATACTGGATTTTCTTCCATAGGTATATTGAATCTATACCCCTCAAATCTCTACACTT
Organism: Cichorium intybus; assembly: GCA_023525715.1. Taxonomy (NCBI): domain Eukaryota; kingdom Viridiplantae; phylum Streptophyta; class Magnoliopsida; order Asterales; family Asteraceae; genus Cichorium; species Cichorium intybus. Next base: position 83,927,737 of record CM042010.1, read on the forward strand.
ATTCACTTACAGCTTCACATGACTCCTGTGTGGTTTCACCAGACTTAAATGTATATCCTGTGATTAGAATAGTACGGGCCCATATTATTATAACCACCTATACACATTTGCTTCCCGTTCTACCACCAGGACTCATGTTCCGCTGTTGTGAATTTACTCCCAATTCTACTTATTCTCAACATCATACTCAAGTATATACTCTACTTAACTCCTACATAGTTTAAGTCTAGGTTCAAGTACTGACACCTAGTTCGCTTAAACTATGGCTCTGATACCAAAACTGTAACACCCCTTTTCTAAAACCATATTAAAGTACAAATACAGTTTTCAAACATAATAATTTGTTATTTTCAACTCGTGACTATAAAATAGCCACTTAATTTTTTTTTTATATTTCTTTTACAAACCTAACTCGAGGGGGTATTACAGACTCAATACAGATACCATAATTTAAACTTACAGTATTTAAACCGGTCCCAACTGCAGCCTTTGCTCCTTTCACCTAAGTACATAGCATTTCAAAAATAGTATACGTGAGACATAAAGCCTCGTGAGTAATATGGGTTTAGACCCAAAAGCTTTTCTGTTCAAAACCTGAAATATTAAAATTACACTGTTCAAAATTGATTTATTTCATAAATCTCAAAATATCTTTTCTTCTTTACTTTCAAACTTTAAAAAAAAGACTTTTTTTCATAAAACTGCTTTCTTTCTCATTTTCTCGTGACCAACTGAAACTTATGAATTAAGTTAATTAATTCATTCAACTAGCTCCCCTTGTGGAATAGAACAGATCTGCCCACTCAGTTATGCTCATTCTGTCTCCCCTTTGTGACTTGGAACGAATTCAAGCACAAGGGTATACTTAAGCTAGACAACTACTTCGCGACGGGAGGTACCATCCCAGTAGTGTCTTCTGATCCCCCGATTATGTGGGTGATCCTAGTCCGGACAACTAACTCTTACAACTTTCTTTGCTTTGGTTCTTATCTTTTTACTTTCTTCATTTTATCTCAAATTGGTCAAATATGGACACAATTTCAAAACAAACTCAAACTTTAACTCTTTGACTCATACTCTTGAAAATCACTTTAAAACTAACTTCAAAATCTTTAGCTCTCATATGGAGCTTCTTTCAAAACTTTACAAACTATATTTCTTTTAAAAACTGAACTTCTTTATATCTTCTTTAAAATCTATTTCAAACACTTAGCTCTTGGAGCTACTTTCAAAACTATTTCCAAACTTTAGTATTTAAAACATTTAGAAATCTCATACTTTTCTGAAAATATCATTTGGCTATGTACTAGAAAATTCCTCATAAAACTCACCTTGATATAGTTATAAATCACTAAGCTTCTCGCACACATTTCCCTTTTCCGTGCTCAACAATGTTTGAAGCACCACCTATACAATTATCACATATATATACTTATTAAGTACATAATACAACTGACTTTACAGTTTTAAGGTCTCATACGACTCAACTTCAGGTTATACTAATTAGTTAACCATTAATAAACTCATTTTGTAATTTTCTCCGAAATACGCGTATACTGCTACAGTACCCCCGAGGGGTCGTATTTCAGTTCCGACTCTTTTCCATGAAATCTTAGGCCATATTAGACTTGTGTTTCAAATTTGGAGTTCATTGGACAAGTCTAGCTTAAATTTCAAAATTTAGTTTTGAAGTGAATAGTGATTTTCGCCACTGCCGCTACAGTGACTTTTCCGCAAGGTCGGATTACGGATTTGACCATTCCCGACATGTTCTTATGCCATGTTAGGGTTATGGCTAAAATTTCAGGTCAATCGGACATATCTAGCTATGATTTCTAGCGTTTGGAATATTTGAAATTTTTAACAAATTTGGTCCCTGTCTGAAGGCGCACTGCGCCTGGCTAGGGGCGCACTGCGCCTGGGCGCACCCCGCCCTGGTCCTGGGCGCACTGCGCCTGGCGCCTGGGCAGTGGCCTGATCAGTCGCGATTTGTGCACTGTAGCACGCAGTTTTCACCCATTAAGCCCTTATTTCTGTTCTTAATCACATGGGGTTTGTTCTAGGACTAAAACCCTTTACTAATCACAGGTTTTAAGCTATTAGAAACACCTTAATCACACCATTTCGTGATTTAGGGTTCTTGAGCAATATTTCAATTTCTAAACAATAGCAACCTACTTTGCTATGTTTATCATATGTTCTTACTACATGAACATGTTTAAGTCCATAAATCATATATAAACCCCATGAACTTCACTGAAATTGCAGATTTCGGTTTACCCTCAAAACTCACCAAGAACACTTCAAGAATTTGGAATACTAACCTTGTTTAACTTGGGAATCTTCAATTCCAACCTTGATTCCTTGCAAAATTCCTAGAATTCCTTCTTCTCTTTTGCTTCCTCTCGTTGTCTCTCGAGCCTTCTGGAGATGGCTATTGAATTTCTGATTATGAGAGAATAACTCTCATATATTATATATTTAGAGTTTATAAATTATTTACACTTTAGTCCCCAAACTTTCAAACTTTTCTTCAAAAATGGTCCTAAGACCCATAACTTTGCAACCAAGTTTCTATTAACTTCTAACTTGACATTTTCTTGACAATTTGGTCATTTTCATGTCAAATGACCATTTTGCCCTTTTTGGTCAAATTTCACTATTCACGCGGTAAAACTTTAAATTTCACAAAATTTCTTATTTCTTATATTATAATTTCACAAATACATATTATTTTACATAATAGTTTTATAATGTGTCAAAAGACCATTTTACCCTTTTACAACTTTTTCGCGGGTTCTTACATTGACCCATTCAGAGTGGGCAATATAACTACCACACTCGGGACAAACCTCCAAAAATATTTTTGACACACACTTCAAAAGTTGTTTAAAGCATCATAAGGATTTACTTAAAAATGGATAGTTATGAAATGGAATGCGATGCATGATGCAACTATCCCAACCCACGTCCATCTCATAAAATTCCAACTCACCACAATGGCACCTACCTAAGTTCACAAATGACACGCACAAAGCATATCACTCAATCCCCGTATAGGCTAAACTAGGACTAGTGGCCATCACACTAGCCCCATGAGGGTTAGCAAGTCCCTCATGCGGTCCCTATTGTCGGGAACGGTTTTCCCTAAATCCGAGACAAACATCTCATTTTGGGCATTTTGCCCATGATTTCCCTAAATCCGGGACAATCATCTCATCTTTGTCATAAGGTTCACTCGGACAATCCCATCCTATATGCAATGCAATGCAAAAATAGGATGCTCAAAACATCTTCAAAACATCATCATAATATTTATTTGAAAACATCTTTAGAAACTCATTTTCATGAAATGCACAAGTAGTAATCATATAACACATTGCACATAATAACATGCATGAAAAGTAATTGATAACACACACAAAAGGTAGTGGGAAGGATGTGTACTCCCGGTAAACTCACCCAAAGTCAACTGACGAGTCAACAGTAACTCCACACAAGGTTTGATGCATTTGGAGGTGCTCCTAGACATCATCCCATCCATAAAATCATCTTAGTTGAGTGCTAGCTCAAATCCTTAGTCTCACCTCCAAGTCATAACAACATACCTCCTTCCTACAAGACAAGAATGGAAGGTATCATACTCGATTAATCTAAAAGTTGCACTATAATTATTTCTTTAGAACTAAGAAGGAACAATCATCCATAATCCAAAATGAAGTTCTTAGCTACCTAATATAAGGAAAATCTTAGTTAAAACATCCCCAAAGTTTGGCATTATAACGAAGACCCAAGGCCCAAACCATAAAGCTCAAAACCCAAAAAGTGTCAAATCTAGACAGAAACTTACACGGGTCGTGTACATTCCTATTGACAGCACAGGTCGTGTTCTGTAACACGGGTCGTGTACGACCTGCTATAGCTTCGTTTTTTGGTCCTTTTCACCCCTTTTTGACCCAATTCAAGTTCTAACACCTCTCTAAACTCATAGAAATCAAAAGGACATTATTCCAACCCAAATTATACATCATTAGACTCAATTAAACTACCCAATATCATTTCAAATGAATTAATTACATGCCATGATCACAACTTCATTCCATGGAATCATTAGGAAATTATCCTCACTCCACTTATACTTCCAAATTGATACAACAAATTCATCCATCCATTAAACAAGAGATCCAATCATCATCTATATGAATAAAACCCATTTCAACAGTCAATTCTCATTTTCTAGTGTTTCAAGGTTTAAGACTACAAATCAAAGGTTGGAATCATTAGAAATGAATCCCCTCATCCAAAACTACCAAATCCAACCATAAATTTCTTGATTCCTTAACTATTCATCAAATCCCCAAAATCTAGGGTTTATAACACCCAAATCAATCAACTAATTGAATCTAGAGCATCCATGGATTGATTGTAGACTCCAATCAATTTAGAAACATAAAATAAACATTGGGGAATCATAGGAAGAACCTCATCCCATCATAAAATTCGTATTGGGTCCAATCCCCAAACCCAAACTCGAAATCTAGAGCTTGAAAGGTGGGTTTATACCTTAGATTGCTTGAAATCTTCAAGAGTTTGAACCATCATCCATCTCTAGCATCAAATCCTCAAGAACCCTAGAAAATCGCCACTCTCTCCCTCTCATTCTATCCCAATCGTGATTTTGCTAAATTGGGGGAAAACCCCCATCAAAACCTCACATACTTTAATATTTGGCAAGAAGGATCCCTAGAGTTTGGTCTTATATCACCAAAGACCCATACCCCATCAAAACCTCACATACTTTAAGATTTGGCAAGAAGGGTCCCTAGAGTTTGGTCTTACATCACCCAAGACCCATAAAGTCAATTCTTCTAACTAGAAGTCTCTAAGTTCACACTTATGCCCCAAATATAATTATTTATTTCACTTGAGTCATTCTCTAGGTCAACACTAACCCTTAGTTTCCCAATTTGACACAAACGGCCCCTTTTACGAATTTCTTTACAATTTAGGTCCTTAATAATAATTAAAGGAATTATTAGACCTAATTTAAACTCCACATCAATTCCTTTAATATATCTTCTAATTTTCTAAATCCATGACTAGTCAAATTTACTTAGGGTAAGTTTGGCCAAATTGACACTTTTAGTCCTTATGACAAAATTTCTCACATTTGGTTACAATTTGATTTTAAAACTATATTTGGCTCATTTATTCACAATATAAAATATAACAAAATATAAATTTAGTTATTCATTTTTTTCTTTATTTACAAAATAAGTTTTATGTGTCGGTTTAAGCCCAAAACTCCTAGGCCCAAAACACGGATGTTACACGCGAACAGCCGCTGTCAATATACCATTCCGAGTCATACTGTTCGTCACGCATTACCTGCGTAGTTTAGAGAGATTTAGGAACCCAAACCAATGTGAGTCTATGTGAGAATTTCTTGGAAACTAGAAAGATATTTGCTTTGTCAACCCAGAATGATTTCCTTCTTGTGAGTTGATTCTTTCCATTTTCGAACCGAAACACTTTTGTTTTGTTTGAATACCAATTTTTCTCAACAAAGTGTGATTTTCTTTGAATAGCTTGATTTAATTTTAGAATTGGTTTTGGTTGAAATCTTTTTTGATCATTTATCACTTGTTTTTTTTAAATTGGTTTTGGTTCAGAGTGAACTTTGGCTTTGCCCTTCAAATCGTTAGATTTGTTGACAGGTTTAAAAATCTTTGTTTTTGCGGGTTCAGGTACGTTTGATTTTTCAAGTGCTGCAGAAAAGGTGTGCGGTTTTTGAATTTTTTTTGTTTTGTTGGAAGTTTGTTTCGATTTCGGAATTGGAGTAGTACCTGCTTTTGGAGCAGAATATAAATCAGACTGGACAAACCTTTTATTATGATCAATTTTGTTTTTCCATAATCGTTTTCGTTCTTTTAAATTCTTTTGTACTGAGCATTCATCTGTCTTAGTCTAGCAATAAGCTATTCAGGAGACTTATGAATATTGGGTACCGGTTTTGAAAGCTTTGTTGGCATTTTATTATGAGACAAAGGGGAATCAATCGGAATTGGTTTTGTGCCACTGGTTCTTGGCTGAGACAAAGAATCTACACGATTCAATGGTTTCAAGATGTATTTTCCTCTCGACTTCCACGAGGTCATTTTGGAAAGTCCTTTTGTTTCATCTGCGTTGTCTATAGGTTCGGACCAGAAGAAAGCATCACAACCGTTAGCGTTATCGTTATTTACAAGGACTGTGAGTTCTGATGTGTTTTTTGAGTTCAGTCCTGGATTTAAGAAAACTTGGTTCGAAACTGTTTTAACCTTTGGAAAAACTGTTGCTGGTTCATTTAAAACTTGCAAACCATTATTTTTAACAATTCGAACAAATTCAACCGAGTTTTCAGAAATGAGGTGTTTCTTGGATTCAATTTGTTCGTTTACAAAAACACAGCAGTCAATTTCATCCTCCACAGAAATTTCACTCATCTCACTTTCGTCAAACTCAGAAACAGTCTTAGTATTGAGAGTATCTTCTGAGTTCAATTTCTTGCACAATGAATGATACTTCTGTAAAGTGGTTGATTTGATTTGAACCTTGTCATTTTCTTTCAAAAATTCTTTCAACATGCTCTTATGTTCTTTGGAATGAATGTAATTTTCTATTTTCTCAAGTCCGATACGATAAGATTCCGACACTTCGTCAGATGAAACGATTATTTCGCACTTATAACAATCAGCATCAATTTCGTCCTTTTTCAATTCGAGAAAGGGCAAAATCATTTTATGCAGACCCCTGGCTATATCACAATCAATATGAAATTTAGTAATATTGTTATAAAGACGTTTATCAATCAAACAGAAAATATTTTGTTGTTTAACAAGCACAAAATTGTCTCTCTTAACATAAAAAATGTCATCCCTTACCCTAACCAACTCTAACTCCAACGCTTCGATTTTTAACCTCCTCTCCTCATTCTTAAATGATACCCTGTTCAATTGATCATTTAGGTTAGAATTGCTTAGATGCGTTCGTTTTCAATTGTCACTGAAGCTTGAAACAGTGAATCTTAAATCGTCTAATTCTTTATCATAAGTAGAAGAACAAATATTAAGAGATTTAAGGATAAATCGTACCTTATCAACAACTGCTTCGCACTCCTTTACCTGTTCTGACACAGGCTTCGCAGCAAAACATTTTGCTGACGTCTGGCATCCATCGGTAGAATAACCCTTTGTTCCGAAACATCATCCTTCACCATAACGCAACGACCGTGCGACGGCTTCCTAACCTCTTCAGCTTTAGAATCGTTGACCAAACCTCAACGACACCATCTTCATCATCTTCCTTTACCACGAACGCTGGCTTTGCAATTGAATCATCTTTCTTTTTCAGATCTTTGATCTTCTGAGCATAGTATGCTTCATCTTTGACCTGCTCCTTCTTCTCATTTTGTTTTCGGAGAAGAAAATCTTTAGTAAAGTGGTTCTTGCCTTGACAATAATGGGAATCATAACCGGAATCTCCTACCAGCTTCTTTTCTTCCTCTGGGTTTTGCTTCTTGAATCCTTCCTCCTTGGGTCTTTCGGAGCTGAAGTTGCCTTGCTTGCCACGATTTCTGAATTTTGAGATGTTCTTGAAAAACTTTTTTGAATTCGAAACCATAAAAGCATTTTCTTCTCTGGTTAGCTCTTCATCAGAGATATCCGATTCCGAATCGTCCTCTATAGCCTTCTTTCCCTTCCCAATAAGGGTAAGTGAACCCATACTTGTAAGACCCATTTTCTTTTGAGATGCTTATTAAGGTAAGTAGAGTAATTACCTTATAGATGGTATGGTTTTAGCTAAGAGTTGCGTAGAGTCGTATGACGATCTTTTGTGATTGCCATTGAGTTTTAAGATGTGTGATGAATAAGATGAGATTAAAGCATTTCTTATGTACTAATCTTGGTGTGATTATGATTAGTTAGAGTGTTGTATGAGTTTGGGTGGTTAGAAACCCATTTGGGAGAAGTTTAAGCCTTAAAAGTGCAATAATATAATTGAACATACATATTGATTGTATATACCGAGTAAATGCTAGTGTAGTCGCGTATTAGAGTTCTGAATGGATTTGTATAGCCATGAGAGTTATTGAGCTGGAGTATAATTGGTTGCAAAATGAATATATATATATATATATATATATATATATATATATATATATATATATATATATATATATATATATATATATATATATATATATATATATATATAAGTGATTATAATTGAGTTTGTGAGAAGTACCAAGTACGGTACATACTGAGAAGTCGATATTTGCTAATATTTAACTGGTGTTGTAAAGCTAATGTGATTGCAGGTTTCAGAGATAGAGAGGAGATGTATATCTATAATTGCTAATGAGATTAGCATGATCGGATAATGATAAATGAGTGTTGATAAAGAGATTATTCACTAAGCTTTATATAAGCTTACACTTGAGTTGTTATTGTTTTACAGGTATCTATAGCAGTGATAGGGGAAGCAATGTGATAAATAGAGATCGACAACTTAGAGCCTGTCCTTTAGTTGTGATAGATTTATTTGTAATGCCTGGTCAAATTTGTAAGGACCTTTTGTGTAATTATTTATGTTGATAACATCTTGTTTCCATGGTTTGAGTACAAGTATGCCCATTTTAATATATTGTTGTTTGAAAATTTTTGTGTGTACTTTGTATGAGATACCGGGTGTTACAAGTTGGTATCAGAACATGGTTTAAGCAAACTAGGTCTTTGAGTGTAGAGTCCTAGACTTGAACCGAGGAGAGAGAGAGCCCCTATCACATGCTTGGAAAAAGATACTGCTGCAGATTTTAGTTTATGAGTTAATTGTATCTTTTATGTTATATTTGTTATTGTTATATTCTGTGTGTGAATATAGATATGGAGACAGATGAGGACGAGTTGATGAACTGGTCATAGTCGGTGGGACCAATATTGGATGATGAGATAATAAGATGAGATTCTGGTTGAGGGGAAATTCCAACAGATGACGAGAAAGAGTATGAGCATAAGCTGAGAATTGAGATATTTGAGTATAGCTGAGTACACTCAAGAGTTGAGAGCCGAAGTACGCAAGTTTCAGCTAATAAGGAGACGAGATTTTGTTGCTATGAGGTATGTAAGTAATTTTACTTAACATGTTAGTTGTAATGTGTCGTGCGTATTTAATTGTTGATAATACATATAATAGAGTATGCGTAAAACATATAGACACATAAAAGACCAATTGAAATTACATGTGTTAGAGAATTGTGGTTATAAAGTGTAGTAATCGGCATCGAGATGAGAATCTCGTGTCCACTTGAGGTAAGGGTTACATATCACATAACGAGTGCTTTGTGATTATGTATAACTGAGAATATATATGATTGCTTAGTGAGTATTTAGCAACCATGGAGAAGTGTGTATAATGAAAATATACATGGTGAAAAATATATATAAATTATGATATTGCATATATATTGCTTCTTGTTTCACAGATGTGACGAGATTTCTGTGTATGAGTACTATGTGGTTGTGGGGCCACATAACTAGTACTTATGATTGATCAAAATGAATGGCTGAGATAGCGAAAATAGTATGAGTTGAGAAAGACGGTAAGTGTGTGGTTGAATGCACATTATACCTGATTGTGAGTTGGTATGTTGAGTAGTGAGTTTTTGTGACTTAAAATCGTTATATAATGAGATATTTATGAAAGAGATGCCAGAGGACATTTGAGTAACCACATAAAGAGTAATTTATGGTATAATTGAGAGAATCTAGAGTGGTTCATGTAGGCCTTATTAGCCTAGAGATTGGGTTAATTACCTAATAAATGTGATTGAGACCACATATTTGGTGGGGTCACATATTGAGTAAATGTGATTGAGACCACATATTTGGTGGGGTCACATATTGAGTAAAGGTGGTTGAGACCACATAACGAATAAAAGTGGTTGAGACCACATATATTGTGGGACCACATAACGAATAAACATGGTGGAGACCATATATTTTGTGGGGCCAGGTATTGAGTAGTTGAGGTTGATATCACATATTTCTGTGAGACCACATAACGAGTATCTTGTGGTTAGAGTAGTGAAGACTGTTGTGACTCAGACAAAAGGAGGAGTGACGGTGAGTCTATATGGCTCGAGGCCGTAACGGAGACTCGCTAGAGTCAAAGAGAGATAGATTAAAATCGGAGAATTGTACGAGGTACCATGATCTGATCAGAGGACAGTCTGAGGTACCGTGAGATAGTGATGAATGCAAGTTTGGAGGACAGTACGGGGTACTGTAAAACAGTGTTGAATGATGATACCAGAGGATGGTACGGGGTACCAAGAGCTGAGGTAGAGTGGTGCTATAGTGTTGTGTTTGTGTGTAGACAGGCATGTACTTTATGATGATGCGGAGTAATGAGACGTGTACTATCCTTGCGTGTGGATAGATATAAACATAGCGGTAAGCTTGTGTAGCTTGAAACCTACGAGTTGAGAAGAGGACGGATCAGAGACTGATTAACAGTACGAGGGTACTCTGAGATAATACAGTGAGTAATACTGTTGAGAAGTGTTGCTGTGAGTATGTGAGTTTGTCATGTAGTCTTGTTGGGAAAGTGTGAAATTCCTTGCATGTTAAATGAGATAAAGTTTTATAAATACATGATGAGAATATATGAGTTAAAAAAAGGAGGAAAGTAATTGTTATTATGATTGATAAGATTCGTTCATTAGGAATCAACCCAATTACTGCCAATGATAGAAATGTGTGGATGTCAAAATGACAAAACTATGTATTCGTATGGGACGATCGATAGTAGATTTTGTTATAATAACCTTGAGTTATTTCTTGAGATTAATGAGTTAGTCGGCTGATGAGATATGACTTCACGTAGAGATTGCGGTGTTGATTATTATTATTTTCTTTGTGAGTTGTGTATAGAGATTACGGTGAGCCGTATGTATATACGAGTTATTTTGTGTTGTTCGGACGATTGAAGGGCAGAGTGGGAATAAAAAAAATAGAGGAGAAAATTTCAATGGATGTCATGAATGAGTTCATGATCTCCATGGTCTCGCTTGAGATCCCATTTCTCTTCTACCTCTTATCGGTGGCACCAGTGCCGGCTTTCTTGGGAAGTTTCTTCGTAATCCTTCTCAGCTGGCCTTTTCTCCACGAGTCCCTCTCTATCTTTGGTATCATTGTGGGGATTGAATTTGGTGGAGGGAGTTTAAATTTTTTTAAAGATAGGAATATGTGTTCATAGTTTTATCATGTGATGAAATTGTTAAGTCTATTACGACTAATAATTGAGTGAGAATATGATGTAACGAGTGAGTATATCAAGAGAAACAACATGAGGTATGTTGTTGAACTGAGATGAAGAGGATCTATTCTTGGTAGAGGATTGTGAATTATATATTGGGTGAAAACCTAATGTGTGTGCTGAGGTGGAAATAGAGATAAATGAGCTTTTGAAGAAGTTGTAATCGGTTGTGGAGATAAAACAACTGAAAGAGGTCTTGTGTGACCAAAGTGTTGAGGGTTAAATACCAAATTAGAAGAGACATGAGTGAAACTCGAGATAGTTTCTGATATATTTTTTTTGGATTTACATCCTAGTGTTGATGAGTTAAGTAACATGAGTGAGATAATTGAATGTCTTTGTCTTTTATGTTGTATGAGTGTTTCTCCTACTCTGAACGGTGAGAATGTGCAAGTTGGAGAAATAAATAACCGGTGTGTAGTTATTGGAGGAGTAAACCGAGAGAGAATGAGTTTGTAATCGGTGATACCGTTTTTTCTCTTGAGTTATAGAAAACCATTTCAAGGAGATTTGAGAAAGAAGTTGAATTCTAAATAGGATATGGGATTTGTATTATAGAGAGAGTGTGTATGGTACGTTGTGAATGTGGCTCGATGTGAGCCATGGATATGAGTCTATGTAAATGATGATAGCCAATATGGCTATAAAGATCATCTTATGAAGATAATGGCAGACGTTAGCTATATTATGAGTAAATGAGATGTGACAGTATGTATATGTCATATGAGATGAGGAGAGGATAAAATCATTATCATACGTGATGTGCGATTGCAGTGGTGAGGTGGTTGTATAAACCATACCTATTCCAAGAGATTCCGAGGATGGTATCTTTTGAAGGAGGAGAGAACTTGTAAGACCCATTTTCTTTGGAGATGCTTATTAAGGTAAGTAGAGTAATTCCCTTATAGATGGTATGGTTTAAGCTATGAGTTGCGTAGAGTCGTATGACGATCTTTTGTGATTGCCATTGAGTTTTAAGATGTGTGATGAATAAGATGAGATTAAAGCATTTCTTATGTATTAATCTTGGTGTGATTATGATTAGTTAGAGTGTTGTATGAGTTTGGGTGGTTAGAAACCCATTTGGGAGAAGTTTAAGCCTTAAAAGTGCCAAAAAAGTTGAATTTCAAACTTACACGGCTCGTATAGATTCTACACGGGGTCGTGTAGAATCCTGCAGTAAGCCTATAATTGAATTCCAAACTTACACGGGTCAGGTAGATTCTACACGGGGCGTGTAGAATCCTGCAGTAAGCTTATAGCTGAAGCGGTGGATCTACACGGGTCGTGTAGATTCCACACGGGTCGTATGGACCTGCAGACTATATATATATGTGCAGAAAACCTCATTTTCGAATAGAAAAATTCCCTTTTAGATTTTGAGTGAAAAATAAGGCGATTTTGTGTCAAATTAACCCTAGAGACTCGTGGGGAAACATAGAGAGACGTGGATCTAACCCCGTAAACGTGTTCTTGATTCTTAATTCATTGATGTGAGTGATTTGTTGGTTTTGGGGGTTTTGAAACCCTAGTTTTAAATCTTATGATTTAGCTATATATTGTTATATATGTTGTTAGTAGATTGTTAGTGGATGCCTTTAGAGTGATTGGTGTGATTATTGTCGAGTTTCTACGGTTGGATGAGTAGAACCACGGATTTGGGGGTTTCTGTAAATATAGAGTTGATATTTACCGTTTATACTCCTTTTTCCTTTTTCAATTGCTATATCTTGTGAGATAGATGTTATTGAGATGATTGTGGATGTTGGAGACTGATTTAGATTGTGGTGAGATAACCTAGTCTAGTCAACAGGAGCCTCATACGTGTAAATTGGGAATTCCACATACTAAGCCGTTATCAAGTGAGTACTATCTAGTACTTGAAAAGAGTTTTACCTTGTTGTAGGTTAAATAATTATATATGTGTTATGTGGATATTGTTGCAATCCGATTGAGGAGTTGATTGTTATTTTTGAATAACAATATTAGAATTGAACATACATATTGATTGTATATACCGAGTAAATGTTAGTGTAGTCGCGTATTAGAGTTTTGAATGGATTTGTATAGCCATGAGAGCTATTGAGCTGGAGTATAATTGGTTGCGAAATGAATATATATATATATATATATATATATATATATATATATATATATATATATATATATATATATATATATACACTAAGAAGTCGATATTTACTAATATTTAACTAGTGTTGTAAAGTTAATGTGATTGCAAGTTTCAGAGATAGAGAGGAGATGTATATCTATAATTGCTAATGAGATTAGCATTAGCGGATAATGAGAAATGAGTGTTGATTAAGAGATTATTCACTAACCTTTATATAAGCTTACACTTGAGTTGTTGTTGTTTTGCAGGTATCTATAGCAGTGATAGGGGAAGGCATGTGATAAAGAGAGATGGACAACTTAGAGCCTGTCCTTTAGTTGTAATAGATTTATTTGTAATGCCTGGTCAAATTTGTAAGGACATTTTTGTGTTATTATTTATGTTTATAACATCTTGTTTCCATGGTTTGAGTACAAGTATGCCCATTTTAATATATTGTTGTTTGAAAATTTTTGGGTGTACTTTGTATGAGATACCGGGTGTAACAATACTAGATGTAACTTTCACCTCTGTAGTGACCTTATTTTCATGGGATTTGATAATGCCCACCAGTTTCGCCAGTGTGTAGCTTTTAAACTGCTCATGTGCTTTGATAGTAGACACAACTGCCTTCCATTCAGTTCGAAGGCCATTCAGGAAAGTAACTTTTTGCTCAATAACACTACGTGCGAGCTTGTACTTGAGCATCCTACTTAAGAGATGATTGTAGCGGTTGAACGTCTGAACCAGGGTTTCATCGGATTTTTGAACGAAGGATCCAAACTCAGAAAGCAATGTGGTTTGAACGGAGTGCTCAAGATTTGTATCACCCGATTAAAGTTCTTTCAGCCAATCCCAGATTTCTTTGGCTGTTTCATAGGAACTGACGAGTCTGAGTGTGTCTGGTGGAAGGGCAAACTGGATGATCCTAAAAGCTTTAATATTGCTCATTAACTTATTTTTCTCATCCAGAGGAGTATCTGTATGACTAAGGAGAAGAGCATTGTACTCGTTTGGGGTTTTGATGAATTTTCTAGAAGCAGTATGAGCGAATGTTTCTACAGTTATAGCGTGCCATATTGTAGATCCGTGTTCGTCTATCCCAGAACATAATCTTCAAAGTGCAGTGCCCAGACTTCATAATAACTTGTAAAGAGAATCGGGATCCTTGTAGTGGATCCAATACTGATGGACAGATTGAATGATAGTGAATGAGGGACTTCTTGAGCTATTTGATCTTGATTTGACGTAAGAGTTCAAAGAATCAGATGTGTAATATATGGATCGAGTTGATAAAGAAAACAATAAATCAGGATCTGACGTCTAAGATCAATTAAGACGATCAAGAACACATCTATGTTCAAGCTTTTGAAAAGAACTCGACAGAAGAATGGTAAATCGATTACACAGTCTCCTGCTCTGATACCAATTGTGAGAATATAAAACAGTAGATCGAAGATTCTATATGCGGAATACTAAATATCAAGATCAATAGCCGATTGATTATATTAAAACTCTCAAGAACAATTCAATGAGAACTATTTTGTATGAGAGTCGTGAATGAGAAATACAAAAATGTAAACCCTAATTCGGGTACGTGCATGCCTTATATAGCCTATGCTAATTATGGAATGAACAGCCCCACCCAATAAATGAACAACTAATCTAAGGGCTAACCAAAATACGCAATTGACACAATTAATAAATGACCTAACAACCAAGCCTTCAGGCTGTGCCATAGACACATCCTCTGACAATTTCCCGTTAAGGAAAGCGGTTTTGACATCCATCTGCCATATTTCATATTCATAAAATGCAGCAATGCCAAGTAACACTCTAATATATTTAATATTGGCTACTGGAGTGAAGGTTTCATCATAATCAATTGCTTGAGTCTGAGTGAAACCTTTCGCAACCAATCTAGCCTTGAATGTGTTCACATTCCCATCCATGCCGGTCTTCTTCTTGAAGTTCCACTTACACCCTACGGTTTTTAGGCCTCGTGTAGGATCAACCAAGCTCCAAACCTGGTTATAATATATGGACTGAATCTCGCTCTCCATGGCTTCTTTCCATTTGGCAACCTCAAGGCCTGCCATCGCTTCCTTGTAGTTGGATGGCTCATCCTCACTAAGCAGTGTGTTATCACTGATCAGTGTGTCACCTTTTGTAGTAATATCGAAACCATAAAACTCAGGAGGATGACTAACTCTACTGGATTTGCGAAGAGGTGGTGGAGATATGTCAGTTCTCTCAACAAGAGTCTAATCCTTAGGTTGAGTGCTAGTGTCAACTATACGTTCATTGTTAGATAACTCTTGAATCTCTTCAAGATCAATTTTACTCCCACCAGCCCCTTTGGATATGAGATCTATTTCCAGAAATACTCCTCTTCGAGCAACAAACACGTTGTTCTCAGAAGGCTTGTAAAAAAAGTATCCAAATGACTTTCGTGGTAACCGACGAAATAACACTTCTCTGCTCTAGGTTCAAGCTTTTCATGAGCTTCACGTCGAACAAAGACTTCACAACCCCAGACCTTTATATGTGCTAGCGAGGGACGTTTCTAACTCCACGTTTCAAAAGGTGTCTTAGCAACCTTCTTAGTTGGAACGAGGTTTAAAATATGAGATGCAGTTTCTAAGGCATGACCCCATAAAATTATTGGATGTGTAGCACGACTCTTCATAGATCGAACCATGTCTAACAGCATTCAATTTCTCCTTTCAGACACACCGTTGTCCTGTGGTGTTCTTGGAGGAGAGAATTGTGAAACTATTCCACAATCCCTTAGATGAGTGTAGAATTCCTGACTAAGATACTCTCTGCTCGTATCGGATCAGAGCATCTTAATCTTCTTGCTCAGTTGATTCTTTACTTCGTTCTGAAACTCATTGAACACTTCAAAGGTTTCCGACTTATGTTTAATCAGATAAACATAACCGTATCTACTGAAAGCATCAGTAAATGTCACAAAATAGCATTCACCTTGTCTTGTGGCAGATCTGAACGATCCATAGACATCTGTCTGGATTAGTTCTAACAGATCCTCGCCTCTATCACAGCTTCCTGTGAATGGCGATTTGGTCATCTTTCCAAGTAAGCAAGACTCGCATACATCATCCGATTTTAAGTCAAATGATTCCAAGATTCCTTCAGTCTAGAGCTTGGCGATGCGATTCCTGTTTATATGGCCAAGACGACAATGTCATAGGCGTGATTTATCGAGTACATTCTCATCAGAATCAACATTCAAAGTTATATTATTATTTCTACCAATGCAAACAACACTTTCATATATGTCATTACAAGCACTAGCTTTAAAACAAAGATAACCATTTTTATAAACAAAAATATTTCCATTATCATTGTCAAACGAAAATTTAAAACCATCATCAAACAAGGCATAAAATGAAAATAATGTGTTGTGCCATTTTTGGCGAGTAGCAACAATTTAATAACCTAATTGAACTACTATTATTTAACATCAGCTCATAGCTCACGATCCTTGTAACAGTAGCAGTCTGTCTGTTTCTCATGATCAGGTTGAGCTCCCTATGCTGCAGCTGCCTACTTTTCCTTAGTCCTTGCATATCAGCACAAATGCGAGTACCACATCCTGTACCAAGGACCCAAAAATGGAAGTCATAGTACTATGTAATTCAATCATAGATATACCTGAGGTGTCACAATCATTGACCCTATTGTTCTTCAGGTCCTCTAGGTATTTTGGGCAGCTACGTTTCCAGTGTCCCTTTTACTGACAGTAAAAGTAGACTGCATTCGGGTTATTGGTATGGGCAATGTCAGAATCAGCCTTTCTCTTAAAGCCTTGGTTGCCCTTGACTTTTCACTTACCTATGGGATGAGAACCTTTCTTCATTTTGCCACTACCATTATGAATGGCTAAGACGGGAGCATGGGAGATGGTGCCATGAGCCTGCCTCATGCTGACTTCAGCAGTCTTTAGCATCCCGTGCAACGCCATCAAGGTCTTGTCCAGGTTGTTCATATTATAGTTCATGATGAACTATTGATATAAATTAGAAAGCGAGTTCAAAACATGTCAATGGCCAACTCCTTAGGTAACTGGACACCAAGATTTTCCAGCCTGTCAATGTATGACTTCATTTACTGAACCTGCGTATATATATAGACACTCCGTCTTGATTATCTCAAATCATTCCTAGCTAGCATGCTCTTGAAACATTTCCTTGAGCTGCAAATTGATGTCATACGCCCGAGCATTCTCCAAGCCCTTTTGGAGCTCAAAGGACATGGTCGCCAACATCAGGAAAGCAACCTTAGTGGAGTCATCGTAGTGCTTGATAACGCCTAGAATGTTAGACATTATAGTTGTTATTGAGACGAGTTTTAGTTGATTTAACTTTCTAGATTGACTAATATCGCTAACTTTTGTGTCAAAGTGCTTGGATATGTTTTTAGTGTAAATGCAGGGTTAAAAATGCAAATTAGAAGAAGTTCCGGGGAAAACAGTAAAATGAGGCAAATCAGGGAATATTAGCGACGCTAATCCTTGTGATTAGCGCCAATGTGGCAAAGGCGCGTTATCTCTGTTTCAAAATTCAAATCGCGGAAATCGAGGGGTCGGATGAAGGTTAGTGACGCTAATTTTTGAAAAACATAAAATCCTTGTTTTTGAAATTCAAAACGCAATATTTCGGGAACCCCGATGGGCCAGCGCTGCGGGAAATGCCCGTCCGCGCCTCGGACACCCAATTTTCCACCACTAAAAACATGAAGCTCCCATATGACTTTTGAAGCATCCCGGGGTACCACCAGGGATCCAAAAGTATATTTTCGTCAGTTTTTCTGTCTCAATCGATAGATTTGGTTAGATACTTGTTTTTGTATTATTTTTATCAACTCGGTATCTAGGTATTCCGCAATTTGGATTTTTGTCGATTACACGATGTTTTGTTTGGCTTAGTTGGATAGTTCTTTGATTCTGGTAGTTTAGATCTATATATTTGATATTGGTTTGAGTTTGGGTTTTGATTTTATAAAGGTAACCATTCGTTTATTATTGTTTTTTCGATCTGCAATCAGATTTGAGTTTGTTTTGTTTCTTGTATGATTTTTTGGTTGTTTCCCCGTGTTCTTGATCCAACGTCTACAGAGTGACACTATAACGCGGTTTATCGATACAAAGTGCCAAACACGAACTCCTTGGTTCGACCTTTATTTATCGCTATTAGTGGACCGTAAGGTTTTATTTTACATATTGACCGCATTAACGATTGCGACGTGTCAAATTTTGGCGCCGTTGCCGGGAAGTTGTGCATTTGACACATTGTGTAAAATTGATTTTTATTTTGATATTTGAATTTTAGTTTTGTATGTGTACATCCTTAAAATGGACAATTACATATACACAGATCAAGAAGTAAGTTAGGGATATGATAGCCCGGCCTGCGACTATTAGAAGATGATCTCTACAACAAGTCATTCGATGATAATGAGGTGTGGATCGAGGATCCGATTTATTTTGAGAATTAGGAAGAATCATACTTTGTGAATGGCCAAGATGTAGACAATTCACATAATGCGAAGTTGGATTAGGTCTTGGATCTGTTAACCGAGACCCTCCAAAAGGGGGAAAATCATCCCAACACGCTTTCGGCAATGGCAGATCAATTAGATTAGCTGGACGAACAGCTGCGGCAACAACCACACTCGCCATAAATTGAGGCGAGTGATTTTTGTTCCATCGATGTTGTGTATGAACCTGCATCACCTGAACATGTGATGGAAGGTCATACACCTTAAGAGATTTATGAGACCACTGAGATGGTCGAAGTGCTTGTTGAGGAAGGCGCCGTATATGACAATACTGCTAGATTAAGGTGCCTAAGCAATAACTGTAATTTAGAAGTACACTTAATTTGACAGCAGCACAGTCCTTTTGAGTTGCCCTCATAACTGGCAGAGGACTAGATGACTAATTAAGAGAGAGAAATAATGATTTATTAATATATTATGAACATAAAATATGAATTAGAAATCATATTATTCAATTAATAATTTATCAGAAAATAATTAGAATTAATTTTGGGATTAATTGGATTCATTAATAGTGCAGGGGCTGAATTGTATTTGTTCAATAGTTAGGCAACGAATAACCTGGTAACCCTAATGGGTTGGACGAAATCCAAGGCTTGGAGCCTTGTGGATTTCGCAGCCCATGAGGCTGTTTATGGCATTGATAAGTAGATCCCATTATCTGATAAAACCCTTATCATATCAGGATCTCAAATAAGGCAGCTATACTCCTTATTGCTTATCACCTGGAGACTATAAATAGAGGACCCTGGCTCCCCTATTTCTCACACCAAAAAGTAGAACACCTCCTCCCTCTCTCTTGCTCATCTAGCTTGCTAGTTCTTGGGTGTTAGCCATTAGAGGCACGACATTGGTGGTGCTAGCTTCCAAAGGTCAAAGGTATAAAATTCATCTTTTATTTATTTTATTGTTGGCCTTAGATATAGGTTTAATTGTGAAAAACATAGACCATATAAGGTGCATGTGAACTTAGGTTTTTAGTTTAAAGTTTGCACCAAAACCCAACAGTGGTATCAGAGCCATGCTGTTTTTCTGTTAAACCCTATATTTTCATTTTTGGCATAGGGTTTATCAAAATAAACCCTTGCCCATATGCTTGTCAATTTTGTGCTAGGGGTTTCTGAAACCCTAGCCTCCACCCTGTGTTCTGCGAAAATTGCTGGCCCCCTTTAGGGTTTTCTATTTTTGGTAAATATGATTAATTAATAATTGGAAACCCCTTGGCCTTATTTTCGATTACACCTAATGGGCAAGGATTAGGATTTAAATTAATTGAATTAATTTTGTAATCCCTATTTGATTTAATTAATTTAATTAACACTTAATTAAAAGACATAAATTAAATCAAAGACTTTTAAATTGTTTAAAATACATCTTATATATATTATTATAAGATTAATATTTTATATAAGATTAAGTCAGTCAAATCGCTAGCATGCCTCATTCACAAAACTAGTCTATAAGGGGGGTATAAGGAAAGTGCCTATAAAATGACGATTGAATGGGTGTCCACTCTCACCCACCGCTTCTTTGACTAGTGGAGTGTCATTAGTAGAACGGATTTGATAGGACAAACCTAATCTCATTAAAAGTATAATGCTATTAAACAAAGTACTAGAACCTTTAACAAAATCCAATCTAGTTACTCTAGGAAAAGTGAATAGTATGCAAACCCGTGAAATCACACATTGCGCTTTATGGATCGTTAGTGGAGCTCGTGTGGTTAACTGGCATACTAATAGGGATTCATAAAGAGTGGTGATGGGTATCTTGCAAAATTATCATTGTTGATGGAGCTTTTGTGGTTAACCGGCACATCAATCGAGATAATAATCAATTGTAAAGTTACCATGTGATTTGTATGGTTATTCACACCTTGTTTGTGATCCTCGGCATCCCAGTCACAAACAGAAGGGCATAATCGAGATTTAACATTTCATTGAATTGTTCAATGAATCTCACAGACCTAGGAGTTTCACTTAATATGATGATTTCCGCAGTGAGATTGGTAAATCGTCATTTACCTACCTTTATGTAATTTACAATTAGATTACGGCATCCCATTTCTATGTTGTGTAATTACATGGTTGGATCCTAGCCTTAATATTTATCATTGGGTTAAATATTGAGGATTTCCCAATCTAATCAAAACTATCTTCTTTTATAGATGTCTTCTCCTAATATTCATGTTGCTCCCACCGCTCCCCACTCCACCTATAACACCAACTTGTCCTCGATCATTTTGCTATGCTCTAAGGTAACATTAGATGGCACCAACTATAATGATTGGATGAGAAATATCAAGATGGCGCTCAGATTCGGGGACAAAGAGTTTTTTCTTGACAAGGAGCTCGTCGAGATTGATCAAGAAACCACTACTCCTGAGGAATGTGCCTCATTCAAGAAACACTATGACGATGCTACCAAAGTGGCATGCATCATGGTCGCCACTATGGTCCCTGAATTACAGAGGTTCTATGAGGACTACTGGCCATACGAGATGAACAAGGACCTTATGGAAAAGTTCCATAAGCAAGCTCGTCAAGAGAAGTATGAAGTAGTCAAGGCACTCATGGCATGCAAGATGAAGTAGGGAGAGTTTGTTTGCGCCCATGTAAAGAAAATGCAAAGATACGTGGAGCGGCTTATGAAGTATAATGTGCACTTTGACGAGGAACTAGCTATTGACATAGTTCTGAACTCGTTACCCGGTTGTTATGATCAGTTCATTCTGACCTATCATTTGAACAATAGTGAGACAACTCTCGCACAGTTGCACAATATGCTACAGACTGCTGAAGTCGGTGTGAAGGGTCAAGCTATATCCTCTGCTTCTAGAAATGCTCCCGTAATGACTATTGGACATGGGAAAGGGAATAAGAGGAAAGGTCCTCCGAAACAGAACTGGAAGGGAAAGTCCCATGCCGGGTCATCTAGCAATGGCTCAAAGGCAAAATCTGGTTCTGATATTCCTCCCATCTCTAACCCCAAAGATGCCGAATGCTTCTACTGCAATGAGAAGGGACACTAGAAACGAAGCTGCCCCAAATACTTGCAGGACATAAAGGATGGGAAAGTAAAGCCCTCATCTGCAGGTATATACACTATACACGACAAATCATCATCTTCTCAATCTTGGGTCTTAGATACAGGATGTGGTTTTCACATTTGTTCTGATCTGTAGGGACTAAGAGAAAGTAGGGAGATAGAGCATGGGAGGATGAATCTGATCATAAGAAACAGGAGATCGTCACCTGTCACCAAGAGGGGAGTCTATGCCGTTATGCTTAGAAGTGATATTAAATTAGATTTAATTGATTGTTGCTACTCGCCTGATATGGCTCGAAACATTATTTCATTTCATGCTTTATTTAGACAAGGAATCAGATATTCATTTGATAATGTGAATGGTTCTATTTCGGCATTTGAGAATGGTGCCTTTTTATTTAGGGTTATTGTCACTGTAGCACAATCAACTTTGTGTTTTTTTCCGATTTGGTCACTAAACTATTTTTTTGCGCAATAGGTCATTGAAGTTGTAAAATCGATGTCAATTAAGCCATTATGAAACAAATGAAGGGGTCATCTAGTTGTCAAGCTTACATGGCATGCCACATCATATTTGAGTCATCAGCATATGCCTACGTGGCACTGACATGTGGCTTTTTTATATTTTATGTTTTTTATTAATCTTAAATTTATTATTATTATTTTTATATATTATGCTTTCATTTGAATCAAGATGATGGAGAAGACCCAGGGTGGAAAGGAATACGCAAGATTCATTTGAGTTTTACCTCCGTCCACTACCATCCATCTTCTTGCAAACCATTAAAACAATGTAAAAGCAAGTTCTTGAACCATCTTCACGCAAGTAAACAATCTCATTTTCTTGAACACTTTCTACCGCCACTACTACCATCGACCTCCAACCTTTAACAGCTAGACATTTATTTCACAACCACCACCACCATCGGTTTCCCAATGAAAGCAAAACAAAACTAGTAGAAAACTAAAAGTAACCCAGATCTAGAAAAAAAAAGACGTATCACCGATGGATCTCCACAGCAAAATAAAGATATAACGGGAATTTTTTTAACACGGCTTCATAAAAGAGAAGCCTTCAACAGATGAAGGTTTTGGGGGAATTATTGCCATTACCGACTCTGGATCAACCATGGAGGATTTCTTCGCAATTGATCGTCTTCCATTAACGATAATATGTTCTTTTTACAGGTAGACGTGTTCCATTACATGAAAAGAGAAGAAGCCTGATGTCGACAAAAGGGGGCCGGTGATGGGCAAATATAAGATAGCGGTGAGAATCGTTTCCAGGATTCTTAGGAAACCGAGAGAGAATGGGGGTAGAGAGAGAAAGTAGAGAGAAGGAAATTTTCTTGGAATGAAACCTAATCTTTTTGAACCTAGATCTATCAAGATTAAGCACGAGCAGATTAAACACGAGCAGCAACAAGGTTCCACCGATCCTTGCTCTAGATGTCTCCCATCTTCGACCTGGTGACGAATTCGTGAATCACTAGGACCAAAATCGCTTCTGTCCCTTCTATATTGCTCTTGAATCGCGACCCTGGAATCCCAATGTGAACCCATCGACGTCTCCTTTTGCGTCTGCTTTCTTTCTCACCTCCGATCTCAGGGTCGCACACCAAGGATTCCAAGTACCGTTCCCGACTTTCTCTCATTCTCGATTTCTTTCTTAATCATAATTCATACAAACACAAATCCCGTCGGCAGAACAGAATATGAATCGATCTTATAAGGGGGGTTCAATGAACGAGTTTAACAGATTAGGGCTTTTGTGAGGTGACAAAATAGATAAGGTAGACTGGAGGCAAAATTTATGTTATTTTCGTTTAATGTTTTTATTTAGGGCCAAGTAGGTTAATAGAGATGTGGACCCATATTTATGTGGCAATGATGTTAACTATTACCTCCACGTCACTTATACAAACCGGAAAGTATTGTCTATGATCCTCTATTTAACAGGTCACTTACAACTTTAATGGTCTATTGTGCAAAAAAATAACTTTAGTGATCAAATCGGTATAAAACAGAAAGTTGATTGTGCTACACTAACAATAACTCTTTTATTTAATGCCTTACCTTGTCATGGTGTGTATGAAACTGTGATGTATGTAGACAACTTAGGTAATAGTGTATTTCAAATTGATTCATCTGTCGGTATAGACAAAGCATGCTTGTGGCATTGTCGTCTTGGACACATTAACAAGAAACGCATCGCCCAACTCCAAAAGGATGGAGTGTTGGAATCATTTGACCTAAGGCCAGATGATGAATGCGAATCTTGTATTTTGGGAAAGATGACTAAAACACCTTTCACTGGATATTGTGAAAGAGGTGAAGGTCTGCTGGATCTCGTACAAACCGATGTGTGCGGACCCTTCAGGACTAACACAAGGGATGCAAATCGATTTTATGTGACTTTTACTGATGACTATAGTAGATATGGATACATCTATTTAATCAAACATAAGTCTGAAACCTTTGAAAGATTCAAAGAATTCAAACATGAAGTCGAAAATCAATTGGGCAGGAAGATAAAGATGCTCAGATCTGATAGAGGCGGTGAGTATCTTAGTATCGAGTTCCTAGACTATCTTAAGGAATGTGGAATATTTTCACAGTTGACTCCTCCAAGAACACTACAGTTAAATGGTATTGCTGAGAGGTGCAACCAAACCTTATTAGACATGGTTCGTTCCATGATGAGTCGAGCTTCTCTTCCTTTACATTTCTGGGGGTATGCCTTAGAAACAGCCGCCCACATCCTCAATCTTGTCCCTACCAAAAAGGTTGCTAAAACACCTCACAAAATGTGGACAGGGAAAGTTCCCTCGTTAGCACATATTAAGGTTTAGGGTTGTGAAGTCTTCGTAAGACGAGCGACTCATGACAAGCTCAAAGCCAGAAGTGAGAAATGTTATTTCATTGGTTACCCGAAACAGTCCTTTGGATATTTGTTCTATAGACCAAGCGAGGACGTGTTCATTGTAGCACGAAGAGGAGTCTTTCGAGAGAAAGATCTCATATTCCAAAGAGACAGTGGGAGTACCGTTGACCTTGAAGAAATTCAAGAATTTGAAAACGAGGCAATCATAAATGACACTAGCCCTCAACCAGAGGAATCAGTTCCTGTTGAACCGGTAATCAGTTCATTACCTCCCAGGCGCACTGGTAGAGTTAGCACACCACCTGAGTGTTATGGGTTTCATATTACTATAGAGGGTGACACGTTCGTCAGTGATAGAACACTGGTGAATCTGGATGAGCTAGCTAACTACAGGGAACCAATGGCAGACCCTGGGCTGCTATGTGGAAGGAGGCAATGTACAGAGAGATCAAGTCCATGTATGACAACCAAGTTTGGAACTTTGTTGACAATGTGCCAGGTCGAAAGACAGTTGGGTGCAAACGGATCTTCAAGAAGAAGACCGACATGGATGGAAAGGTACAAACCTTCAAGGCTCGAATGGTCGCAATAGGTTTCACTCAAACCCCTAGGGTTGAATTTGATGAAACCTTCTCACCAGTAGCCAAAATTAAATCCATTAGGATAATGTTTGCCATACCTACATTTCATGATTATGAAATTTAGCAAATGGATGTCAAGACCGCCTTCCTTAATAGGAAACTGGCTGAGGATGTTTATGGAATCAGCCAGAAGGTTTTGAAGACGCAAAGTTTCCTAACAGGGTGTGTAAGCTTGAGAAATCAATCTATGGATTGAAACAAGCTTCTTGCAGCTGGAATCTCTGCTTCCATGAGAAATTCAAGGAGTTTGGTTTCTCTAGAAGGGAGGATGAGTCCTGTGTATATACCAAAGCTAGTGGGAGTATAGTCACTTTTCTGGTGCTATATGTTGATGACATATTGCTCATGGGAAACGACATTCCGACCCTGCAAGAAGTGAAATCTTGGCTCGGTAAATGTTTCGCCATGAAAGACCTTGGAGAAGCTGCCTATATTCTCGGGATAAGAATATTAAGAGATAGAAATAAGCGATTGATTGGACTCAGCCAAAGTGTTTACTTGGACAAGGTACTGAAAAGATTCAGTATGGAAAATTCAAAGAAAGGAGAATTACCAATGCGAAGCAATACCAAATTGAGTAAGACTCAGTGCCTAAGTACAGATGAAGAAATAGCTGAAATGAATCGAGTACCCTATGCTTCGGCTGTGGGATCGATCATGTATGCTATGACATGTATGCTGTTGGATTAGGTGTCTAAGCCATGACTTATAATTGTATTTATGTTATAAATAAAAAGCAAAGTCCATTTGGGTTGCCCTCATAGATGGAGGATAGATGTATAGTTCAGTAGAGAGAATAGTTGATTTATTAATTGTATAATAAATCAATAGAAAATAAATATATGTTTTATTAATATATTTAAGTGTTAATATATTAATTAGAAACTATAATAATTAATTGAGATTTAATCTAGAATTAATTGGATTTAATTTAGTGATTAAATTAATTAATAAAAGGTGTAGGGACTGGTTGGCGTTTATTTAATAGTTAAATAACTGGCCAGGTAAAAAACCAGGGGCCAAGTTGGAGCCACCCTGGAGGCTCCTCCAGGGTTTTGGCGAAACCCTAATTAGGTTTTGGGGAGTCTGGTCCAAGTGGCCAAAAGCCTTGTCCACTTGGAGGCTTTCTAGTGTTTCAGGTGTAACCCTAGGAGGCTATATAAGAAACCCCCAGGGCACCCTAAATCCCACGCCTCCCTCCTCTCTGTGTTACTCTGCTGGACTGATTCTTCCATCACTTGGGTGTGAGTTGCATTTGAGGCAGGATTATTCTGCTGCTTGCTTGAAGGATCATAAGATCAAAGGTTGGTTTTCTTAATTCATCTTTAGAACTGAATTGTATCCTTTAGGGTTTTAGTTTATTATCTTCATAGAAGAAAACATAGATCATCTTAGGGTTGCATGTGAACCATAGGAATTTTTGTTGTCATTGCTTGCATAGAAACCCTTCATACGCATCCTGACGTGGCCTTTCCCTTGAGCATGGTCAGTCGATATCAAGGAAACCCAGGCAAAGCACATTAGACAGCAGTTAAGAACATACTCAAGTATTTGAGAAGGACGAAAGACCTAATCCTAGTCCTTGGTGGCAAAGATATATTGAAAGTAAGTGGATATAGTGATGCCAGCTTTTAGACAGACAGAGACAACTACCAGTCTCAGTCAGGCTGGGTATTTCTATTAAATGGTGGAGCAGTGACCTAGAAAAGGTCAAAGCAGGAAACAGTGGCTGATTCAACTTGTGAATCAGAGTATATAGCTGCAAGTGAAGCCTCTAAGGAAGCGGCTTGACCAAGGCTCATCGGTGACCTTGGAGTAGTCCCGACCATTCAGGAACCAATGGAACTATTCTGCGATAATGAAGGAGCGGTTTCCTTGACCAAGGAACCACGAGATCATGGAAAGTCTAGACATATCGACAGAAAGTACCATTATATCAGGCATAGAGTAGAAGAAGGTCACCTGCTGGTGAAAAGAGTATCATCTAAAGAAAATCCTGCAGATCCTTTGACAAACGCTCTACACAGGATTAAACACCATCAGCACGCAAGGAGCATTGGACTTAAAGATGATATTAGTTTTGGCAATTAGATAAATATTTTGAAACTTGATGACGTAATTGAATTTGGTGATTAAATAATATAGAATTATTTATTAGCATTGTCAATTGTAATTTTTGTGTTTCATAATTTGCATGTTTTACTTCCTAAATAATTTAATTATTCAAACATCCACAATCTATCATACTTTTGGAAGTAAATTATGAACTAAGACTGTCATGAATTGAATTGTAGACTGTCTAATGAGTTAGACATAGCAATAGCCTTGCTGCAATATTCATGAGTACTCAGAAATATAGATTTGAGTATTGGATCAACCCATACTCAGAAAATTACTTCATGGAATTGTCACTAAGTAATTCTGAGATGGTAATATCCTATGATCTTGAAACCAAGACATATGAGTTGAAATTTACAAATCGGTTGCCCATTGATAATGTGTAAACGCATCGGTAACTCGATGTTAGAAAACGTATTGTTGTGCGTGATTTGACGAGTAAAAGACACAAGCATATGAGTCAAAGTTTATTCGTTCCTTTTGCCCTAAACGGGAAAAGCGATATCTGTGGGCCCCTCAGTGATTTGGTGATGAATAATTGTGTTGGGCCCGGCCAGGACTTAATTGATGTGTTCGATTAGAAGTCCTACATCATCACAAATCAGTAATCGGGAAACATAAAATCAGACTAAGGACCATGCCTCAGATCTGAATGATATCTTGTCGAACGGAGGGTCATACGATCACTTATCTTACGACATAGAATGACTAGGCCAGAGTTACGCATCGGCTTTTGGAAGCTACAATTTGCTGGTCAAATTTAAGCTGTATGGAATTATAGTTATAGACTTATCCAAGTGGGAGACTGTTGAATTAAGGTGTCTAAGAAATAACTGTAATTTAGAAGTACACTTAATTTGACAGTAGCACAGTCCTTTTGGGTTGCCCTCATAACTGGCAAAGGACTAGATGATTAATTAAGATAGAGAAATAATGATCTATTAATATATTATGAAGATAATATATTAATTAGAAATCATATTATTTAATTAATAATTGATCAGAAATTAATTAGAATTAATTTTGGGATTAATTGGATTAATTAATAGTGCAGGGGCTGAATTGTATTTGTTCAATAGGTGGGCAATGAATAACCTGGAAACCTTAATTTGTTCAATAGTTGGCCCATGAGGCTGTTTATGGCAGTGATAAGCAGATCCCATTATCTAATAAAAGCCTTATCATATCCCGATCTCAAATAAGGCAGCTATACTCCTTATTGCTTATCACCTGGAGACTATAAATAGAGGCCCCTGGCTCCCCTATTTCTCACGCTAAAAAGGAGAACACCTCCTCCCTCTCTCTTGCTCATCTAGCTTGCTAGTTCTTGGGTGTGAGCCATTACAGGCACAACATTTGTGGTGCTAGCTTCCAAAGGTCAAAGGTATAAAATTCATCTTTTATTTATTTTATTCTTGGCCTTAGATATAGGTTTAATTGTGAAAAACATAGACCCTATAAGGTGCATGTGAACTTAGGTTTTTAATTTAAAGTTTGCACCAAAGCCCGACAAATAACGCCCCCGAACCAACAATTTTTGAAAATTTTGAATATTTTTGTGGTCAAGATTTGGTGATGAGTGAATCTATACCATCACTCGGCACACCCGGTTGCACACTTTTGGCGCCGATCCACTCGCTGGACGATGACCAAGAAGATGATGACAACGATGTGGTTTTTGAAAACGAGAAACATAGTTTTCTCGCCACTCATGATCCATTAATGTGTGGAAAGTTGGATCTCATTAACAGCATCGATGAGGAAACTTGGGAGCATACCAAGATTATGCCTTCCGATCCTATCGGATTGGATAATTTCATGTTGAACTGCAAGACGAAACCAGAAACTATAGACAACACACAACGTGCAGACAAACGACGCATGGCACAACAAGAATTGGGGGCGGCACTGGATGCGCTCCGCGTTATACCGGTGGTACTGAAGAGACATCAGGGGAAAGATAGATATTGGAGGTTTAAAACAACCTCTAGGAACTCACGCGAAACAATGGGAGGACAGCGATCGGGCAACAGCAAGGAGACCGGCAGACCATTCGACCCAGGAAAGCTGGAGGAGTATTGGGTCAAAGAAGGGACGGGGGCGGCTGAAATTAGCAAAGGCAGAAGGCGTATGACCCACCATACCCACTGAAGGACAGTCAACCTAAATGACAAGAAGCGCTTTCATTTGCAACCTGATTTTTCGATAAATTTTATTTTTATTTTGGTTCGTCGAAAAATCACTAAGGTTAATCATCGCTGAGCTTGATACGGTATGGCCCAAGTGTGGATCGGTTGAATACAATAAGGAATCTAATTGAGGAAATTCGCGACACGATGCTTCATTTGCCGCCTTGGTATTTCAACTTTGGCTGATAGATACTGCGTCACATTGCGTCTAAGCACAGCGACCTTGAGACTCCTGCATCGCGGAAATGATGAATCAACAACGATAACAACTCTCAAATGTGTGTACCTTTTACGTATATTGCACCTTTTTCTTTTTAATATGTTTGTTTATATGAGTAGTATCTATCCAAACATGATTGTGCATCAAACGTTTGGAGTTGCATAACGCAAGTGTGGGATCGCCGTACCCCTGCACTTGTGTTATGTCGGCGTGTTTACTGCTGTACCCAGACTACTGGATTTCATCGAGAATGGTACGAACGATCAACCCTAATATATCTGATCCCGACAGTTAGGCAATTCGTCATCATAAGGGGTAACTGTTTTTTCTTCCTTTGTTTTAATTTTTTCTTTTATACAACGGGGACGTTGTACGGTTTAAAGTGTGGGGTGGGGACAGTCGAAAAAGAGTTGTGAATTTTTCCAAAAAAAGGCTTACTTTTCAAAATTTGTAGCAATTTTCAAAATTTTTAAGACATTGTAAGTTAGAAACGAATAAAATTTGAATATTTTTAGCATTGTGGTATTTTTCGAGAAATACTATTTAGTTGTTGACGTGCTAGCTTTAGTTAAGATAAGTTGAGTGTTTTTGGAAAGTTAGAAACTTTTGGACTTAGAGTATCTTAGGATTGGGATTCAGGAGGGAATTCTCAATCAGTGGCATTTGATGTTTGAGTCGGTAGAATCGAAAAGGGTGGCGGGCATTTATGCACCTCACTACCTAAGATCGCCTGGTCTGCGATAGTGTTTTCGAAATCTCGTTACACAAACAACATCGAAAATCATGGAGAATTTCTTAGCGGCCTTTAGAATCTGAATGAGTAAGTTTACACAGTTGTGAATCGAAAATATGTAATCAATGGTTCTTTAGAAAGTCCTGATTCACAAATGATATTTTGGAAATGTATTCCAAAAATCATTTTTATCTAACTTTTCGAAATGCAATAAACTGTGAAACTAATATATTTAAAAATGTTTGGGTCTTTATTATAATTTCTTAAACGGTCTACTTACTTGGGGACAAGCAAGGCACAAGTGTGAGGTGTTTGATAACGCCTAGTAATGTTAGACATTATAGTATTGAGCGGGGTTTTAGTTGATTTATCTTTCTAGATTGACTAATATCGCTAATTTTTGTGCCAAAGTGCTTGGATATGTTTTTAGTGTAAATGCAGGGTTAAAAATGCAAACCGGAAGAAGTTACGGGGCAAAACGGACAAATGAGGCAAATTAGGGAAGATTAGCGACGCTAATCCTTGTGTTTAGCGCCACTAACGTGCTAAAGGCGCGTTCTCTTTGTTTCAAAATTCAAATCGCGGAAATCAAGGGGTCGGTTGAAGGTTAGCGACGTTAATCCTTAATATTAGCGACGTTAATGTTCCAAAAAGATAAAATCCTCGTTTTTGAAATTCAAAAAGCAATATTTCGAGAATCCGGATGGGCCCGTGCCGTGCGAAAGGCCCGTCCATGCCTTGCACACCCAATTTTCCACCACTATAAATACGGAGCTCCCGTACGACTTTTGAAGCATCCCGGGGTACCACAAGGAGATCCGAAAGTAAATTTTCTTCAGTTTTTCAGAGTCAATCGATAGATTTGGTTAGATACTTGTTTTTCTATTATTTTTATCAACTTGGTATCGAGCTATTTCACAATTGGGATTTTCGTTGATTACTCCATGTTTTGTTTGGCTTAGTTGGATAGTTCTTTGATTTTGGTAGTTTAGATCTGGATATTTGATATTGGTTTGAGTTTTGGTTTTGATTTTATAAAAGTAATCATTCGGTTTATTATTGTTTTCTCGATCTGCAACCAGATCTGAGTTTGTTTTGGTTTTTGTATGATTTTTTGGTTGCTTCCTACGTGCTCTTGATCCATCATCTATAGAGTGACACTATAGTGTGGTTTATCTACACAAGGTGCCAACCACGAACTCCTTGGTTCGACCCTTACTTACCGCTACTAGTGGACCGTAAGGTTTTATTTTACATTTTTGACCACATCAACGACTGCGACGTGCCAGTGCTTATCATAAGCAGATATATCTTCATCATCAACTAGTTCTGGGATATCAACATCAAGGAGATACTCTTTGCCCTCGAATCTCAAAGCAATCCCCAAGGCCCGGATCCAATCAAGGTAGTTCGGACCCGTTAGCTTTTCCTTCGAGAGGACGGATAGTAGTGAGATGTTTGTTAGTGCAGGATGAGGAGGAGGAGGAGGGGTAGGACTCGAGTTGTTGTTGTTATTTTTTTGGCAGAAACCTATAAACGGAGTTTTAGTTTAGTTAGTTTGAGTCTTAATCCTATTAAATAATTACCCAATTTATTTACTAAGGTTAGGATCCAAAATCTTGTAGATGTGATGTGAAGAGAGATGCCATAATCACACCACAATGGTCATTATGGAAGAAAAAAGTTCTTTGTCAGTTTCATTCACTATGAAACTCCTAGATCTGTGAGATTCATTGACTACTGTCAATGACATGTTAATCTCCTTTGTGCTCATCTCAAATTCATGATAGGGATGACGTGGATCATGAATCAGACGGTGAATTGACCATGCAGAACTCGCGTGATGCCTGACTCAAGATCCACTTGATAATCGCGAGTGTCACATCACCCTCAACTACAACCTTTTCTGGCATGTCGGTTAACCACACAACTCCACCAGTAGGTCATAAAGAGAATGTGCGTTTCTAGTCGGGGCAGATCGGGGTGAGCCCGAGAGCAGAGTTGTTCGGGGTGAGCTCAAAGACCCTTACTTGTTAATTATGTGCGTTTCTAGTCACTCTTAAAACCGGTTATGTTTTCCCTTAAAAGAACAATTTTTGGTGGTAATTTTTGGGACGTTATAGCTCTTCGATGTGTCGTTGTAGGCATAGTTTTCGTGGTTCATCGTGATCTGCTAAGCTTCGTCGCTATCTCCTCTCATTTTTATCATTATTCTCCAACACGGTCACATCGTGTTTGAGTATATGGACACATCACAAAGGACTTATTCACGCGACTCATGGAATCTTTGAACATGTCGCATAAATCATGCAGAAAATCCATTTTCAGCTTCGTTTGCTCTAAATTGCTCATGAACCGTGAAATGCATATTTTTAACCATTAAGTACCATTTATCTAACTTTTTAGCCTAAAATACAACATATAGTACCCTGATATCGTGTATAAAACAAATATAATTTATGCAATATCAAAATATCCCACACTTGGACTTTGCTTGTCTTTAAGCAAATTAGATTTTTTCAACCTTTAGAACCATTACCTTAACATATTCCAATACCGGTACCGATGTCCAAAAATAATAAACAAAAACAATATATAAACTGTACCCAGGATCATATAAATATCTGTGTACAACCGATATCCGAAAATAATAAACAAAAACAATATATAAACCGTACCTAGGATCATATACATACTGTGTACATGTTTATTTTAACTGTTCATGCATCAAATATATTTACTTCTCATAAACAACGAATCTCGGGTGGCCAACTACTCATTTTTTCATGCCCTATAAATATAACCTTCAAATATCCCCTAGCATGAAGATTTATTTCCAAATTTCCAAGATTACCCTTGTATCACTACATCTATAAAAACTCCGCATATATTTCTTTATTCGATTATACTATTTAGCTCTTATTGTCTTCTTATTCTAATTATTTATCACTTCACTTCCAATAGCTTATGCATTCTTCAAAATTTTGAGTGAAAAGTACATATGCTGCATTGGTTATTACCAAATTTCTTAACTTTTTACTGGTCCCGTACCTTTGAAACTCGTGATTTTCTATGGAAGTTTTTTATTACAAATTTTCAGCTCAATACTTCACAAGTCCAATCATTTAAATTGCAAAGGTCATGAAGGAAATTTTCAACTCAATACTTCACAAAGTCCATGACTTTCTATGAAACTCGTGTAGCCAACTTTTAATAAAATTATCCTAAACTAGTTTGTCATAGGTAATAGGGTGGAAGAAACACCCTTTTCGAGTCTACCAGCTCAAGTATCACAGGCTACAGATTGAATTTCCCTCCTGAGTTTCTATCTTCTGGTAGAATTTCATACTTCATATAACACTTTAAGCACTTTATAGCAGCTACTTTGAGATTTTTCTCATTCAACGCATTTATTTGTTTTATTGAAGAAACACCCTTTTTTCCTCAGTTCAATGTAGTATGTTTGGAACCTTGGAAATCTAACTCAATCAATTTTAACTAGGACTTAGCTATGTTTACAATTAAAATGATACTTTTTGAGAATATCATGTACTAATAAATTTCTAAGGGGTTCATTTCATCCAGAATGCAAAACCATGTTGTACCTAAACACACTAGTAACCTGCAAACTTATAAGTCATATACCTAGTTGGAATGGTGAACAGCCACAATTACTATATATGATAGTTAAATATAACATAAATAAACGTTTTCATCCACTATTGAGATATATTTGTATTATTTGTTCAATTATGGGAAAACGTTAAAATTTTTTAAAAATTGGCCAAATAAGCCTAGATGCTTGGTGTGTGCTTTTTGACCCCTACCCCATACTTAAATCATAGAATGTCCTCATTGTATGATTAATAGCTAAAAATAAAAAGGGAGAAGAAGGAACGAGCTCCCGTAGGATATTTTGGGGAGAATGTTAGCACAGATTAGACATAACGTGGAACTATTGATGCTAGTGGTAAGGTATTTTCTAGTCGACATGTCTGGCACCTCGAAGTAAAAGGTACACACATCATAAAATAACAACTATGCAATGCAAGGTGGCATAGTCGTACAATGGCAGCTCAAATGTCATGGCTGAATAATGGAACTCGTCGCATAAAGTAGTGATACGCGTCGCGTAATGTATGACGAAAAATGGTAATGCAAGGTTGACGAGTGTCGTGTCATGTGAATGTAACATGACATTATCTTCAATAAAATGCAAAGAAACTTTAGACCGATATGTCAGGCGAGCGTCGAGCAGTGAGCTTGGAGCACCCTCTGATTTCATAATAAAAAATGGGAAAAGACTCAATAGAGAATATGCTTTCTATAGCTATCGCACTTACCCAGACTGGATGAGTGAGAATAAGCATTACGTTGCGCGCTGAGGTAATGTATGCATCATGTAAAATAGTCAGAATGCCTCCATACATGATTCATCGATTAACATAGCGTGTTATGTGAATGGATGCGTCGCGTTCTTCAACCAGTGGGGTTTCCATCATGAGTCAAAATAGTTTTTGTGTGGCATGTACGAACCAGGAACGCATCACGTGAAATATGCAGTAAAGTTTCTTTTTGTTGAATGTATTAGACTCGAATTGTGTTGGCCAAGCACTCTCCTCGTCGCCTTATTTTAGCTCTTCCCCTTTCTCGAATAGTCCAGCTCCTACATTTCTCATTCTCGCTTCTTGTGGAGTTCAACACACACTTGTATGGTAAAACGCTTCTCCAAGCAGACCTGGTTGGACGATCTTACAATCCAAATAACCTGAAGCAGTATCACACAGAAAACAAAAACTGAAAGTTAAGAAAACACAAAAACCAAAAACAATAATCAAATAATCCAAATTTTTTGAAACCGTTCCCTAACAATGACGCCATTGATCTGTTTGCATGTGACTATTCCCTGAAAGATGCCATAAACTGATGTGTAAGACCAAAACATTTATAAACCGATATGATGAAACTAAGGACAATCACACACTAGGCAGTATACATAATCGTGTAGCAGTATAGTGTGGTAAGAAAGGGTGTCGAACTCTCAAGGAACAGGTATGAAAAAGAGTTAGCTAATTTGATTATTAGTTACACTAAAAACATAAAGTGAAAAAGGGGAATTTTAGTATAAAATGAAAAGGAAAAAAAGGAAAACTGGGATGGAAAAATGAATTGATTATTAACTATTTGTTTATTGATTCCTAAGCTGATTAGTTCCATTTTCTGTTCACTAATCCGGATGATTTTGAATCACAATGGTTGTGTTAATTAGTTATTCTTATTATCAATTAATATGTTCATATCATGTACATTTAATTGGGAAATTAATCCCAATGGTCATGGTGCTAATTAATGAAGAGAATGGTCATCTAATGCATCTTAGATATTAAAGTTTATTACTTTACTATCCTAGCCCTAGGATTTGGTCAATCTCTAGTCATTCCCATTTAATGGTAATAAAACAGTCATGACTCAAGCTACATAATCCAAGATTGGTCCTCTAGATTATATAAAATCAATAGTAGAACAATAAAGTTCCAAGCTTTAATACATACAAATATGTAATCAAACTAACAGAATAAAATATCAACTTTCAATAACCAAATATCAATCAAAATCATAACTTTAAGGTTTCATTAAACTAAGTAAAAACAATAGGGGTGTCATCCCAAATCCAGAAGTAGAATGCATAGAGAAACAAGAATGTATGTTAAATATTGACAGTAAAGCAAACAAAACGATAAACTAATGATTGTGCTTTAGATCCTCCAGAATCCTGCTCCACGTAAACCTTCCGACCTTCCAACCACTTGGTGGACTCTCAAAATGATGATCTTAGAGTTTTCTCTTGGTTCCTAACTGTCCAAAATCTACAAAATGTGTAAAAATCGAGATTAAGGCTGCTTGAATAAATTTTATGCCGACATAGGATCGCGTGTCATAAGGCTCTCTGACGCTTTATTATGGGCACAATTTATGTAATTAATCGTTATCTGCTAAGCTTTGTTGTTATCTCCTCATGTTTTTGTTGTTATCCTTCAACACGGTAGAGTCACGTTTGCGTAGATGGATGCGTCACAAAGGACTCATCCATATGGCTCGTGGAGTCTAACACGTTGCATAAATCATGTAGAAAATCCATTTTCAACTCATTTTGCTCCAAAATGACCATGAACCCTAAAATGCATATTTAATCATTAAGTACAATTTATCTAACGTTTTAGCTTAAAATATTGCATATAGTATCCTGATAACGTGTATAGAACATGTATAATTTATGTGCATCAAGCCCGTCAGATGTTTTCATATTATCACGATATCTAGGTCTCCTATAAAACAAATTGTCATAAGATACATCGAAACTAATAGATAAAGACAATATATCATACAAATACCTAGCAAAACATGATACTTGGCTAACAAATGTTTTTATTATAACAACAACAACTCCTAAAAGTTGAGTTGGCTCACATGAGTTGGGATTTCATTGATAAAATTAGGCAACGCTGTTAATGGATTATGTTTAAATGCTGGTAATCGCCCTATGGTTAGTAAAGCATTTTCATTTGGATGTATGATTGTACAACAACCATCAAATTAAGGTTCTTGAGCATTCAATGGCGGTAAATGATATTTAGAGTGGGTTATTATGGATTTTACAGTTAGGGATGTGGTAATATCATCAAATACATTAATAGGAAATATTTAAATTGTCATATTCTTGAAGTTGGTTTCGTACCAACTCGGTATGCATATGTAAATCCATATTGTCTTAATAGATTAAGTGGTTATGAGGAACCCTCACAGATGAATGGATTATGTTATCGACATTAATATATATATATATATATATATATATATATATATATATATATATATATATATAGGGTCCCGTTCCGGTGAGGACTCGTAAGGATACCTTAAAAAATATAAAAAAATACAAATCATAAAATCGAGAATAGTACTATATCATTATCAAAAAAAATTGAATCATTGAAAAACAGTAATGATCCAATTTTTTTATTTTGTGGATCATAGTTTCATTATTAAAAAAATTAATGATCCAAAAGTTTTTTTTTCAAATTTTTTTTCTCCAATATAGTACTATGATCCATTTCATTAGTTATACTTTTTGTTTATTTTTTTCAATTTTTTTAAGGTGTCCTCACTTTAAGAAGAGTCCTCACCCGATCGCTTTATATATATATATATATATATATATATATATATATATATATATATATATATATATATATATATATATATATATATATATATATATATATATATATACACACACATACACACACACACATACACATGTGGATATTCTGGGTGCATAGCAAACAACCAAGAAAATAATTTTTGAGTTTCTGAAATATATGACTTTGAAAGATGATTGTTTTTTTAAATATTACTAGTTTTAATGTCAAGATACATGTATGACTTCTAAAGGAAATTAAATCATAATTTCTTGAAGAAATGTAAAGCATAATATGTTATAAGTTCTAAGTTAATTATTTATTAAGTTTTTGGTCAAGTTATGAAGTCAATGAGACTTAGTTGAATCTATTGAATATTATGAATGTTTAATAAAGTATTTTTAAGCTTTAAGCTAAGGTTAAGTTGAATTGGATTGTTGCTAATGAGAATGTTATAATGTGTGAAAGTGGAATTATGCAAAAGTGAAAGTCATACTAAACCTTATCCGAGAAGAAAGGTCACATGGATTCTACTATGATTGTACCTTCAGTCGTGAAGTAGAAGTCTCAAGACCAACCATGATGGTGACAAATATGTTTTGTTCCATGATATGGAGAACCTAGGCACAACCGTATAGGATTGGTGTGTTCCATTCTATCAAGGGGAGACCTATATGCAAGCACAACCTCATAAGATGAATGTGTTATGTCTTATGGAGGGGAGACCGATACGGGGGTTCCCGTGTCATTAGTAACATTCACCACCTTAATGTGTATTGAAGTTATAAATTATATTGCTTTATATCATAAGTATCAAATATGAGAACTGGTTTATAGTATGATTATTTGAATGAAAGATTTCAGTTGAATTTATTTTCAATTCTTGTTGGGTGTAAAACCCATGTATCTCAAGAGACATTATGTATTACATATTTTGTTGTTTTGAAAATGCTATGAACTAAAGTTGAAGGATGATTGAATTAGATGAGTTTTTGAAAATTAGAAGACTTTTGTAATGGGAAACTAGTTAACGGTTTCTTTCGACTATGGTTCTTGATCTTATGAATCATAACCCCATAACACTTGTATTTTTGTAACTAGTAACTTACGGTCTTTGTTAAACAACATTTTTGTAACTAGAAAATGGTTTGTAAATGTATGAGAAAAGTGTGGGGTGTTACATATCCACAGCTGCAAACAGCCAACTTAGTTATACTAAACCAACTACTACAATGGCACCTTGGCTATATTTACCAAAAAAGCTAAATCTATTACCCCATCTATATAGGCTACAACCAATTAATTCACATTTCACCATACAAACTAATATAACAACAGGAAACAAGAATCTATCTAATTTAAGTACCAGAGATTACTCACCTGGATAGAAGTCTAATCATCGGGATCCATGCCCGCTCAATCAGCCCTTCTTTCTGTTTCAACAGCTGAAAATACATTATACATAATTCATGAGTATCATAACTCAAATCCAATACCACACCCTTAACACATCTTAATCATAATTTAAACAGTACACTGGTTGTTCATATTTAGCGCCGCTAACTCAAGGTCATCGTGTTGCTAGCCATGAATTTCAACAGTAGTGTCGCAACCATATAACCATCGTGCTGCTACCGAAGAATGCAACTTCTTATTTCGAGTCTGTACCATTCCAAACTACGTTCCATCTTATCTGGGACTTCCTTTTCAGTTTATTACCATTATCATAAGTACCATTACTTCTAAATCCACCCGATACAACACTTAGGGTTAATAAACACCCTTTTATCCCAATTATATTCATAAAACCTTAACATAATCAGCATTAAGCACAACAACCACCTTTGTTGAGCTACATGAGCAATTTAAACACCATTTAGGCTCATATAACAAATGATGTTTGCAATTCACTAGCCAATCCTACTGAATTCGTGATTTATACATAAAAAGCAAATCTACCTTCTCAATGATGACAAAGGGTGTTTAAATATCCTTCTTCTAATGTTCTTTTTTCAAATCCCAACTTTTAAAGACCGAAGGATGTTCAGATCTCCTTCTCAATGATGACAAAGGGTGTTTCATTCTCAATGATAACAAAGGGTGTTCAGATCTTTTTATCCTAATGTTCTGCCTTCAAATCCCAACTTCTAAACACTAAAGCCTCGCCCTTTCTGCATTCTAAAGCAAGGAATGGCCAAAAGAACCAAATAATCGACTAAGGGTGTAGTTCTAAGAATTTGATCAATGGCTATAATCTAGTAACAATTAAGAATCACACACAAAGAACACAGGTAAATTGATTAACAAGGTGTTGAATGCTTTGTATTAGAATTTAGTAAGTTTTACAACTATAGAGAAATGACTCACACATTCGACCCAGAAGGTATCCTTGATATTTATACGTGATCAAGGACCCTAGAGTACAAAAATAAATGACTAGTAGTACAAACGAATATTCCATTGACTACGTATCAGTACTATCCAATCAGAGACGTCGTGTGTCAAATACGTGCGAGACATCACAACATGCACTAAAGATACGATTAGTTAGGATAAGCCTTCAGACCCTCTTGCACTAAGCCTTCGGATCTTCAGGGACAAAAAGTCTTCGGACTGGTGTCTTCGGATGTGGACTACAACACTTCATCATAAACAAATTGTCTTCAACAATCTCCCCCTCTGTGTGAAGTGCATCATCTGAAGCTTAGATAAGCTTGTGAGCTTCTGTCATACATTTTCTGATAGCAACCCACTAGTCCAGATGATCTTTAACCTTTTTCCTCTCTGTATTTCACATGTGAGGGGTTGAGCATTTACAAATCTTAATAGTTCAGAAGGAAAAAGTCATTTGAGGTCCATATCAAAGAACTTCTTCCCAGATATCTGCCCACCTTGCAGTTTTCCTCTATACATGACTCCCTAAGGTACATCAATATTTTCAAACCATCATCATATTCTCCAATATTTTCAATGATGCATACGGGGACTGCCAGTACCTTTCCAAAAACATTGGCAATCTCTATGTCGTATTCTCCCAGCCGTCTCATGTAGTAATTCAAAAACCCATGTATGTATCCCGTCACCTGATGGAGTGTGGCTTTGGAAGGGGAGAGACTGGGAGGAGGAAATTTCAGTAGTTGCAACATCTATATAAAATCATTTAGATTCATAATTAGGAAGTCTACAACTGTGAACCTAGACTCAACTCTGTCATATCCTCAAAAAATGAAGTAACGTATATTTTTCCATTGGCTTTCATATAATTCTCCCGCAGTCATAGAGATTATTTGAACAATCTTCTTTGAGCTCCATAGAACCTTCGGTTCTTGGGTGAGATGAGCGTTAAAGCGAATTTTTATTTTCTTAAAGGCTTCCTTGCTGTTATCTTTAACCTGTTTTACAAATTGATAATATGAAGTATGGAATGTCCAGTTGATCATCAATTGTGTTGGAAGTTGACTAGCTTTTTAGAGGGAGTTGGTTGAAGACCTCGTAATCAGCAAACCCGTAGGTTGCTACATGTTCAACGTTCCAAGTCTTATCAATAGGAGCAAGATCTTGGGAAGTTCCAAGCCGACCTAAGGTTAAAGAGTTAATTTTCCTTACTTTCTCATGTTCTGCATCCCTTTGTTTCGTTTCCTCCTCCTTACTTAGCTCAATCACCTTATCCTTCCCTTTATCCGAGGGACCCAAAGACCCTGAGCCC
The DNA here is from genome assembly GCA_023525715.1 of Cichorium intybus. Classification (NCBI taxonomy): domain Eukaryota; kingdom Viridiplantae; phylum Streptophyta; class Magnoliopsida; order Asterales; family Asteraceae; genus Cichorium; species Cichorium intybus. Next base: position 83,969,529 of record CM042010.1, read on the forward strand.
GAAGGTCCTGATCTTTAAGCTGTGGTAGAAGTGAAAATTGAGTAAGTCGGACCAGAAGTGACTGATCCGATGGTAATCCCCCTTCGGATGTTAGGATTTGGATTTGTTCGAGATCTAGTCACTCCGAAGGTAGGAACAGGAGGAATTGTTGCTAAGGTTGCAAAACTTGTTGTTGGTGGAGTTGTTGGTGGAATTGTTGTTGTTGTTTTTTTCATCGCACCAGAAGAGGCATGAGACCATGAGCTAGACATTCTTCCCCTTTGTGAGGATTGGAACGAAGGTCTAGTCTGAGCGAAAGCTCTAGGTCCTGTTTTGGAAGCTTGAGTGCGGTGCATGCGATCAGAAACTAGAAGAATTGGTTGAAGAGTCCCCTTCAGATGATTGATAATGTTGTGAACAATAGCAGCATTCGCCTATTTAAGTTGTGTTGTAAATTCCCTAACAGCAGAAGCAGATTATGTTGTTGTGAGTTCAGATATTCTTGCTTCTGCAGCTTGAAGCTCCTTTAAGAAATGAGAATTATACTGTGTGAAGGAGTGAGTTTAGGTGCGAAGGTTATCTATGGATTTTTTTAGTTCGGCACCCGAAGACTCAAATTTTGCAACTGCCTCTTCAATCTTATTATTTGCTTCTTTTTGAAGAGCTTGACATTTGACCTCGATCCCACTAATAGCAGAGGCTAGCTTAGCTTCAATATTGGAATGAATTTGGACTTGTTTATCTATAATTCGTTTATCTAATTTGGCTATCATCATTTTAACATTCAACTCGGTCATTGTGTGAGAATCGTCGATGTGACTCATGACATCATTTAAAGTTGTGGTTTTTTGAGTTGTGGCCTCTAGATCGTAACCAGTTTGATATTGTAATTGGACATTCAACTTGTTATTGAGTGTCTTGTACTGTTTCATCAACACGAAGTCATCATCATTTAACTAATTATCATCTGCATCCTCTATAGTTATTGGATCTATGTGAAAAGTTGCAGTAGCTTTTTCAGATGTTGGCGGTGGTTGACATGCAGAGGATAGAGGAATACCAAACCCTTCATCACTTTCAAATTATGGTAAAGAGGAATCAATACCAGATGTCGATGTAAAGGAGACCAAAGGATCAGAAGTTTAAAAAGATATGAAAAGGGGTTCGGATTATGTTGGTGTAGAAGTGATAGTGGTTTGAGTAGTGATGATGGCTTTGGAGGTTAATGGTTCGAATGTGTCTATGGTGGAAGTGATGGGTGAAGAGGTTGTTGTGGTAGACGAGATTGGTGTATCCGAAGTGGAGGTGTTTAACCCATCCGACTGATTGAATGTGCTTGCCTTCAGATGATTGGTTGTAATTCGTTTGATATACATCCGAAGGCAACAATTTGAAGATTTGAATTTATTGAAAAGTAACTTCATGAACAAAAATATATTTTGTACGAAGAGATGCATTATGAATGACTTGGATTCAGGAAAATTGAAAAAAAGCAAGATTTACTGAATTTGTAATATGATGCAGTCGGACCGTGTTGGAAGTTTGTTATTCAATCTGAAGTCTTGTGATGAAACATCTGTCAAATTGACTAAGTCTAACCACCCAGTGTTAAGTCCAGTTTCACATTAAAAAATGTTGAAATATTAAGAGTTCGATTTAATGTTTCAAAATTTTCATGATAAAATGAGTTAGACAACCACTACATTAAAATTCAATATTTTGTTCACGTTTTTGAATTGAGCATTAGAGGATTTATGGAAAAATTTTATTGTATCTTTGAAGATCTTTGTGAAATTTATCTCATTTCATCAGATAGAGTATTTGGACACATTTCCCTAATGACAAGCCTTTGGGATTTATGCACTACTCTTCTTTGTCACTAAAGGCAGATTACTTGAGATGTTCATACTCTCTGCAAGATACTCAACTATGTTTTAGGAATTCCTTACATTTTCATTTAAGAAAGAAAGGTATGCCTTGGGGTACAAGCTTCGTACCAAATTTTTGAATTTTTGATTGCATTGTTTTGCAATGGATTTTTGGCTTGTGCCTTGAATTCATCTTTCTTGAATTCATCTTTTCTGGATCTGTTGTTCGAAGATTTGAGAATTTGAAGTTTCACCATATTTTTCATTCATTGGTGACATAAAATTTTCACAGAAACTTTTGCTTTTATCCCATATAGCTTAATTGTGTAAAAAAGTTGAAGAAATTCGTTAAATTTGTTATTAGTCATTGTAGGATACATTTTTAAGAAAAATTTGGAACATGTATGATCCTGAGAAGTGAAATACTTCTTGAATAATTCATTGTCAAAGCGATTTGGACATCACTGAGAGTTTAGTGATAGGCAATTTGGTAAAGATCTTGTAATCATCAGTAACATCATTTTGTATAACAACATTAACCTCATTCCAAAGTCTATTTCTTTACCATTGTTTCAATTCGATTCCTAAATATCTCTTAGTTCAATGAGATATGATTGTGTCATGTTCATCTGAAGCCCTTATGAGAAATAATTATCTTTGTTGAACATAAAAAAGAATACTTGATGGACTTATCAAAAGAGTAATACCATGAAAAGTCAAATGCTTTGATATAAACTCTATTGTCAAGAAATACATTTTATACTTGAAATGAAAATTGTCAAATAGAATGAGGCCTTATTTTGAAATTTTGACATATCCGAGGGTATTCGAAGGTTCGGATGCCTTCAGACTTGGAAACATTGTTTATTGGAAATGAATATGAAAGGGAAATAATAAGAATATCTGATTTTTCAGTTGAGAGTGGCTCCATCAATCATCCTAAGTCCTTAAACAATTCGGGTGAATGATCTTTCATCCAAGGCCTTAGTAAAATATCTGCCAATTTTTTAGTGGTGTTCACAATGTGCACTTCAATGTTTCCTTCTTCAACATGACTTTTGATAACGTGATAGCGAATGGCTATATTGGAATGTTGAACTGGATTGTGACAAATTTAGATGGCACTATGAGAATCACAAAACAAGGGTATCCTTCGCATATTGATGTCATAATGTTTTAATTGGCTTTGTATCCAAATGATTTAGGAAGTGCAAGCTGCAGCTGCTACATATTCTGCTTCTGCTATAGATATGGATACACATGTTTGTTTCTTTATTTACCAGTTGATGACTTTTCCATCAAGAAATTAACAACCTCTGATGTGTTATTGCAATCAATGGAAGATCCCCCAAGATCCGAATCTGAATAAGTTTGTATGTAGAAGCCAGAATTTGCAGGATACCAAAGGCCAAAATTTTTGTTTTGACCTATTCTGGTCAAAACAAAAATATTTTACATCCTTTGTGTGTAAAAGATTGAAGATTCTACCATGTGTTGAGCTAAAAGATAAAAACCAAAATTTTTGTTTTGACCTATTCTGGATGAGAGTTGTCCAACAGCTCTCAGAAAATCGATCATGAGCTTTCCTTCTTCAATATGGTCTTCATCCTCAAACTTTGAAACATTTTGAATATGTTGAACTAGTCTAAAACTATTCTAGTACGTAGAAAATGAATAAAAGGATGAAATACCTATTTACTATTACAAACAATTTGGAAAAAATAGATATTATTACAACCATATTGAAATATCAACACAACATGTAACACATGGTACATGGCTTGTTTTTATACACAATATTTCACATGAAATCAGAAGCAACAACTCACATGAAATGATAAAAAAAACAATGCTTTATTTTTTTAAGGAAACCTGATATGTAACCAGAATGCATGTTAAATTTGGTCACATAAGATCATAGATTCATACACATGCAAGTTGCCAAAAAAACCATGCATGAACATTTCACTGAATAAGTTTTCATCCATGGCTTCCAAAAACCAAGTATTCCATATATACTTGTTAGTATACAACATTTGTTGACCACATCCAAATCCAATCCCTTGATGGATATGTTGAATGCAATGAGCCAAAGAAACCTCCCTTAAAAGTTAATCTATCACTAGGAAATTGCATGGAATGATAGTTCCTCCTTATGAATATCTAATTGGATTCAAGAGCAAAACCTATTCTCTAACCCAAGAACTACACTCAAGAACACTCAAGGTGTTAGAGTGGCAAAACCCAAGTATGTGTACGTGTATGTATGTTTGCAAAATCAGGTTGCATGAATGTATGTATTGGTGTGACTCATATGATTCACATATATACACAAATCCAATCTTTCACTTATGGAAAATAAGATATCTAACCATCCACATGTAATAGCTTGCATGTCTAACCTTTTTTTGTCTTTTATGGTTTGTCCAAAACCATGATGTGACAACACAACGAGAGAGAAAATTAATCATAGTTTCTTTTATTGTTTATAAAAAAATTCCCATTCCTTTATAAATAATTTCTCTCCATATCATATTTTTATTAGCTTAATGTATATGCACATATACGAATGTGTATTTAACACACACACACACACACACACACACACATATATATATATATATATATATATATATATATATATATATATATATATATATATATATATATATATATATATATAATTTTAACCATTCAAATAAAATATTATGTTGAAAAACATTTAAACATATCACCATTAAATGTTTATTAACACATACTTATGATTAACTCATACTATATTAGTTAACTAATCATTATGTTATTTTACCCAAAATGGTTTTCATAAGGTTCATGACATTTTATGTTAAATCAAATTCTCTACGTAAAATATCCTTTTGACATATACTTCATTAATTGTGTGATGCTTATGGATTATATATTATTGACACTATCATATATAAAGTGATTCTTGAGCACTTAGAACCAATAAAGAAAACTTGAAAAAATTAAAAGAAAATCTTTAAAACATCAAGCTTTTTAATAATATCGTGGATAAATTTCTTATATATATATATATATATATATATATATATATATATATATATATATATATATATATATATATATATATATATATATATATATATATATATATATATATATATATATTAAAATGAAGCTAAAGTTGTAAAAAAAAAAGTAAATCAGATTTGTAAAATCAATAAACCTTGAGTTAAATTTACTTACCATTGAGCCACAATTTGTTTGATGTTAATTTTTTCCGTATTATAACTACAATTGAGCGACAATTTGTTTGATGTTGAAAAATTGTGAGGGTTGTTAATATCCAACACATTAACTTTTTAGAATTAAACCTCGATCTATAGAGATGATAATATATTGAGTCAAGCACATTGTTCAGTGAAAAAGAATTTTATTAGTATCATGTCATATCATGTATTTTGGTTATAGAATTGAAACGTTAAATATTTCCAACTAGCAGGAGTCCGTGCTCCGCACGGGTTCGGGATTGCTGGGGCACGGGTCCTGGATAAATGCAAGAAAAAACAGCGTAGTCTGCCGAAGAATAACAATGTTATAATTGGGTTGATTTTCCACCAGTCACAAACTATATTTTTTGGCAACTATAAATCCAACCTGTAATTTTTGTACAATAATATGATTAGGGTTAACGGAGAAAACCATAAATTGTGTTGGTATTTAAGTCAAAACTTTACATTACATATTTCTAGCTTGATCTCCATAAACTATGCATCTTCGAATTTCGGTTGAAAAGAAATACTAATATAAAACTACAAAAAGATATTGGCAATTATGTTCCCAGGACGCCCGCATGACAGATTTCATCTTCAGGGGCACCATGCGTATGCCCATTAGGGTTAAAAGTTCTATACGAACCCAATCCTTGGACTTGTAATACCGGTTGGCACCTTTCCACCTACATATCATAAACACAGGTTTATAAATTATAACGTTAAGTCAGCAACAACTTTGACCGCATTATGTCAGAATATTAGAATACTTACGGGTAATAGATTACCTTAGACTGGGATTTCGGGTTGTTTTACTCTCTTTCAAACAGTAGACTTTTCCACCATCTTTGCAATGTTTGGATGAGAATCTTCTGGAGTTAATACGAAGTTGCTCCAATATGTCAGCAGTTAATCGATTTGATATGTACCAAGGTTTGCTTGCTAATACGAAGTTGCTCCAATATGTCAGCAGTTAATCAGTTTGGCAACACCTCGAGTAAAGGTTGAACCTAAACGATATCATTTTCTTTAAAAAGGTAATATGTTGTGAACTGAAAGAATATTATATTTATATATATACTCACTATGTTTCCATACTCACACGTGGGTCTAATTCCATTAGTCTATCCTCAAAGCGCTGTATTCGTGAATGTAAGGCAGCTTCAACGACCTTTAATATCAAAATTTGAAATATATTGTAAAATTTAGACATGGAGAAATCAAGCAATCAGAAAGCTCAGACTTGATAACAAACCTCAAGTTCAAAGGGCATTACAGGACCTCCATCAGCGCTTTTAGGGTTTAACCGAGGTAATAATGAGTCAATAAAAGCTTTCCCTGCTCTCCTAATATAAATAAGCCAAACAAAAAACATGTTATTTTGAATAAGAGTAAGTTTAATTTAAGCATGAAATGGGAACAGTACTCACCGGCTGTAATTAAATATAAACACACTTTCTTGCATTGCGATTGCCAGCAATGGGCCGAGGTTTAACAGTATGGCGTTCTCACGAACCTGAAACAAAAAACCAAAATTCTTGTTTAAGAATTTGGCCTATGAAAAGAAAAAAGAAAAAAGTCAACATATGTTGCGACAAAAATTAACATAGAAAAGAACACAACAAATTTAGTTAAAAGAAGCTAAGTTACCATTTTTGTCAAAAATTAGAAGTAGGTTGCTATTTATGATAAAGATCAACGTATGTTGGGATTACGATTAACATAGAAAAGAAAATGATTATTTTAGTTACAGAAAATTAAGTTACTATTTTTGTCAAAAATAAGAAACAGGTTGTTATTTATGATAAAAATCAAAGTGCATTGCTATTATGGTTAACATAGAAAAGAACACAGCTATCAAAGTACGTTGCTATTCAGATTCAAGTATATAAGTACATTGCACGTCAATCAGTTTTCCAAAATAATAAGACATTTTGTATCGATTTAGTACATTGATTGCATTGTACTTTCGTTCCTTGTGTGAAGTCTCTATGTATTTGTTCTGTTTTGACCCTGATGCACCTATTTGTCAAAAGTACATATGTCTTTAATTATCCTTGTTTGCTGCACTCGAGTCCACATCAGGTATCTTTTCAGACATGCTAAATATCATTGAGCACATAATAAAGTAAAAATATTAAAAGGGATAACGCCAGCATTTTGTACTTAGTTATTGCAGAGATGATGTATATTGGGCATGTATAAACTTACCGTCATACACCACTAATCCTCCAGCAGAGGTCGAAGCATCCTGCAATACTAACATCATGAGATTAGAAATCTTAGAATCAATAAAATCCGATATAGAATCTACCAACATATCATTAGTTAATTCCCAAACCGCCTGGCATCTATACTGCCGCACTTCCACGAAGTCGTATACGATGCATTAAAAACCAAACTAAAATTATAACAGAAATATAAGTTTTTGCGTTTTAAAGAAATATATTTTATTTAGAATCATGAAATTTTATAAAAATATTCTGTCATAAAGAATTATAAAAAATGGGTTATATTACAACTATTTACCGTTGTATTTAGGCCAACTATAAGTAATAACAATGAAAAGAAGAAAAGATTAAAATATTACAGAAGGGATGAAAGCATAAAGTGGATCATCGGTGAGTTATCTTTCGTATGATTCATTTTTTTTTTTAGAAACGGCGTTGGATTCGAGCTTTGTGACGGGTTTTCAACCGTCCCTCATTGTTTGACACTTCAAAGACTCGAACCACACCCCTCCAAGGAAAATCCCCCATAGGAGCTCAGAACCGGGATCGAACCCGGGACCTTGCCCCACATGGGTATATAACCCCATGCCTCTACCCAGCTAGGCTGGGGGTCATTTATGCTAATATATCCATTAAAGCTTCGCCTTTTCTACTCAATGCAACACACTCCACTGCTCTTTGTTGTATCTCAGCATCAATGCAACTCTCGTATCTAAAAATTATGTTTAAAAATAATTTAAAATTTTAAAATAAAGAATCAAATGATATTTTATATAAATTGTTAAAAGTGAACAGACTTGCTGTCGCCAATTGCTTTGTGGACAAGAGTGGCTGCAACAGTTGAATCAACACCTCCATGTTTGAGGCCTTTCAGGAACTTTAGCCCACTCTAACATCAATACTGATGTAATACTTGAATCAAGTCTACAAATACAAGGATCAATAAATGGTTAGGATAAAAAGAACCTAATTTGGCGATTGGGGTAAATTGAAAATGCAAAAGAAACCAGTTAATTAGGGTTTGAATCAAAACCTTCGAGGAAGACGAAGATGAACAACTCACTATCAAGATGTTCGAAGGAGAAAGTAGAACAACGTGATTGAAATAGCAGTAGAAAAATGGTCCAAAAATAAATTTACCCTGTCAAGTAATTTACATACGTAATCAAAGAAATACTTTTGACCTTTGTTGATGATAATCGTCAATTACTTGGTTGAATTGAAAAGTCCTGATGGTAAATGGATGGTTCTCCAAAATTTAGAAAATAAAGGCATAATCGACATACCTGATAAATATGAACCGTACAAAAAGATGAACCTGAAAACTGGAAAAAAAAAAACAATAGCTTTGAAACTTAAAAGAAAATGTTATGAACCTATACGAAGGCTGTAATTATTTCTCATTAGGGCATTATACTTTAAAAGTATGTTGCTATTTCATGCACTTAACCCTACACATGAAAAGAGAACTGACCCCATCATTTCCTTTTTCTGTGAAAGGTTCTCGATCAGAAGTGCATTCCTGTTTTAACTTCCCTTTGTATGAAGTACTGGTGTGTGATTCAGATGAAATCGTCATGGTTGGATAAATTAAACAGTATAATTCCATAGGAAGAAAAGAGAATAGGAGTCTAATGTATTGTTACAAAAAGTCCAGTATATATTCTGAATTGTCCTTGAGCCTATTGCATATGATACGATCCCCAAGATGCAGATCCAACTCCATACTAAGGAAACTCTACTCCAGGTTGTAGCTGATAGTTCCTAATAGTGATAAAAATAATGTAAGCCCAAAAAAAGGTAACTGCTAAGAAACAAACAAAATGGCAAGGAAAAGTAGATAATCATGCTAGTGTACAGATTGCATTGCAAGAAAGAAACCAAATTAAAAGAGATAACTTACAAGGTTCATTTGATTTGAGAAACAATAACTTGTAGGCTTCATCACAAAAAGATCAAGATATTAGAGATCTTTGATTGTTTGATCAGACAATTTATATGTTGAAATAATAAAACATCTTTTTAATGCTTTTAAGAACTTGTTTAGTTAATAATATATCGAACTCAATGCTTGAATCAAAATTAAGACTAAAATGTAAATTTTATGGGCAATTTATAAAACCAACAAATTACAAATTTCAGTCCTTTAAACATAACGGAACACTCCAAATACGGGAATTCTATTAATTAGGAAAAACTTAAGTCATAGTCAAAAGTATCAAAGTCTCTGGTCAAAACAAACCGCTATATTTTGAAAGTTGGAAAACCATAGAATAGATAATTGTGTAAACATACCTCTGATACCTCAATCAATTTGCTCCCAACCACTTTCAAATCAGGAGACATGTAATAGCTAAAATAAGAAAGAAAGCCCCCACACTAGCCATATAATTAAAATGAATAAAATATAAGGATGTTTAACTTAAACTCATAATCACTTCTCGCGTTTCCTAAAACACATGAACGACAAAAATAACGGTCAGTTTCCACCTGCATGACTGATGCATAAAATCTTCATAATATTCTTCCCTGATCATAATTACATGAGAGGGAAGCCAGTCTGCCAGATACCATACTCTTACGATACGAATTAGATACATAAGATTACAGGTAAAACTATATATATATATATATATATATATATATATATATATATATATATATATATATATATATATATATATATCCCTAACGTTTTGATGAAAATTTAGAATCATTTGAGTGAGGCATTTTATCAAAAACCTAGTATACATTCGAATAAGCACCAATTACTACAAGGGTACAACCTAACACCACCTCCACCAGAATAGTCAAGGGAATGGAGATTGATTCCACATTCAACTTGGATCTACTAAATCTGAAATCAACATTTTCTAGGGTTCCAAAAGATCAAAAGTTTTACCTTGAATTCTCTGTTCTTGAGAAGAAATTGAGGTTTTAGACTGATCCGAAAGGTGAAATCGGAACAGAAGGAGCAATTCTCACTACCACCGACAACCATAAGCGTACGCCAGCGGCTCCTGCCGCCGTCCTGTACCATCCTACAAAAAGTTCAAAATACACTAGAAATCCAAAATTGATAAAACATCTACTTGAAAATCGAATCAAAAAGTCATAATTGATGGAACATTAGAAATCCAAAATTGATGAAAAATCAGAAAATCATAATCGATTGAACAATAGAAAGCAAAAATTTACGGAAAATCGAATCAAAACTTACCTCCCCCTACGATTTTTGAAACCAACAGTCCGACAAGAAGCAAGAAATCGACGGTACCTTCTCAATCAGCACTCACAAATACGCCGACCATAAAGAAAGACAGATCACCCACATGCAAAGGCAATAGACAACCAAAGACGAACAAAAAACCACCTACCTGACGGGTATTCACCACAGCGACACAGGAAGAAAGACAACGACGAAATGAAGAAGACGAAACGACAACAATCGCATAAGAACACAGCTTTTGGTAACACGTGTACAGGAAACCAGAAGAATAATAAAAAAATTATATGGAGCAACCCGAAAGTCCGTGAAGAAACCCGAAATCAGCAAACCCAAATAAATAAGAAATTAAGAAAAGCCGCGTTACAAACCGGAAAAAAAAAAATTCATGTCACGTTCACAAACAGACGACTTTTAATTAATAGAATAATTATAATGTTGCATACTTTGGTTATAGATTAAAACCATGTTCCTTAACTAAGTATTTACCCGACATCATGTCATATTATATCATGAAGAAAAAGATTTATTTCTATTACAATATTGCATATTCTAATTATAGAATGTAACATGGTAAAATATTTTTTTTTCAAGTCGGTTTGTTGAGTAAATTATAAAAATATACAATTTGTTGGATAAACAAAATACTATGTTTACATGAGACAAACCAAACTAAGGGGGTATTTGGTTTTTGTTTGCAAGTCTTTTGGCCTCTTCTGTCTACATCTCGCAGACGGCGCACATACATTAGTCCTTGTCGTCTGTTTATATTTTAATAGACTGCATACCTAAAAAGGTTTGAGTGTCATATTTTCTCGTGGACATGGATTGTAGTCTTTTTGCTTTTGCTAACATCTTCTAACTTAAATTTTTTTATATAAATAATAGATAATTATTGATTAAAAAAGTAATTGTGAAAATAAAAAGTTAGATATATAAAAACACATAATTTAATTTATTTTAGTAGTCCACAGACTTTAAAAAACAAACTGTCTTCTTTTTGTAGATTGTGGATATTTTGTTCGTCTCTTCTTCTTCAGATGTCTACAGATGTGGCACGTATACTACATACATTTTACCTATTAAAAAACAAATACCGCCTAACTAATTTGAAAAAAGCTTTTGTTTAAAGAGCCATTAATGTTAATGTAATTATCAAAGAACCGATTTAGAAACTAGAAGATAGTTGAGGGATGAGTTTTGTAATTCACTCTTCAATCCGAGGGGGACCGGAGATTATATACACATTCTTCTTGTCTCAAAGTTAACACTACCAGTTACATCGGTTGGAGGGAGAATATCTTGTAACTTCGGAAGATGGTGAAGGATCAAAACAAACGAAAACGGGCGGCGGAGGGCAAGGGCGATTCCGATGAGGGAGGTCAAAGGAAGAAAGAAAGAGAAACAAAGGGGAAGGATACAGTGAGCACACCGTCGTCACCGACAGACGAGGAGTTCAACGAATTTGTTGCTATTCTTGGGCGGATGGAGGAGGCGGTTAAGTATTTTGGGAAGACGAGCAGTGGTGTTGATGGTGGTTGTGAGATGCAGAAGTCAGTGGTGCAGACGGAAGAGCCATCGTCTAGGAGAATAAGTGACGTTGAAGTCTGCCTCAACAAGAGCGGCCGCGACGCCGTTTTGGATCTGAACACTATCCCTGAAGAGGAGAGTAGCAGGTGTTCAGAGTTTGCTAAGAAAGGTTCTGCGTAAGTGTGTATATTTATCGAATTTTAATTTGAGCTGATATATAGAATCCTTGTATTTGTATAGTAAAATAGAATCCACTGCAGCTTGCTAATTTGCGTTGAAGATGCTAATGTGACTTTTTCACTTTGTTTTCGGTTTAGAGATTTCATAGAGTTACTATCAAAGCCAAAAGCATATATATGTGCGTAAAAATGGCTTCAGTAATGATATTTTATGTTGATGTAGTAATATACATAATTCAAAGATCGTTTTCACGGTCACATGAACAACCGCTTCATAATTCTAATATCCTTAAAATTTTAACATGAATATAATCAATTGTTATTAACTAGTAAAATGCATTTTCAAAAGATATAACTTAATAATAACATATATTAAATCAAGTATGGTTTATATTACAAAATTTATTTATTTATTTTTAGTTTATTATAATAAAAATACATCTACTTTAATAGAATAAACTTTGCAAATATTCGTTAAAGTACACTTTAAAGCACATGATATTTGAACTTCTTACGATCTACTAACTCTATGGTTTCCGAAATATTGTAAACATTTCATCCCATATCGGTAATTATTGATAATTCTCATTCATGATTGTAGGTACTTTAAAAATGATCGAGGTAATATGTTCTTTTCGATTTCAAATATTTTAAAATTGTACGATACCAGTGATCCCTTGAGGTATAATGCACTGGTTTGACGCATCTATATTGAGGATGGCGATTTGGGGTTTATATATATATATATATATATATATATATATATATATATATATATATATATATATATATATATATATATATATATATATATATATATATATATATATATATATATATATATATATATATAGAAGTGATGAACGATATTAAAACATCGAATGCAGGAGTTGTGGTAACAACGTAGTCATACAATGTTAGACTGCGAAAGATTTCTATCAATAATTTTTAGTTCATTTGCAGTTATGTTTGTCGGTTGTAGTATAATCAGGGGCGGCTATAAGATTTGAGACGTTCCAACAAGTCTCACTTATTTCGAAGTTACTTTACCAATTTGTAGAGTTGGGATGTCCCTAAAAAGTTTCATTTATTTGTAGCTTGTACAATAAGAATATAACAATATATGGAACACTAGTTTATAAAGATATTGAGAGCATCCGAGTCCATCTTTATAAACATGTTTACACATTAGTTTATAAAGATGTTGAGAGCATCCCAAACCCTTCAATACTATTTTGAAATCATTTTTTTCTTCTAACTTACGTTTATAATTCACTTTATTTTTGAGTATATGAATAGTATTACTCATAATATAGAGTAATATTATTCGTTTACATAAAAAATAAGTTCATATTTAATCTGACATTTTTTGTCATTTATTTTTTGTTTTTATATTTTTCTAGTTTAATTTAAAGATAATAGCAAATATTTACAATAATATTATATACTAAATGATATTAATTAGTTATAATTATCAAAATTGAATATTTATACATCGAATTTATATAAAAGTTTACATATATTTACAAAAACTTAAAACAGATAACATATTTTATAAAAAAAACATACAAAATGTATATATTATACAATATAGATATTTTAGGAGAACAATAAAAAGATAAAGTTATTATATGTTAAAAGCTAATAAATAGAAGGGAGACTTTGACATATTACGTAAATGAAAGAAAAAATATACTAGAAATATACATTTTGATATAAAATTAGTGTGAAAAATAGAGAGGAGTTGGTGATGGTCCACTTTTTACACCATTTTTACTCCAAAACTAGTGTAAAAAATAGAGGTGGGTTGGAAATTGTCTAAGTAAGGTGGTGTTTCTTTTTTGCAATAATGTTATAATTTCCTTAAGTTTTGCAAAAATATTTGGGTTTTTTCTTTTTGCAAATTTTGTGTTCACTAAAGCCTAAACATAAAAAAATCATTTTAACCCTGAAAACCTGCTATGACAAGTTTCCAGGTCAACTGAATTTAACATAAAATCCGTAAGTTTTTAATTTTTTTTATGTTTTTACCATATATATATATATATATATATATATATATATATATATATATATATATATATATATATATATATATATATATATATATATATATATATATATTATACTGAAGGGTTTTCTAGCAATCAATGAACAAATAAAAATCTTATGGTTCACATGCAACCCTAAAAGATCTATGTTTTCTTCTATGAAGATATAAACTAAAACCTAAAGGCCAACAATAATTTGTAAAGTATAAAATAGAAGAACCAACCTTTGATTCTTGATCCAGAAGCTAGCAGCACAAGTGTCCTGCTTCAGATGGAGTCACACCCAAGCAATGGAGAAGATAGCCTAGTAGAGTAATCTTGGTTCAAAGATGGCGCAGGTTTTAGGGTGGCCAGGTGCCTCCTTTTATAGCCTCCAAGGGTTACAGCTGAAACCCTAAGGAGCCTCCAAATGGGCAAACCTGCTGACTAAATGGACCAAGCCTTTTCTAAACCCTAATAGGGTTTCGCCACCTATGGAGAAGCCTCTATAGTTGGCGCCACTTTTGGCCCCTGTCCACTGGCCAGTTATTTATTCAACTATTAAATAAATACAAACCGAGTCCTTGCACTTTTAATTAATTAATTTAATCACTGAATTAAATCCAATTAATTCTAGATTAAATCTTAATTAATTATTATAGTTTTTGATTAATATATTAACACTTAAATATATTAATAAACCATTTAATTAATTCTATTGATTTATTAAACAATTAATAAATCAACCTTTTACTCTACTGAATTCTATCCTAACCTCCAACTATGAGGGCAACCCAAATGGACTTTAATTTATTTTTAGATTAATTAACAGCCTGCAGCTTCCAAGAAACTGCTGCCGAACTCTGACCCAGTCAGTTCTGTCCATAGATAAGTGATCATATGATCCTTCGTCCAACAAGATATTTTCAGACATGAGACATGGATTGAGATCAATCTCTGTCCGTACTCTGTTTCCCGATTTTCGATTCTGCTTATGACTTTCGGACTTCTAATTGAACACATCAACTTAGTCCAGGCTGGCCAGCACTTTAGTCAACTTCAAAATCATCGAGCGGCCTACAGATATCTGTTTCCCACCAGGGTCACGGAACGAATAAGCTTCGACTCATATGATTGTGTCTTTTACTTATCAAATCGTACACAACAATGCGTTTTGTAACATCGAGTTACCGATGCGTTTTTGCATTATCAATGCACAACCGACTCGTAAATTTCAACTCATATGTCTCCGCTTCAAGATCATACGATATTATCGTCTCAACATTGCTCGTGATGTAATCCATGAAGCAATCTATTGAGCGCAGGTTTATCCAATACTCAAATCTCTATTTCTAAGTACTCATGAACGTTATATCAGTCTTCGTTCATGCTTACTCCCGAAAAGTATGACCGTCTGTGGACTTTTGAATAATCAAATTATTCGGGAAGTGAAACATGCAAAATTGAAACATAAAATCTGATTGGTGGCTACTCTTGCCTAATTACCAAGTCTCCACGAGGTAATCACCAAGTCGGGTTTTACATAAAACTATTATCGGTTTCTAGATTTCTTTTAAACTTTTTAATTTGTGTTATGTATCTATGTCTACTTGACCTTTCACTCTTTCTGTGTATCCAAATGTTATACATTTATACACTTCATCCGATCGGATATCCTTCCGATGATATTTCAATTTGGTCATACTGTCATTCTCACTAATAACTGCATTCTATGTACTGTGACTTTCCATGGTTCTCGGGATCTTAAGTTCACATGACTGCACCCTAAGACTATTTCGAGGTGTTATGATGTGCCGGTGAGCCACACGCGCTCCATCGAAATGCCAACGAAATTCTTTAACTATTGAGTCCTTATTTTAAAAAATACTTTTCAAATTGTTATCAACATTCACCCCTAATCATTTTCCAATGATTTCTCTCGTATATACAAAATCCATTAAGTATTCCCAGCCAGCTCATATCCTGAATCTGACTCACTATGCTCTAAGCATTAAGTCATCAAGACATGTTCATGACACTTCTGATCGATCCAAGAGACTTGTTGGATTCGATCTAGTCCTATTCCAAACCCTTTTGGAATCTTAGGATTACTTATAATCCTTGTGTCACGACTTTTAATAACTATATCCTTTCGGTGACTTTTCTTCATGCATCTTGAATCTTATCAAGATCATGCTTACTATGGCCAGGTCTATATTGATGACAACATATATCTTATATATGTTAACGGATTATGTGAGTATGTTGCACCTTTTATATCTCTCATGCCAAATCATCACACTTTGCAATGACAGGAAACTATTTCCTAGGGCAATGCATCTTGAGTCTCATCAAGATCATTTTGGTAGATTTTCGATCTATCTCATAGACGTTTATAACCACCCGAGCATGCCGTATCTTTATTAAGTCTTTTATAGCGATCCGTCTCTTAACACCAAGTCATTACACTTTGTAATGAAAAGAGACGTTTCCTAGAAACATTATGTAACACACATATGGAGACAGTAGATAACAGCGACACTCCCACTGGCTTTGACACGGTTATGAACTATTAATAAAATCCAGAACTTTTGGCACATTTTGAGAATCCAAACCTTTCTGACATCTTAATGGATATCTTTCAGCCCCTTTTCAAAATCCAATCCTTTGACATATTTTGAGAATCTGAATATCCTTTCTTGCGAGATGCCCGCGGGGAAATCCCGGGCCCATGTACCTTTATACTGGCATATTCTTTGTGAGTCCCTATTAGTGTGCCGTTGATCCACACGCGCTCCACTAACGACTTACAATATGCAGTATCCTTTCGGATTTCATCTTCTATTGAGAGTGCTTCTCTCGGAGTCAATTACTTGACTTTGAGTATCGTCTCACTCAACCAGATGTTCTGAAGGTACGTTTCTGTCTATGCTGCTTTCTTTTGATGAATCAATTACTCCCACTGGTTTTTAGACCAGGTGTAAAATCAATCAAAATGCAACATAGACTGTATCTCGTCTAAAGTTTCTCTTTATTGGCAGCAACCGGGCTCAGCAATTCTTCCAAGTAGTCGGATTGTAAATCCGTACCAACTATAGTGTTTTACCACTATTCGGTATGTTACCCCGATCATTACTACTTATGACGGTGATCAATACTACTGATTAAGAGAAGATTATGTCAGTATTAAAACAAAAATCTGATTTCTGCTCTAAGCCTAGTGATGACTAAAGGTTATTCCACTTGGCTAATCCTCAACTCATTTTGGACTGTCCTAACTCCCACTGTTTCCTTAGAACATGAGTTCTTTCTAAAAGAGCTCTTTCTTTTCCAGGTATAGCGGGATAGCCAGTGAAATGACATCTCTGATTAGGTTCAGGCTAGTCATGAGGTTCGGACGAACACTACAAGACCATGGACTTTTAATGTACAAGTG
Source organism: Cichorium intybus (assembly GCA_023525715.1). Lineage (NCBI taxonomy): Eukaryota > Viridiplantae > Streptophyta > Magnoliopsida > Asterales > Asteraceae > Cichorium > Cichorium intybus. The sequence goes on from CM042010.1 coordinate 83,987,262, forward strand.
GGACAATCCCAGCTTTACATTTCAGACAGTGTCGGCAAAACCTACTTAGTCTTAGATGTGGTCGGAATATGGTTTATATGGTCTGACTGGTATGGTATTTAATTTACGGGAAACTAATTTGACAATGTATCTCATATATTAAGGATCGAACTGTTTCGACCAATGCTCCATCATCTTCCCTAAGACTGTTGTTGCCAAATATTCTAAGTAAGTGCAGAATAAAAGATTGCGGAAATTAAGAGTCCGAAATTATAAGTTTCGGAGATGGACAAGTCCGAAGACTTGAGATGGATGCGGAATTCTAAATAAGAATTAATACTTAGAACAGATCTTAATAGCTCAACAATAAACAGTAAAGATATACATTTAAGTAACTTGGAAATATAAAGACTTAAAGTAAGAATGCTAGATATGAAAGAGAGAGATGAAAAATGCAGATGATAACATAAGAGTTGATGGAATGAGAGAATGTATTGATAAGAGAAAGTGTTACATAAAGTCTCTCAAAACCATGAGGACTGAAGATGAACTTGGTCTCCCTTTTATAGACTAAGGGAGGACCATCTGGTAATAACCTATGGACTGAAGAGGAGACAACACGTCTCTCCTCAGTCAGATAAGAAAGATAAATCTATTATTATAATACAATGTCAGACTAGGGTGGCTTGTCTATAATTTAATAATGCTCTAAAGTACAATAGACATGCTTCTAGATGACCACGCTTGATCTAGTCTAATTATATCCTATAAGTTGTCGTGCTTATCCTTTGTCTTATCTCTTAGATATTCTTTGTTCTTCAGTCTTCTTTTTTGAATGCTTAAGTGTGATATTTCCAATGATATATTTATATTGATAGTCCGAAATCCTGAGTGGATTTCGGAGTCCTGGCTGATGTTATCAGAGTGTATCTGGAAATAGTCATGTATGTTCTGACTTTCTGACTTAGTTCTGAGTGTGATCTTCTGAGCTCAATCTTCTGAGTGAATTACGTTCTGATACTGAGTTTCTTTGAAGGACGCAGTCCGAAATTCAATACTGAATTTCGGATAGAGACAAGTAATCAGAGTACAGGTTATCAGAGGCAACATACACGATAAGAGATTGTTCATTACTTAAAAGCATTCTAGTGAAAATAAGTTCATTCCATCAAGATAGAAAGTTTGATAATACAATCTCAAAACTATCAAACTACGAGTTGGTCAACGATATGGCTTTTAGCACTAACAATTCCCCCTTCGGTGACCAAACGAGGGTTTTGATTCAGTATTTCTATCGTTGATCCAGTATTCCTTGTTTTGCAGCGTATCTCCAGAATTTTCTGACTTCCAGAAGCCACCTCATTCTGATAAGGAGTTCTTTCTTGGCTTCTGGTTCTGATGATTTTGATCTTTCCACAGCTATGATGTACTTATCTAGCATACCATTGGCAACTCTTCTGAGTTGGTCAGCATGAAGAAAAAGAAATTCTTTTTCATTCTTGTACACTAGACCAAGTTCCGGATCGAAGGTGGCACCTTTCTTCCAGTTAGTTCTGTTGTCTGGCATAGACAAGTCAGGTTTTGGTATGATCTGTGGTTCCGGATGATCTTTGAGGATTTTATACATTTCTGCATCATTGTAGCAGAATTCCTCTACTAAACGATGTAGAAATCTTTTCGCTGCAACGTAAGCTTCTCTGGCGACTTGATCTTCTTTATGAGATAGCTTCATGGCTATCGAGAAAATGTCGGCTGGGTTCATGTTTCTGAAGTCGGCTTCTGTTATCCGAGATGTGTTGTTGTAGTTACCATTCCTGACAAGCTCAAATTCAAAGAATTATGCTTTCTGAAATTGTTTCCTTTTAATACTTCAGACTGCTATTACGACTTCATTTGACCAAGTTTCTTCTTGAGGTTTGGTCCATTTTTTGAAGAATTGTAAGTTTCTGTCGTGGGCAGCTTGGTCTATGAAAGGTCATGATACTGCCGAGAGGTTCAGAGTATACTTATATTTGTCTCCGTTAGGGGCCAGAGGAAGATCCCAGTTGTATTCTTTTGATGGAGGAGGATTGTATGACTTGAAGGGTTGGAAGTCTGAGTCGGTTATTAGTCGATAATTGGTGTTTGAGTAGAGGGATCTGCTGGGACCAGTTGGATCAGTTTGATATTGATCATGTTCCGACTCGTTGCTGAATTCTTTAACATGTTCATTGGCTTGATCGTCAAAGAATTTTGATTTTCTTTCCTTGATCTCTGGTGGATCAGAATTCTTGATTGGCGAGTATACAAATATCTCGTCGTCTGAATGATTGGATTTCTGATGAGGAGATTTCAGAGGAGGGGATTTCGGAGTTGGAGATTTCGAAGAAGGGGATTTCGGAGTTGGAGATCTCAGAGTTGGAGATTTTGGAGAAGGGGATTTCGGAGTTGGAGATTTTGGAGGAGGGGATTTCGGAGTTGGAGATTTTGGAGAAGGGGATTTGACATTTTCTGATTCCTTGTTCTGATTTTCGTCTTCATTGGTTCCTGTATCAGTAACTGTTTCATTTCTTTCTTTTTGTTGAATGTTTCCATGGTCTTTTGTTCCACTTGGACCAGCAGTAGAATCTATTAACATGTCAGTCGTTAGGTCAGGTTCTGCTTTGTCATTCGCCTTTCCCCCTCCTGGGGATCCTGTAGGAACGGAAAGGGTCATAGGTAGGCGAGCCAAAATGGAGTCAATCTTGGCGGAGACTATGGTGACTTCCTTCTTGATGCAATCAGGAAGTGGCGTATCGTACATGGTTTGGAGGGCCTCCATGACTTCCATATTTAGCTTGGTGCAGAGTTTGATTTGGTCAATGGGACCTGATATAGTACCGGTAATATTCTGCATGGTTTGTGTAACCATCTGAAGAAGAACAGTGTTGGTTCTTTGAAGAGAGAAGTTTTCAGCCAGGAAGCCATTTAGGTATTTGGCAAAATGGTCCATGGCTTCTTTGAGTTTGAGTTCCACATTGGTCAGGAGCTCAGGGACTTGTTGCTGGCATTTTTCAACGTCGGTCAACATCTTTTGTGCTGTCTTCATCATGTTGGCTGCATCGGTTTCGCGTTGAGCATCTAGGGTTGCGAGCCCATCATTGATGATCCGTTCAGCATTAGTGTCGCAAGTGAGAAGAATTTCGGTGTCTTTCTTCTCTAAAGCAGCAATTCTATCTTTGAGTTTAGCGATTTCTTTGATTAAGGGCTCCTGATTTTGTGAGGACTTGAAGTCAGTCAGGAGTGTCATCAGAGCATCAACTTTTTGATGAAGAGAATCATCCTTAAGTAAGGAGTTGACGGATTGAGGCTGAGTCTCTTTGGCAGCTTTGTCTGAGGATCAATTGGTGTCGCTTAGATCGATCAGATGCATTTGCGACGAGGAAGGTTTATCGACCTCTTGATCAGCACCAAAGATGGGGGTGCTGATTGGAATGGATTGAGTCTCAGAGATAAGGACTTGAGAGTCGGACTCAGTAGGTTGTTCCAATGTTGGCTGTCGTAGTTGCTTTTTCTAAATTTCTTGAGCACAGAATTTGTCCCAGGTGAGAGGGACTATTGCGGATGCAATTTTGGACCAGTCAGTTTCGGTGGTGTCAAAGAGGTAGAATGAGGAGTCTACCAGTGGCTCAAGTGATGAGTGAAGGAGGGAATCAAGTTGTTGAACGAGAGCATGGATTCGAGTTCTTTCTGCCTTGACATAGTCAGAGTCTTTGTCAGATAGGGAACCAAAGATGAACAGAGTTTGGAGTTCCTTTTGTTTATATTCGAATTGATCTGGAAGTCGTTCAACCAATACTTGTTGGTCTCGTACTGCTTGTTTGAATTTCCATTTAGTAAATTCAGATGCATCAGGATGAGGTTGAGTAAGGTTTGGAAGGAGATCAGTGTGGGGGTTGGAGAATTCTTTTTAGGTGGGGAAGGTGGGGGTTGATTTTGGTTTACTTCCATGAATGTGTCATCTGGAGTATCCTCCGAGTCTGGAGAGTTCTGTCTTTCCTCGAAATGTTCTGACTCAGAATCTTTCGAGGATGGTTCAGAAGTCTAACAGTAAAGAATGCAAGTTAGATATTTAACATGGATACTGGATGGAATTCATACCTGATATAATCACAAATGTTTCAACTGCACAGTATGATGTATAGATGAAGTGCTTAATTTGAAATCATGACGTTAGAATTAAATAACCAAGTTGTTGTGATACTAATTGTTGGCTTATCACATGATAATAGAAATGAGGTAAGAAAGATGTATGTCAGAAAATAGACATAATTAAGAAACTGCTGAACGATTAGAGAAGACTATGAATCGGGGGAGATAATATGTCGATAAAGTATAAAGAGGGATAAAGGGTATCAGAAAGAGAAAATGTCTGATAAAAGAATGAGGGAGGATTCAGAAGCAAGAGCTTTCTGATAAGTGAAAAGGAGAATAGAGGTTGTCAGAAGTTAGAGACTTTTGACTGAAGAGAAGGGGAAGTTTAGAAAGAGATAAAAAAAAAGGGGGGGGGAGAGGGGGCAGTATCAGAAGTAATATGCGTCTGATTCAAAGAAAGAGAAAGAGATACCGTTTTGACTTTTCGTTGCTTCTTTTTCGGTGGTTGCTTAGATGGAGAAGATTCAGAAGCTTTCTTCTTAAGTTTGTTAGGGGCCTCACATCGTTTAAGAGAGTGAGGAGGATAAGCATCGACTCCTTCAGTAGAAGTAATGTGAGAGATGACAGCAGGGTGTGCTGGATCCGCCAAATTTAGGAGTGCTTCAGCAGTCTTCGTATTTCCCCGAATATGGGGTCCGTTTTGGCAGTGTATGGTTTAGCCTTAATCATGACCAATTTGTCGTCTGATGATCTTGGGTCAGGAAAGGCAAGGTCAAGGCTCTGATATACGTGCTCGATGCATATACCCAAAAACGTGCAGAGTGAATTTGACCTGTTGGTTTTAATGAGGAAGGTACATAATTGACGAAGTCATCAAACAATATTCTGGCGTAATCGACTTTTCGACCGGAGTAGAGGCTCCAAAGAAGTGTCATAAGACGTTTGTTCAATTGGTCTGTACCACCCATTTTGTCGGTTAACCACTTAATGATGTAGTGTATGAGACATTGCCATAAAGGGGAGATGTGTCCTTTAGACATATGAAAGAGCTTTGGCAAGTCATACATATAACCTATGTTGTAGATCGTAGACTTAAGATCACCATCGGTTGGTTGGTCAAAGGTAGAGGTATGGTAGGGGAGGTTTAGGTCTTTTGCAAAGGTTTTCTTGTCGATGACGACATGGTGATCATTGTGCAGGGCGATGGCATAACCACTGGAACATTTTGTGGCGGAGGAGACTACTTCCTGTAAAAGAGAGATTGGAATGGAGGGAGGGGGATGAAAGAAGGCTTTTGCCAGTGTGTGTCTCGAAAGCACATGAATTAGAACTTGCAGGTGAGGTTTGTAGGCATTGCGATCGTCTGAAAGTTGGAGATTGGATACGGCGATATTGACAGTGTCGGTATCGCTTCTGGAATGGGAAGCCATTGAAGTGATTTAAGGATTGACCGGAGGGAGAAGTTTTGAGAATTTTTAGGGTTAAAGGATCGTAGACGGTGGTGAGAGAGGATTAATGAGAAAGGGGGGGTTATATGAGGAGGGTGAGAGATCAAAAAGAAAGGAACGGTTATAACAATTCGAAAAAGTGAAATGAACCACCGGTTTGCGAAAAAGAAGGGACGTGTGAACAGTTGTGTCAGAAACGGGTATGCTTGACATTAAATGCAAGGAAATGATGAAAGAGGATGGTCCATTAAAGGACGGACATGTGTGACAGAGAGAATATCCGTTGGAGAAAAATGGATCGTGTGGATTTTAATAATTGGGTAATAAATGTATTTCGCATTTTATTTTTATTCCACTATTAAATGTGTCGTGACGAGATGTCGTAAGTACGGATGAGAGTTCTGAGTTGAATTATGTTTCGGAGAAGTTGGTATCTCTGATAAAAGTATCAGAAGAAGTATGGACAGGAGGGTTCTGATTACGTTTCGGAGAACTAGAATCAGAAGATGAGTGAGTGTCCGAATATGGAGTTCGGAGAAGACTTGTTGAAAAGATAACTGAAGAGTTGTCATGTATCAAATCTCAATGTTGTTGATCTCGAAGTGATGATGTGTCGTGAAATGATGAAGTTTGATTGATTATAAAAGGAGGTCCGAGATGAACACGTAAGTCATTCGAAAGGGGGTTTAGATGTTAGGTATGGCAGGGAGACGTCCATTTAGTCGAGATGAGAAGGTTGAAGTGAGGATGCAAGATGGGGAGTTTGCGGGTGCTGTTTATGGTGGTGTGATCAAGACTGTATGGAACAATCGATATGAAGTGAAGATGACAACTTTGACTGACGGATCTACTGGTGGTCCGTTGAGTGTACATGTGGATTTTGCGTATCTTCAACCGGTGCCTCCAAGGGTTTTGGTGGAGTTCAAGCAATATGACTTCGTGGAGGTCTGGTATCGTCGTGGATGGTGGCCAGCTGCCATTTCAAGGAAGACACCATTCAACCAGTTTCATGTGGTGTTGGTGGATGGAACTAGGTTGTTTGTAGATGAGTCCGAACTTAGGATTCATCAGAGGTACCATCTCGGAGAGACTCCGATGTGGCAGTACTATAAACTCTGATGAAGAGAGGTAGAAAGGGGGAGATTAGGTATTTTGTAGGTAGAATGTCTTTTGCGTTTGAAGGTTAGATTTGTATCTTTCTGGATATGGTTGTATCTTTTCTTTGATCATGATTTGTAAACCTTTTGACTATGTATGAATGAAAAGGAACTTTGTTGTGGGTTGATATTTTTGTTTGACTTAATTTTAGGAATATTTGTAATCAGAAGAAAACAATCAGAGAGAGAATGGATTTTTGTCGTTTTGTGATGAAATAAGAGTAGAAATGTGTAGAAAGAGGGTTAGGTGAATGTGTGTCAGTTCTCGAAAATCGAGGAGAATCAGCATGGGGTGAAGGATGGTTTATCCATTACGCTGCTTAAGTCGCCAAACAGTCTTATCAACCGTTTTGGCCATGATGCTGATTTGATGGGTGCATTAACTGCCCACTAGGGTCATTATGACCTCTAAGTAAATGAATTAAGGTAAACGAATGGGCATGTTGGTTGGTTATAAAAAGGCGGGATTTCGTCTGTTTAATTACACACACCAAAATCAAAAAAAAAATTTTAACAACTCTTTCTGTCTTCAACATGGCTCGTTTCTTCTTCAGTTGTTACGATGAGGTGGAAGTTAAGTTGTCACAAGGGGAGTTTGCAGGAGGTTATTACGAAGGGGTGATTACAAAAACCTGGAAAAGACGTTGTGATGTGTAGCTAAGATGTCTTCCGGATAATACTACGGGGAAGATGATGATTGTGAGAGTGAATTATGGTCTGCTTCGTCATATTCCTCCGACTGTGATAGTCGATTACAAGGTGGGAGATTATGTCGATGCGTGGGATCGACAGGGTTGGTGGAGTGGTGTGGTTGACGATGTGGTTAGTGATGATGTATATGATGTGGTGTTGTTGAATAGGAAAAGTGTGAGAGTTTGTGAGTTGTCTATTCGAATCTCACAGAATTTTACTTATGGCAATCCTCCCAAATGGCAATACTGCAAACATTGAGGGTGGAGAAGTAAGAAGATGGAGGTGGAAAGCTTGTGGTTTTAGATTTTTTTTTTTGATAGTACTAGATCTTAAGTCGTGTATTTTGGTGGTATTTGTTTGTTTGTATAACGACTTAATGGATCTAATCTATGTAATTTATGTTTATGAATGAATGTGTATTTTGTGTTTTATAATTTCTTGTTATTGATGAGACAAAATGTCTAGGTTTGTTTTGTGAGAGAAAACAAAGTGAAAATTGCTGAGAGTTTAATCAGAAATTGCTAAGGTAGGTCAGAACCCACTGATTTGCTGAGTGAATAATCAGAGATTGATGATCATTCTCGGAAGAAGTCAGAATCAGGGTTCATCATACCTAACTTATCCAGAAAGTTATTGAATTTGGTAGAGTCTAAGGCTTTTGTGAAGACATCAGATACTTGATCATTGGTAGGAATAAAGTATAATTCGATGTTACCTTCTAAGATTTGATCCTTAATGAAGTGATATCTTAGATCAATGTGCTTCGTCATAGAGTGCTGAATGGGATTATGAGAGATAGCAATGGCACTCTTGGAGTCACAATAAATCGGAACTTGAAGGAATCGGTAGCCGTAATCTAATAGCTGAGTTTTCATCCAGAGGACTTGTGAGCAACAAGTGGATGCAGCGACATATTCGGCTTCTGCTGATGATAGAGCAACACAGTTTTGTTTTTTAGAGGACCAGCTGACTAACCTTCCACCAAGGAATTGACAGCCTCCGGATGTGCTTTTCCGATCTAATTTACAACCAGCATGGTCTGAACCAGTGAATGCTTGAAGTTTGAAGTCATATCCGATTGGATACCATAATCCCATGGCTTTAGTCCCTTTAAAGTATATGAAAATTTGCTTGACTGCAGTTAGGTGTGATATTTTCGGAGCAGCTTGATATCTGGCACATAGACATGTTGAAAACATAATATCGGGCCTACTGGCAGTTAAGTATAATAGTGAAACTATCATTCCTCGATATAGTTTGTGATCTACCGGCTCGCCTTCGGGGTCTACAAAGAGTTTGTGATTTGTGGAAATTGGAACTTTGGTAGTAGAACATCCTTCAAGAGAAAATTTCTTCAGAAGCTCATTTGTGTATTTTTCTTGATGTATAAAAATTCCTCGTGTTGTTTGTTTGATTTGAAGGCCTAGGAAGAAGTTTATTTCTCGATTCATGCTCATGTGAAATTTTTCTATCATCACTTTTGCAAATTCATCGACCATTGCTTGATTAGTTGATCCGAAGATAATATCATCTACATAGACTTGCACGATCATGATGTGATTTTGATGGGATCGGACAAAGAATGTCGGATCAATGACTCCTCTTCTGTATCCTGATGAAACTAGAAAAGTTGATAGTGTTTCATACCAAGCTCTAGGTGATTGTTTTAGACCATATACTGCTTTATTCAGGAGCTACACATGGTTGGGTCGAGATAGATCTTCAAAGCCAGGAGGCTGTTGAAGATATACTGTTTCTTGGAGATCACCTTGAAGAAATGCACTTTTAACATCCATCTGATGTACAATGATGTTTTTATGTGCGGCATAGGCTAGGAAGATCCGAATGGCTTCTAGTCTTGCTACTGGTGCATACGTCTCGTCGTAGTCAAGTCCTTCGATCTGACTATAACCTTTGGCCACTAATCTGGCTTTGTTTCTGACTACAGTGCCCATGTCATCGAATTTGTTTCGGAAGACCCATCTGGTACCTATGACTCTGTGATTGGAGGGTCTTAGAACAAGATCCCAAACTTTATTTCTCTTAAATTCTTACAGTTCTTCTTGCATGGCTTTGCTCCAATCGTCATCGTCTAAGGCATCACGGACTGTCTTGGGTTTGATTTTGCTGATATAAGCGGCATAGTGACATTCATCCTGAATTGATTTCTTTGATCTTGTTTGAACTTTGGATGAAGGATTTCCGATGATTTGGTTCGGAGGATGACTCCGAGTCCATTTGTGTAAGCGTGGAAGAAGAGCTGGGTCAGAGATAGGAGGAGAGATATCTTGGATGAAGTTAGTGTCATCAGTAGATGTGTTTTGAATTTGTGATTCTTGGACTGATGTATTTTCATCGGTTTCAAGTATAAAGAACGGTGAATTATTGATTATAGCATCAGAAGAGTGGGCTATGACATTTTCTGAAAGGATATCTGCTGATGAAGTATCTTCTGAAGGCTGATGGTCCCCATCGGATTGAGGAATCCCATCAACATGTGTAGGGAGTCTCGACTCCCCTTTAGAAGTTGCTAAGTGGAAAGGTTCTTTCTGATTCTGATGACTAGGAGAGGGGTACTGAGGCTCCCCCTTGATTGTTGAAGAGTTTATCGGAGGGTCTGCTTGATTTTCAGATGCGGTAGGTTCTGAGGAAGTGGTTGGTCCTGATGCTGAGATAATTTGCTGAATTGCATTACGAGAATGGACAACTTCGGCTTCTTTTTCTGTTTCTGATGGATCAAAGAGTAAGTCGTAATCAATTTCAACTGTATGAATGGGTCGATGTCCCACTAGAACATCATTTTCCATTACATATAGGATATCTTGATTCTTCTTTCTCCATTGATATTGATCGTCGAATTCTATGTCAAAACTTTCTTCTATAACTCGTGTTCTTTTGTTTAGGACCCGATAGGCTACTGATTTTAATGAATATCCCATGAATATTGCTTCATCGCTTTTAGGTGTAAATTTTCCCAAATGATCTTTGTTGTTTTTAACGAAGCATCGGCAGCCAAATATATGAAAGAATTTAACATTGGGTTTTCTTTTGTTTAAAACTTCATAGGGAGTCATTTGTAGCCTCTTGTTGATGATGGATCGATTTTGAACAAAGAAAGCAGTTGATATTGCTTCTGCCCAGAAGGTTAGAGGAAGATTTGCAAAGTTTAGCATTGATCGGGCTGCTTCTACTAGAGTTCTGTTTCTTCTTTCGACTACACCGTTTTGCTGTGGTGTGTATGGTGCTAAGAAGTTATGCTCTATTCCTTTGGATGTTAGAAATTCTTCGATTTGCTTGTTGTTGAACTCAGTTCCATTATCACTTAGGATTCTTCTTACTGGAAGTTGAATCTTAAGTTCGATTGATGTGATAAAGTTTCTGAGTTCTGAGTAGGTGTCTGATTTTAATCTTAAGATGAACACCCAGGTGAATCGGGAGTAGTCGTCCACGATGACCAGGATATATTTCTTGTGATTTATACTAGCAACTGTTGATGGACCATAGAGATCCATATGAAGAAGTTCTAGTGGACGAGTAATGTTTGAGTCAGAGATTGTTTTGTGAGGTGTTTTTCTTTTGTTTCCCAAATGTGCATGCTGCATATAAGTTTTCGTTGTCAAACCTCAGAAGTGGCAATCCTCTGACCATTTCTCCAGTTACCAACTGATTCATGTATCGGAAGTTGAGATGAGCTAGTTTCCGATGCCATAACCAACTGACTTCGGAGTGAGCTTTTGTTAGTAAGCATAGTTTTGGTTTTCCAAGTAACATAGTGATGTCTAGAGGGAACATATTGATTTGTCTTGGTGATCGGATTAGACATCTGTCTCTGGTACCAGTCATAATATAGCTGAATTCATTGTCAAATTCAACTCGGAGACCAGTACTGACTAGTTGACCTACACTTATTAAATTGTGTTTTAGTCCGAGGACGTAGGCAACTTTCTGAATGGTAAAGTTTCCATTTGTCAGTACACCATAGCCTTTGATGATGCCGTTTGCGTCGTTTCCGAATGTAACATATCCTCCAAAATTGACTTCTCTATAATCCCTTAGAAACTCCAATCTTCCGGCCATGTGCATTGAGCAGGCGCTATCAATTAGCCATTCATCATCCTGCTCTTCCGTGCTAAAAGCCTGTTCTATGATGCTGACACCTTTTCCTATCTTATGGTTGACCATGAAGGCATAGTTCTTTGGTGTGTAAGAAGATGAGGATTCTGCGATGTTCTCGGAATGTTTGGAACTTGTCAGACCTGGGATTGGAGTTTCTCGATTTTCCTGTACCATCATGCATTCTCCAAATCCTTGTCCTTGTTTTCTTTTGTTTTTAAACTGCTCATCATCATCTCCTGAAGACCATATTTCCACATTTCCAGATGCTACGAATGCTTTGACCTTTTCTTCTTCTTTTGCCTTTGGATAATTTCTTGTGCTCGGCAGTCAGCAGCATAATGCCATAGACCTCCGCAGTTGTGACATTTGATCAGTTCTGATTCTTTCGTTTCAACAGTTGGAGCAGGGTTAGAGCTTATAACGGGATCTGGCTTTGTTTTTTCTTGGTGCTGATCTTCCGGTTTCTGGTAATAACGATTTTGGTTGGAATGCTGATGTCCTCTTTGATAGCTGTTTCTGGATTGAAATCCTCCATTTTGGTTGGTGGGACGATAGTTCTTTTTGGTGTTAGAGTAGGATGGTATCCTGTTGAATTTTTGACTGATCAATGCGATTTCATGTTGGTATGCTGCTTCTTCAGCTTCGTCGTATTCTGAGTAGTGAGAGTCAGAAGTTTGTACCGGTGCTGGTAGTGCAAGGGTGGGAGATTTGGATTGAATGGATGGTTGGGAGATTGAAGATGATTTGTATTGTTTTGTTGGAGTTTGGTAGTTTGATGGGTTAGAGATTTATGGTTGAGAGGGATGGTATGAAGGTATGGAGTTTGTTTGTTGAGACTGAGTATTTTGGGTTAGAATGATCTGAGGGCTAGTGGTGTTTGAATTGGCTTGTTGCTGAGGGATGTTCTTTGTCTGATGGTTGTGCTCAGCAACTAAGGCTAGAGGTCCGCTAAGTTGAAGTTGCTGATTACCTTTGATATCTCGTTCTTGTCCGATAAGATTATTGTATAGTCGGTACATGTTGAACGTTTTTAATTTGCCAGAATCTTGAAGAATCATCTTGACGAGTACCCAGTCTTTTCCTAACCCTTCAAGAAATCGAAGATTGATTTCTTGATTGGTTCTTTCTGCTCCTGAACTTAGGAGTCTGGTAACGATTATGGAGAACCGGGTGAATGCTTGACTTAGAGATTCTCCGGCAAATGTTGAAAAGTGCGTGTAGTCTGACACGCTTGACACCAACTTTTGATCTTTTGCCTCTTCTGTTCCTAGGAACATGTTTTGAAGAAGAACCCAGATCTGCTGAGCTGTAGTACAGTTTTGTATGAGATCGAAGAGTTCTTGTGGTATTCCACATTGAATCTCAGTGAAGGCGATTTGGTCATTGTCCATTTTCTCAATGTCCAAGGGGGTTAGCCTTGGTTGAGAAATGCCACCTAGTGCTTCTGCAGCCGTGTTAGGCATGGGAGTGAAGGTTGGAAGATGAGGTCCTTCCTCAACCGAACGCCAAATGTCTTTGCCTTTGGTTTTGAGATAGTTGCGCATACGAGATGGCCAGCCATTGTACTCAGTAGGAATGAGTATGGGGGCTCGATTAGAGCCTCCAACGCTGTTAGCAACGTTCAAAGAGTAGTTCATCTGCATTGAGAGAGAAGAGAATTTCGAAGTGTTTTTAAGAGAATTGTGAGTGAGCTACAATAGCATGCAAAGATCCACAGAGGATTCTTAGGTTGTTGCTTCAGCCAGGGTTTTGAGCAAACTAGACACTTAGAACCTTATAGACAGCTATTCAGTCTCTGATACCAATTGTTGTCGCCAAATATTCTAAGTAAGTGCGGAATAAAATATTGCGGAAATTAAGAGTCCAAAATTATAAGTTTCGGAGATGGACAAGTCCGAAGACTTGAGATGGATGCGGAATTATAAATAAGAATTAATACTTAGAACAGATCTTAATAGCTCAACAATAAACAGTAAAGATATACATTTAAGTAACTTGGAAATATAAAGACTTAAAGTAAGAATGCTAGATATGAGAGAGAGAGAGATGAAAAATGTAGATGATAACCTAAGAGTTGATGGTGTCACACCCCGATCCTTGGCGGAATCGATCAAGGCGTGATATATTGTTCAAAGTCTCATGACAACTATGTTATAATATGATTAGATTCAATTAAGTACTAAGTATGCAAACAAGATCCACAACATACAAATATAAATCCAAATACAACAACATTTATTACATCAAATTTAAATAGTCTTATGGGTTTCTAGGGTACACCCTACTTTTCATCAACTTCATTCTTCAAATCTGCATCATGGGTAAAAACAGGTCAACTACGAGAGTTGGTGAGTAATCTAGTTTTATTAAAGAAACTTGTGAGTTTGAATAATTTGAAATTTGTTTTCTTTTGAAGTTGGCAAGCAACTGTTATTGAGATAACAGTTTATAAAACAAAAATTGATTAACAAATGATAACAACAACAAATAGTCCTCACCCTATAGATACATATATATGTATATATATAGGATGGAGCATCTAATCATCATACACACTCAACCACGTGCAATCAATCACCTTAGCGTCCCAAGGCGGGGTGGTCAACCCAATAGCGCTATTATTGTCCATAACGTACCTCAAGAATACGGGCATAGTCATGGAGATTAGACTAAAAATTGTAATGCACTACAAGTACATGTAGCGTAAACAAACAATAATTATACAAATAATGATTCATGTATAAATGTCCCAACAATGTCTCAATGGTGAAAAAATAATAAAATGAAGTTGGAACATATTAAAACCACATGATACACCCCAAAAGTATTGAAAATTATAAAATATGGGGTAGATTACTCACATTAGTCCAATAAGGAATGCGCGTGTTGTACGATAGACGGCTCGAGTCAAAATGTCGTAGAACCTAATATAATTAATAGTTTTGGCTTAGGAATCGATAAACGGGAATATAGTATTAATAAAAATAAATAGACACATATTCTTATATTAGATGAATTAACAATAATCCAAATTTTGTTTTGAATATTAATGTATTCATATGTTAAATGAATTTTAAATTGAATTAATTACTTTGCTTAATTAATTTATATTTTCACTTTAGGCAAGATTTTAATAATTTCTTATTAAAATAATAACTAGTCAAATTATAAGTATTTACATATTTTATATATTATAAACAATTATTTATATGAAATAATCATTAAAAATGCATTTTTACATGCTTAGATATTTAGGAAAATGGTTTTAAATACTAAACAGTAATGAAACATTCTGAAATTATCCGAAAATCATTATTTAATAAAATAGTAATTACTGTAAAATTTTCATATTTTTCTTAACTGCTTTAGTATTTATTTAGTATTTTAATAATTAAACCACAACAAATTTCGGAAAAAATAATAAATGATTCCCAAAAATTTTGGAAAATTAATCATAGATTTCTAACATTATATTGAGCCTACTGTAAATAGCTTGGATATTTTGGACTATGGTAAGTATTTCTTATGTTTTTCATTATTAACTAATCAATAAAATCATAAATAATAGGAAAATATTAAGAGAAATTCATTAGACTTTTTATTTTTGATTAACATGTTATATATGATATTCGTATAAGGTTTTATAATTTTTAGACATGTGTAGCTATTTATTATCAAATTAAACCATTAAATAATCATTAAATCAGGAAAAATAAGCAAACATTCTTACAAAAATCTGTAAATTTTGTCATGGAGTCTTTAAAATGTGAATAAGGTGCGAAAAATATAAAATCTAGTTTTAACATATATAACTATATTTTACAATTTATTTATCTACAACAAAATAAAATACAAAATAAGCATCAAACAGTAATATAAATTCATGAAACTTTATAAATCCACTTTACTCAATATATGGGTTGCTCCAAAATATTCCCAGAATTTATTGACGGCAAAACGTATTTTATGTGAATTATTGCCCTATTTTATTGCAATAATTATAGTAATTCAATAAAAATAATTTATTTTCTTAAAATTTTCAGAACTTCTTATTTTATTGATGGGATCCTGAGAAAAATTAGGTTTATGCATAAAACGAGTTTTAGATAGTTTGGTGGATTTAATTTGTTTCATTCATGAATTTGAGACTTTTTAACAACATACCTTGATGAATGCTTCAAGATGGATGAAGATTTGAGTATATTGGAGTGTTTTTGGCTGAAATATGAAGATTTCTAGGAGGAATTTCGAGATTGAGAGTGAGAGAAAGAATAGATATGGTTTGAGTGGTGATGAGAATAATGTGTTAGGAGAAAAATGAAAGGAAAAATGATGGGAGGTGTGAGTGGGAGACAATGGGAATAAACTTTTACTTTTGGTGATCTTCATAATTCCCCACTAACACAAGCATCTTAAGAGTTTTATAAAATTTAATGTAGTGTTTATAAAAATAGAGTTTTATAAAAAAATAGGTTATTATTTGATTATAACAATCTACTTTGATTTGAAGTTTAATTATAGCATTCAAGTTTGATTTTTTTAATTTAATTAGAGCATCATACTTTGATGTTATTTTAATATGGTATCATAATTTAATTTGATGATAGTTATAATGTTATACTATGCTATATTGCTATTAACGTCAATTTATATCGTAGTGTAAGGGTTTTGATCCTATTAGCGTCAAGAAATCTCGAGTAGGGTTTATTAAATTTCCAATTGGGTTGGGTTGACCCGAATCCATTTTAGGCGGATGTCACAGTCTCCCCTACTTTAGAAAATTTCGTCCCGAAATTTAAGAAGATAGTACCTGTTGGAAAAATACGATAACCGATCTCCACGAGTAAGGGTTTTTAAGCCGGTTACTGTGTGACAGATATGTATTTTGTCTATAATATGCGGAAATAAAATAAGAGTTGCGGAATAAAATAAAGCGGTAAATCTAAACTAGACAGTATTTAATAGACAGAAAGCGGTAAATAAAGTAAAAGTTAGAAGTTAAATGTTAGATGTAATAAACGCCATTATCAACGATAACGTGTTTTTACAGTAAATAAAAAGGTTAGAAGTTAGAAGTTAGAAATTAGATGTTAGATGTAATAAACGCCATTATCAACGATAACGTGTTTTTACAATAAGTAAAAAGGTTAGAAGTTAGAAGTTAGATGTCTCGGTTAAATACAGTCCACATGTGTTTTCGTTGTCACGGTTCAATTTTTATGTCTCGGGTGTTTGGTACAGTTGATTTATAACAGTTTTAATAAATCAATAATAACACGGATAATTTCAAAAGAACTTATCGATAGCAGATGAATATGACGATTTTCTTTGAAGCTTCGATTCTTGTTCTTTGCTCGGGTTGAATGAGGTTTTGGTGATATTTAGTGTCGGGTAGAGGTTGTTTGGAGGTTTAAGGTTTGGTGTCGGGTAGAAGTTGTTTAGAGGTTTGAAGTTTTGGTGTCGGGAAGATATCTTGTTCTTGCGGTTGTGCGGTTTGATTCTTGTTGCCAAATGCAGAGATTTGAGAGTCTTGAGGTTTCTGGTCGTGGGTTTCTTGGAGAGTATATGAGTGTATAATTCTTGGTTGATTTGGTGTAACAAAATAGCAAGAGAAAGGCTCAATTTATAGTTGCTGAACACACAGGGCTCGCGTCGCGACCATATGGTCCGTCGCGTCGCGAAGGTGCTCCGCTGGTGGTCGGTGCGCTTTTTGTCGGGTCAGTGCGTCTTCGCTGGTATGTCGAGCTTTTCGTCGCGATTCCTTTTGGTCGCGTTGCTTTTGGTCGCGTCGCGAAGGATGGTGTGTTGGTAGTCTCGCGATTAGAAAGTTGGTGGTGTCACGTTGGAGCTTCGCGTTCAAGATCTTCGCGTCGCGACCAGCTCCTTCGTCGCGTCGCGATCGCTGGGCGATTTTTGGTCTTCTGTCTTTGTTTCTTCTTCACGTCGCGACCACAATATCTGTCGCGTCGTGATTGCTGTAGCAGTGTGATATTGTTGTATTTTGCTCTTTGGTTTGAAGCGTTACTTCCTCAGATTTGGATGTTTTCTCAAAGTTTCTCGGGTCTTGATTTATTCTTGTTTTTGATCTCGAATTCACACAATCTGGAATAAACTGATAATATTTGTTAGATAATAACAGTTCATTTTATTTCATTGATTGTCACATACAAAAATATATTTTCAACAATTTCCCCCTATGTGATCATTACTGAAATAAGAACAGATTAAAAAGGTAAGGTTGCAAATTCTTGAATATTTGGATAAAAACATTTATAAAACCATATCACTTGTTTTGAAAAAGTGTGACTAGATTTTACTTATGTTTTGAAGAATGTTTGTCAAGAATATTTGTTTCTGAATCAAAGTTTCATGTTCAATTATCAAAAGGTTTTTGTATATATACTTTCATAGTATTCCTTGAGATTTTATAACATTTATAAAGACGACAAGTGATCTTAATAGGTCGATTCAGATGAACTTCTCATAGGTATGTCTCACGCTTGACTGAGGTGTTTGTTTGTTCTGGGTGCAGAACGGGTGTATAATCACTAAAGATGAGTGATATCTCTCAGTTTGAAGGTGTTGACTTATGCTTAATGTGGATTTATACCTATATACTTTAGTCACTTGGTCTTCATATTAGATAATCAATCACATAAGACTGGTTTCGGCATTACTCAGAGGGTTTCTTCATTCATGCCATTGATGTTTACTTTCTCTCCGTCGGGAAATACATGTAGAGGGGTTTTAGAAATATTCATAATGCAGTTTGCAACTAAGAATGTCCAGTTATGAAGGCTACAGTATCCCGGTAAGTCTTCGGTTTTGACAGCTATATTTGATAAAACTTTTGAGAATCTGTTTGTTTGGAAAATTTTGAGAGATGTCTGTCTTGATTGATTGTTGTTGTAAATCTTCTTTTTCTTTGGTGAACACTTCACCTTTGACTTTATCTTTTCTTGATTTGTGTGAATACACATTGTGTAAAAGATATCTGATGTGGTTACCAATTTTGATTTGTTGACAGCATTTGTTGGATATGACTTTGCGTTTTGAGATTTTGAGTTATCTTCTGGTTTTCTTGGATATGACTTTGTCGTTTCTTCATTTGTCAGATTTGTTATGCCAGATGATGAATCTTTTCTTTGAAGTGGCTTGATTGAGGATAGGGATAGGTGATATAATAGACAGTTTGTCTAATATATAAGAAAATGAATGTATCGTCCCTGGTCATTTTGATATCTAAGCAAAAAATGAGACTAGCATCACGGTATAAGAGTATAAATCCTATAAGTCATAATGAAAACACCTTTGCTCACAGAAATGAATTTCACTTAGCAGTTAAAGATGAGGCACAATTTCTTACATGGGTTTGGTTTTCATCTGAATCTCCTGATCTTTTGTCCCTTAATTGATAAAATTGTTATATTTGAAATAAATTCAAATGGAATAGGAGAATGTATATAACGAAAATTTTGAGATTTGAACCTTCACTTTAATTTAAGAATCAATATGATTGAGGACATTCATCGAGCATAAGTATCTGAAAGTCAAGAAGATGTTAATCACATGGTTTTATAAGGACTTTTAAAAAGATAAAACTTTATCCTAATTTTTTTGATTTTTGATTATGTGGATGTTTTTGGAAAATTTTGGTTATTTGAATGTTTTTGGAAGATTTTGGTTATTTGACTGAAAGTAAACACTCTTTTGTACAAACAAAAAGTAAGAGATTAGGAATGGATGTTATCTGGATTCAACATTCCTAGACGGCCTAGGAAGTATTGAAACTTGGTTTCGTCTAAAGCCTTTGTAAAGACATCGGCAATTTGATCTTCGGTGTTTATGAAGTGCAATTCGATATGACCTTTTTGTATGTTGTCTTTGAGGAAATGATATCGAATGTCGATGTGCTTTGTCATGGAATGGTGCACTGGATTGTGAGAAATGGCAATTGCGCTGGTTGAGTCACAAAATATTGGAATTTGTGATACTTTGTAGCCATAGTCACGTAATTGAGTTTGCATCCACATGACTTGTGAACAGCAGCTTGCGGCAGCTACATATTCAGCTTCTGCGGTTGAAGTGGACACGCATGATTGTTTCTTTGAAGTCCAACTTACGAGTCTACCTCCTAGAAATTGACAAGAACCAGATGTGCTTTTTCTGTCTAGTCTGCATCCTCCATAGTCGGAGTCGGTGAAGGCGTTAAGCTGAAAATCAGAGTTAGCTGGATACCAAAGGCCAAGAGATGGAGTTCCTTTAAGATATTTAAAAATTCTTTTGACAGCTATAGCATGAGATTCCATAGGATTGGCTTGGTATCTGGCACAGACACATGTAGAAAACATGATGTCGGGTCTGCTGGCTGTGAGGTATAGGAGTGATCCTATCATTCCTCGATATTTCTTTTGATCAACAGGCTTGCCATTTAAGTCTGCATCTAATTTGTAACCAAAGGCCATTGGGGTTTTTGCTGTATTTGATTTGTCAAGAGAAAAACGAGTTAGAAGATTTTTGACATAATTTTCTTGATTGATGAAAATTCCATCTGATGATTGTTTGACTTGAAGTCCAAGAAAAGTAGTCATTTCTCCTATCATGCTCATCTCAAATTTGCTCTTCATCAAATCTGCAAACTTGATACTCAAAGATTCATCAGTAGAACCGAAAATAATGTCATCGACATATATTTGAACGATTAACAGATGCTTATTAAAAATTTTACGAAAGAGAGTTTGATCAATTGAACCTCTTTTGAATCCTGATTCTTCTAGAAATGTTGACAATGTTGAATACCAGGCTCGAGGTGCTTGTTTTAAGCCATAAACTGCTTTTTGTAACTTAAAACTGTGATTTGGGAACTGTGGATCTTCAAAACCTGGAGGTTGTTGAATATACACATCGCGATCAATCTCTCCATGTAAAAATGCACATTTTACATCCATTTGAAATACTTTGAAGTTCTTGTGAGCTGCATATGCTAGAAAGATACGAATGGCTTCGAGTCTTGCAACTGGAGCATAAGTTTCATCGTAGTCGATTCCTTCTTGTTGTGAATAGCCCTTGACGACAAGTCTTGCTTTGTTTCTACAGACTATGCCTTGATCATCAGTTTTGTTTCTGAAAACCCATCTTGAACCTACTACAGTAACATCGGAAGGAGTAGGAACAAGATCCCATACTTGGTTTCTTTCGAATTCAGCTAGTTCTTCTTGCATGGCTTTGACCCAGTCTGGATCTTTGAGAGCTGAATGGATGGTTTTGGGTTCGGTCATGGATAAGAATGCTCCGTATAAACATTCATTTGAGGTAGCGGCTCTTGTTTGAATACCAGAATTGGGATTTCCTATGATTTGGTTTGCAGGATGATTCCTGGTCCATTTGTTTAGGCGAGTTTTTTCAGGTATTTCGATTGTTGTTTCTATGTCCCATTGTTCTTCTTGGTCAGGTGATTCTGTTGGGAATAGATTTTGGTTGTTGTCGGATATGTCTTTTTGGATTATAGGGTGAGAATGAGGTAATGAAGGTTCCCCCATAGATGATGCACTGGGATCATTTTGAACAGGTGGATTGGGAGTGTTCAAAGAGGGATTTGGTGTTGGTAATTCCCCCTCGACTTGATCTGTATTATCTTGGTTTGATTGTGAAGTTTCTGCATCGGAGTTTCCTGTAGGAAAATTAGAAGATGTTAGAAATTCAGAATTATAAGCGGTTTTGGGTTGTTCAAAAAGTAAATCAAGATCAATTTCTATGTCCGTAGAAGGCATTTGTTGAATTGGATTTTGAAAAATATTATCGATCATTTTAGAACCAAAATGTTTACGATCCAATTTCCTGACATAAAATTCATCGAAATGAATATCGGTACTTTCTTCAATTACTCTAGTACGTTTATTCAGTACTCGATAAGCAGCTGAGGTAAAGGAGTAACCAAGGAAAATTCCTTCGTCTGATCTTGATTCAAATTTCGAAAGGTGATCTTTGTTATTCTTTATGAAGCATCGACAACCAAAAATATGAAAGAATTTGATGTTTGGTTTTCGGTTGTTAATGATTTCATATGGTGTTTTATGAAGTTGTTTATGGATTAAAGAACGATTTTGAGTGTAGCAAGCTGTGGCTATTGCTTCTGCCCAGAAGTATTGTGGCAGATCTGCAAAGATGAGCATTGATCTTGCAGCTTCGCACAGAGTTCGGTTCTTTCTTTCAACAACGCCGTTTTGTTGAGGAGTGTAAGGGGCTGAGAAGTTGTGTTCGATGCCTTTGTTTTTGAGAAATGAGTTAAGAGTTATGTTTTTGAACTCTAAACCATTGTCACTTCGGATTCTTCGAACCGGTCGTTTGAGCTTTAATTCAATCTGTTTGATGAAGTTGATCATTTCTTCGGGTGCTTCTGACTTTAGCCTTAAAAAGAAAACCCAAGTAAAGCGTGAGTAATCATCAATAATAACAAGGATGTATTTCTTTCCTTTTATGCTTTGGGTTTTGGCAGGGCCGCAAAGATCAATGTGCAGTAATTCTAGTGGTTCGGATACACTAGATCCAGGAATGCTTTTATGAGAGGATTTGGACAGTTTTCCTCCTTCACAAGCTGCACAAAGAGTTTCATTATCAAGTTTCAGAAGTGGCAGTCCGCGAACAATATCATTTGCGATCAATTTGTTGATATAGCCGAAGTTGAGATGGGAAAGACGACGATGCCACAACCAACTAATATCAACAGAAGCTTTGGACAAGAGACAGATGTCCGGTTTTCCATAGATAAGGTCCATATCTAGTGGATACATGTTGCCTAGACGATCAGAATTAACTAGAATGGTTTTGGTTTTGGCATCTGTGATTATGCTTCGTTGTTTGGTGAAAAGAACTTCATGATTGTTGTCACAAAGTTGTGATACGCTGATTAGGTTGTGTTTCAGGCCGTCAACGTAGGCTACTTTCTTGATGGTGAAGTGACCATTTGTTATGTTTCCATAACCTTTGATTCTTGCGGTCATGTTATTTCCAAAAGTAACATCTTGTTTGGATTCTGTGGGTTTGAAGTCTCGTAGAAAGCTCTGGTTTCCTGTCATATGCTTGGAGCAGCCACTATCGATATACCATGTGCCATCCTTGGGCTCTCCAGCACAAAATGCCTGCAATTAGACAGAAAGTTTAGGTACCCAAACCATGGTGGGTCCTGATTTGTTAATGGTTTTTGATAATCTGAAATCATTATGGTTTGTGTTAATTGGACGAAGTGGTTGAGGCTTGATTTGACTTATCAGATTTTCCCAATTTAAGATTTGTCTTTGAAAACCTGTCATTTGAAACGATTTCTGATTTTGTGAAAAGTATCCTATATGTGAAGTTCTGTTTGATGACATTTCTTTGTATCCGGGATTTTGATGATTTTGGAAAACATTATAATGATGGAATGGAGTTTGGTGAAATGATGGTTTCTGAAAGTTCCTTGAGAGATTGAAGTTTATCTTTTGAAAGTGACTTTGAATCGGTTTTTGAAAAGGTTTTTGTTTTTGTGGCACAGCGACTGGTTTCAAAGGTTTTTCTTTGAAAACAATGGGCTTGCTTTGTTCTTTTGGTTTAAAGACAGCTTGAATGGGTTGTTTATTTGTCTGTTGTTTCCAATAAAGGTTGAGTTTAAAGAGGGAAAGACAGTTGGAACAGAAGTACTACCATTTTGATGAACAGAATTTTCTCCATTTAAGAAATTTTCAAGTTTTTTCGTGCCATCATTCTTTGTTAGTTTAGTAGATCTCAATTGATGAGTTACTGAACTAGCAGAGTCTGATTCAGATTTTACAACTCTTTTGTATGACTTGTTGAAAAAAGTATCATCTGGGCTACAGTTGATTACTGTTTCATCATCTGAATCGTCCTCATTGGCAGATGAGAAAAAATCAGGTTGAGGAGATTTGGAGTTTTCACTAATTTTCCCATTTTCATTTTCAGTCATTTCATTTTCAAAAGATTCTCTTCCAATTCCTGGTTTATAGTTCGTATCAATTTTGCCAGTTCCTAAGTTGTTTGCTTTAGTGAAAACATCATCACTCAATTTTCTGGCAATATTGATAGATTCCAGTTTTCCTTGAAATCTTTGATTTTCGGATTCAAGAAATTTGATTTGCTTTGAAGAATCATCTAGTTTTAGATTTAAACTAGTGTTTTTGTCAGTTAAATCTTGAACTTTTTGTTTTAACTGAAGGACTTCCTTTTCTAAGGTATCTTTTATTTCAGATGAAATAACAGATTGATTTTTTATTTCTAAGTCCCTTTTTTGTTTTAGAGCTTCATTTAATTGTTCTAGGACGTGATTATTTTCTTCAGATTTTCGTTCAATGTCTCTTTCAAGTTTGTCTCTAGTCCTTGTGGATTCTCCAAATCTGAGTTGCAATGTTTGTAATTCAGATTTGTAGATATCAGATTTGACTATTGTGTCATGATACAGTCTGAGATCAGCTTTTAGACTGTTCTCAATCTTAGTCATGTGGGACTCAAATGGTGTTCTTGAAAGACCGAGATCTGAGATCATAGACCATACCTGATCGATGACATATGGAGCTCTTGTGGTTGGTTCATTGTCAGCCATGAAGCAGAAGTTTGACTGAGCTGGTTCATTATCTGTTTCATCATCAGAAGTTGGCCAGTGTTCCACGCTAGGTTCGTAGAATGCCATCAAAGCTTTTTGCTTTGCTTTCTTCTCCTGTTTCTTCAGTTCTTCGGCTTTTTGAGCGTAGTAAGCTGAGTCTTTGACCTTGATTTTGGCTCGACAATCTCGGGCATAATGATTTAGTCCTTTGCATTTGTGACAAATGATTACGTCATCATCATCATTATCGTTATTGTCAGCCTTTTGGCTCTTAACGGGAGGTCTTTCGGATGTTTGAGTTTGTTTCTGTTGAGATGGTTTTGAATGATTTTGCTGAAATCCAGAATTTTGGTTATTTTGAAAACCATTGTTTTGATTGTAAGAGTTGTTATTATTTTGAAAACCACGATTCTGAAAGTTTTGTCCAAAAGTGGATCTTTGTTGAAAGTTTGGTCTATGATGTGGCAAAAATCTTTCGAGATTAGTGTTTGCTACCAAAGCACACAATTGATGGTAGTCGGCTTCATTATTTGGATCGGACAAGTCACAAGGATTACTTAAGAAAGCTTGGTTTTGATTTAA
Source organism: Cichorium intybus (assembly GCA_023525715.1). Classification (NCBI taxonomy): domain Eukaryota; kingdom Viridiplantae; phylum Streptophyta; class Magnoliopsida; order Asterales; family Asteraceae; genus Cichorium; species Cichorium intybus. The sequence continues at coordinate 84,011,942 of CM042010.1, forward strand.
ATCAATTTGACTTTGATCAGGAAAATGTGTTTGGTTTTGAGAGGATGTTGACAAAAGAGCAAGCGGTCCTCCAAAAGAAGTAGACGTTGGTGGGTCAATCGAGGATTCATACGATTGGAATTCTCCGTACAGATTGTACAAAGATTCAGTATGAATTGCCGGATTTCCCTGGATGATGAGTTTGACCATTTTCCAGCTTTCATAAAGGTTGTTTAAAAATTTGAGGTTTATTTCATGCTGTGACTTTTTGATGCCTAAATTATTCATTTTGATGGTAATGAGATTGAATCTGTCATGAGCATCATGGATGGTCTCATGTGAAAACATTTTGAAGTTGTCAAATTCGTTTAAAACAGATGTTTTCTTGTTTCCAATGATTCTCTCATTTCCTTCAAAACGATTTTTCAAAGTTTGCCAAATTTGGTTTGCGGTTAAAAGGATTATATCATTCATTTGGCTTAGAATACTGTGGGGTATTCCAGACACAAGTTCCTTTTTGGCTTGAAGTTCGAGTTTCTTCCTTTCATTCAGTATATCCAAGTTACTCGTAAGAGAAGTCATGTTATCTGGTAGAGATCCGTCTACACATTTCCACACATCTTCACTTATAGAGTTGAGATAAAGATTCATACGACCTACCCATGATTTATATTCTTCGGGAATAAGAATGGGTGCTCGAGTACCTGAACCTATACTGTTAGCAATAGATACAGAATTTATGTTTGAGTAGTTTGCGGAAGACATTTTTTTTTTTTGTTAACGAAAATGTGATGTTAAAATGAAATTTTTAAAGAAAACTTATTGGTGGTTTATAAAAACGCTACACAAAAGTTTTCGACAAAAATTTTCAAAATAAATCACACAAGTAATTTTTGAAGGTTTTTTTTTTTTTTATTTTTTTTTTATTTTTTATTTATTTTTTTTTTTTGTTGAACAAGTGATATTAAGATGAAATTTTCAAAGGAAACTTATTGGTGGTTTATAAAAACGCTACACAAAAGTTCTCGACAAAAATTTCAGATTAAATCACACAAGCTCTGATACCAATTGTTGGAAAAATACGATAACCGATCTCCACGAGTAAGGGTTTTTAAGCCGGTTACTGTGTGACAGATATGTATTTTGTCTATAATATGCGGAAATAAAATAAGAGTTGCGGAATAAAATAAAGCGGTAAATCTAAACTAGACAGTATTTAATAGACAGAAAGCGGTAAATAAAGTAAAAGTTAGAAGTTAAATGTTAGATGTAATAAACGCCATTATCAACGATAACGTGTTTTTACAGTAAATAAAAAGGTTAGAAGTTAGAAGTTAGAAATTAGATGTTAGATGTAATAAACGCCATTATCAACGATAACGTGTTTTTACAATAAGTAAAAAGGTTAGAAGTTAGAAGTTAGATGTCTCGGTTAAATACAGTCCACATGTGTTTTCGTTGTCACGGTTCAATTTTTATGTCTCGGGTGTTTGGTACAGTTGATTTATAACAGTTTTAATAAATCAATAATAACACGGATAATTTCAAAAGAACTTATCGATAGCAGATGAATATGACGATTTTCTTTGAAGCTTCGATTCTTGTTCTTTGCTCGGGTTGAATGAGGTTTTGGTGATATTTAGTGTCGGGTAGAGGTTGTTTGGAGGTTTGAGGTTTGGTGTCGGGTAGAAGTTGTTTAGAGGTTTGAAGTTTTGGTGTCGGGAAGATATCTTGTTTCTTGCGGTTGTGCGGTTTGATTCTTGTTGCCAAATGCAGAGATTTGAGAGTCTTGAGGTTTCTGGTCGTGGGTTTCTTGGAGAGTATATGAGTGTATAATTCTTGGTTGATTTGGTGTAACAAAATAGCAAGAGAAAGGCTCAATTTATAGTTGCTGAACACACAGGGCTCGCGTCGCGACCATATGGTCCGTCGCGTCGCGAAGGTGCTCCGCTGGTGGTCGGTGCGCTTTTTGTCGGGTCAGTGCGTCTTCGCTGGTATGTCGAGCTTTTCGTCGCGATTCCTTTTGGTCGCGTTGCTTTTGGTCGCGTCGCGAAGGATGGTGTGTTGGTAGTCTCGCGATTAGAAAGTTGGTGGTGTCACGTTGGAGCTTCGCGTTCAAGATCTTCGCGTCGCGACCAGCTCCTTCGTCGCGTCGCGATCGCTGGGCGATTTTTGGTCTTCTGTCTTTGTTTCTTCTTCACGTCGCGACCACAATATCTGTCGCGTCGTGATTGCTGTAGCAGTGTGATATTGTTGTATTTTGCTCTTTGGTTTGAAGCGTTACTTCCTCAGATTTGGATGTTTTCTCAAAGTTTCTCGGGTCTTGATTTATTCTTGTTTTTGATCTCGAATTCACACAATCTGGAATAAACTGATAATATTTGTTAGATAATAACAGTTCATTTTATTTCAGTGATTGTCACATACAAAAATATATTTTCAACAGTACCTTAAGAGAAAAGTTGTGGGTATTAGGTACGCATTTGATCCTCACGCTCCCATGTATACTCGGGTCCACGTGCTGACTACCACCTCACCTTGACCAGGGGAATGCGACTTCTTTTGAGTTGCTTTTCCTTTCGGTCTGCAATTTCCAAGGGTTTCTCGATAAATTGCATTGTCTCGTCGATTTGGATATCCTCGAGAGGAACATGAAGGTTCTCGTCAGCTAAACACTTCTTGAGGTTGGTTATATGAAATACTGGGTGAACTTTATTAAGCTCTATTGGTAGATCCAACTCGTAGGCTACTGGTCCGATCCTTTTCAGGATTTTGAACGGGCCTACATAGCGTGGTGCCAATTTACCCTTGCGTCCAAATCGAACCACACCTTTCCATGAGGACACTTTTAACATGACCATGTCACCCACGGTAAATTCAAGCGGTTTGCGTCGCTTGTCGGCGTAACTCTTTTGTCGGCTACGAGCTGCGAGAAGGTTATTGCGAATCTCAGTGATTTTGTCGGTTGTTTCCTGGATAAGCTCAGGACCAACGATTGGAGAATCCACTGTTGCGCGAATCACGTGGGACTCGCCAATTTCATGCCAGCAAATAGGAGATCGTCATTTACGGCCATACAATGCCTCAAATGGTGGCATCTTGATGCTAGAATGATAACTGTTATTATAGGAGAATTCCACCAACGGTAAATGAGAGTCCCAGTTTCTTCCGAAATCTAAGACACGCGCCCTCAACATATCTTCGAGTGTTTGAATTGTCCTCTCAGATTGACCATCGGTTTGAGGATGATAGGCGGTACTGAGATCGAGGCGGGTTCCCATGGCTGCTTGAAGTGATTGCCAAAACCGAGAGAGAAATCTCCCATCACGATCTGAAATGATACTGAGAGGGATGCCATGCCGACTAACTATCTCGTCGATGTAAATCCGAGCAAGTTGTTCGACCTTGAAATACTCACGGATGGGAAGGAAATGAGCGGATTTGGTCAAACGGTCAATGATTACCCAAATGCTGTCGTGTCCCTTGGTGGTACGGGGAAGTTTGGTTACGAAATCCATGGCGATCGCTTCCTATTTCCACTCGGGGATTACCGGTTGGACCTAAAGTCTAGAGGGTCGTTGATGTTCTGCTTTGACCCTGGAACATGTAAGACATTTGCCCACGAATAAAGCAATATCCTTTTTCATTCCCGACCACCAATAATTGGTTCTTAGGTCATGATACATCTTGTCAGCACCAGGATGAATGGAATATCGAGTTTTATAGATTTCTTCCATCAAGAAGGTACGAAGATTGTCGCGATCTGGGATCCAGATGCGATATTGATAATAGAAAATACCATCAGATTTACTTTCCAACTCCCCAACAATTCCCGTGGGCATGTCATTTTCGTTAATTGCCGAGTGTTGGGCTCCTCGAATTCGGTCACTGAGATTGGACAAGATAGGAGAACATATTAGATGAAATGCTTTGGCATGTTCTTTTCAACTTAACGCGTCGGCTACCACGTTTGCCTTGCCCGGATGATAGCGTATTTCACACTCGTAATCATTTAGGAGTTCGACCCATCGTGTTTGTCTCATATTGAGTTCCTTTTGATTAAGAATATGTTGCAAGCTCTTGTGGTCGGTGAAAATTATGCATTTAGTGCCGTAAAGGTAATGCCTCCAAATTTTAAGAGCGAAAACCACTGCACTGAGCTCCAAATCATGAGTCGTATAATTCCTTTCATGGATTTTGAGTTGTCGTGATGCGTAAGCTATAACCTTTCCCATTTGCATCAAAACACAACCTAGACCGAGATTGGAGGCATCGCAGTATACCACGAAATATTCGGATCCTTCAGGGAGTGTAAGAATCGGAGCGTCACACAATCTTTGTTTAAGGGTTTGGAAAGCGTCTTCCTGCTTGGGTCCCCAATCAAATGGTGTACCCTTGCAAGTGAGAAAAGTAAGCGGTAAAGCGATCTTTGAGAAATTTGAAATGAAACGCCGGTAATAGCCAGCTAAACCGAGGAATGACCGAATTTCCTTGGGGGTACGTGGGGCTTTCCAATTCTTAACTGCTTCAACTTTTGCGGGATCGACTAAAATACCCTTGTCACTTACAATATGACCGAGGAATTGTACCTCATTTAACCAAAACTCGCATTTTGAAAATTTGGCATAGAGTTGATTTCCTTGCAATGTTTGGAGAGTTGGACGAAGGTGTCTTTCATGATCTGCCTTTTTCTTGGAGTAAATGAGGATGTCATCAATAAAGACGATAACAAAACGGTCGAGATAAGGTTTAAATACCCGATTCATCAAGTCCATGAATGCGGCAGGGGCATTTGTTAGGCCAAAAGCATAACGGTGAACTCGTAATGACCAAAGCGGGTTCGGAAAGCGGTTTTGGGGATGCCTTCTTCCCGTACTCGAAGTTGGTGATAACCCGAGCGGAGGTCGATTTTTGAGAAGCATGAAGCTCCTTGAAGCTGATCACAAAGGTCGTCGATCCGAGGTAACGGATATCGGTTCTTGATGGTCAATTTATTTAACTCCCGATAATCGATACACATACGAAACGAACCATCTTTCTTTTTGATGAAGAGAACCGGGGCTCCCCAGGGTCAAGTAATAGGGCGGATAAATCCCTTATCGGTTAATTCTTGGAGCTGACTTGCCAATTCTTGCATCTCGGTTGGAGCCAACCGATATGGAGACTTGGCTATGGGAGCAGCCTCAGGAACGAGATCGATGCGGAACTCTAGCTCACGTACTGGAGGGAGTCCAGATACGTCATCGGGAAAGATATCGGGAAAGTCTCGTACAATCGGAATATCTTCGATCTTCTTTTCTTTGACCTTTGTTTCCACCACATGGGCTAAGAAAGCCATGTATTCTTTACGTAGATATGATCGAGCTTGAGTACATGACATAAGGCTAAGCTTTTTTGCACGAGTCTCGCCATAAATACGAAGACTTTGACCGTCGGCAAGAGGAATACGAATAAACTTTTCGTAACATACTATTTCAGCATGGTTTTGGGATAGCCAATCCATTCCCACGATGATGTCGAAGCTACCAAGTTTCATAGGAACTAAATTGACGGAAAATTTATGACCGCAAAAATCGAAAGTGCAATCTTGGATGACTGCATTGAGTGAAATGTATTTTCCATTGGCGACTTATACGGTAAAGTGTTCATCAAGAATCGTGCGAGGTGTGTGAAGTATGGGTTCAAATTCCAAAGACACAAAACTTTTATCGGCACCTGAGTCAAAAAGTACTGACGCGTAGCAGTCATTTATGAGAAACGTACAATTTACGACCTTGTTATCGGTCTGTGCTTGGGTTGCGGTAATGACAAATGCTCGGCCGTTGGGAGCTGGAACCTGCATTGTTGGATTTGCCTGGGCTTGAGTGTTAATGATATTGACAAGCCTAGGACATGCGTTTCTGAAATGGGTGGGGTCACCACAGTTGAAGCATGTTCCAGTTGGAAACTGGGTTTGTGTTTGCTGATTTGAGGGTAGAGCGAATGGTCGCTGAGTTTTTGGTGCACGGCATGTGTCCGCCAAGTGGCCATAGCGACCACAAGTCGTACAAAGGCGACACGGGCTGGTGGACATATGGTGATAGTTACAATGGTTACAGAGGGGGTCGTAATGCCATCTATGAGAAACATGCATATGGACTTGGGAGTTATTTGTAAATTAATTATGGAAATTAAGTTTGTAGACATTGTTGGGTAAAATGATTATAAAACACTTGTTGGGCCATGGTTAGGAGTGTTGGGCACCTTTTGGGCTTTCCATGGGTACTAAATGTGAAGCATGTAGCAATTGCGTGGGCCCCCACAATACTAAGTTTTCACATGTTTTTCCCACTTCAAGGTCCATTAGGGAACTTAATAGTCCAATGAGTTGGCCATTTTGGAGTGTATCCTTTCGGATACGTTCGATAAGGTCGGGTAGTTTGATGGCTCAAAAGTAATGTGAATGACGCGCTTTGGCCTATAGGTTTGGGAACTCTCGCCTTTGGTCCCCAGGTAAGCAAACTGGTCCCTCGGTTGATTGGGATGTATACGAATGCTTACCTAGTCAGGACTTTCAGGCTACCGGCACCTCCCCTTCCAGTTACTACGCGTCCATTACTTTGATCCTACCCAACTAGAGTGGATGACTTTTAATTTCCTATGAGCTCTAAGGAATATATATGTATATAAATTTTTATTTTGAAACCATTTGAGTATGTATGTGATTTTAAGAGAAAGAGGAGAAAATTCACAAGTGTATGCACACATATAAGTGTCGGGAATAACACGTAAGCACATAAGGGAGCAATTAGCACACAAAGGTATTCCTAGGATTTTCCAAGTGCGAGTTACATGCAGTTGTGTGTGCATTTTATAAACTAGCATACGAGAGGACCCTAGAGGCTATACACTAGGTCAAGGCAATTAACTTAATTCCCTATAGTCAAGGGCTCTGATACCAATCTGTCACACCCCGGTCCTTGGCGGAATCGATCAAGGCGTGATATATTGTTCAAAGTATCATGACAACTATGTTATAATATGATTAGATTCAATTAAGTACTAAGTATGCAAACAAGATCCACAACATACAAATATAAATCCAAACACAACAACATTTATTACATCAAATTTAAATAGTCTTATGGGTTTCTAGGGTACACCCTACTTTTCATCAACTTCATTCTTCAAATCTGCATCATGGATAAAAACAGGTCAACTACGAGAGTTGGTGAGTAATCTAGTTTTATTAAAGAAAATTGTTAGTTTGAATAATTTGAAATTTGTTTTCTTTTGAAGTTGGCAGACAAATATAAATCCAAATTTGTTTTCTTTTGAATAATTTGAAATTTGTTTTTCTTTTGAAGTTGGTGAGTAATCTAGTTTTATAATTTTTGGACATGTGTAGCTATTTATTATCAATTTAAACCATTAAATAATCATTAAATCAGGAAAAATAAGCAAACATTCTTACAAAAATCTGTAAATTTTGTCATGGAGTCTTTAAAACGTTAATAAGGTGCGAAAAATATAAAATCTAGTTTTTAACATACATAACTATATTTTGCAATTTATTTATCTACAACAAAATAAAATATAAAATAAGCATCAAACAGTAATATAAATGCATGAAACTTTATAAATCCACTTTACTCAATATATGGGTTGTTCCAAAATATTCCCAGAATTTATTGACTGCAAAAAGTATTTTATGTGAATTATTGCCCTATTTTATTGCAATAATTATAGTAATTCAATAAAAATAATTTATTTTCTGAAAATTTTCAGAACTTCTTATTTTATTTATGGGATCCTGAGAAAAATCAGGTTTATGCATAAAATGAGTTTTAGATAGTTTGGTGGGTTTAATTTGTTTCATTCATGAATTTGAGACTTTTTAACAACATACCTTGATGAATGCTTCAAGAGGGATGAAGATTTGAGTATATTGGAGTGTTCTTGGCTGAAATATGAAGATTTCTAGGAGGAATTTCGAGATTGAGAGTGAGAGAAAGAATAGATATGGTTTGAGTGGTGATGAGAATAATGTGTTGGGAGAAAAATGAAAGGAAAGATGATGGGAGGTGTGAGTGGGAGACAATGGGAATAAACTTTTACTTTTGGTGGTCTTCATAATTCCCCACTAACATAAGCATCTTAAGAGTTTTATAAAATTTAATGTAGTGTTTATAAAAATAGAGTTTTATAAAAAAATATGTTATTATTTGATTATAACAATCTACTTTGATTTGAAGTTTAATTATAGCATTCAAGTTTGATTTTTTTAATTTAATTAGAGCATCATACTTTGATGTTATTTTAATATGGTATCATAATTTAATTTGATTATAGTTATAACGTTATACTATGCTATATTGCTATTAACGTCAATTTATATCGTAGTGTAAGGGTTTTGATCCTATTAGCGTCAAGAAATCTCGAGTAGGGTTTATTAAATTTCCAATTGGGTTGGGTTGACCCGAATCCATTTTAGGCGGATGTCACAGATGGAATGAGAGAATGTATTGATAAGAGAAAGTGTTACATAAAGTCTCTCAAAACCATGAGGACTGAAGATAAACTTGGTCTCCCTTTTATAGACTAAGGGAGGACCATCTGGTAATAACCTATGGACTGAAGATGAGACAACGCGTCTCTCTTCAGTCAGATAAGAAAGGTAAATCTATTATTATAATACAATGTCAGACTAGGGTGGCTTGTCTATAGTTTAATAATGCTATAAAGTACAATAGACATGCTTCTAGATGACCACGCTTGATCTAGTCTAATTATATCCTATAAGTTGACGTGCTTATCCTTTGTCTTATCTCTTAGATATTCTTTGTTCTTCAGTCTTCTTTGTTGAATGCTTAAGTGTGATATTTCCAATGATATATTTATATTGATAGTCCGAAATCCTAAGTGGATTTCGGAGTCCTGGCTGATGTTATCAGAGTGTATCTGGAAATAGTCATGTATGTTCTGACTTTCTGACTTAGTTCTGAGTGTGATCTTCTGAGCTCAATCTTCTGAGTGAACTACGTTATGATACTGAGTTTCATTGAAGGACGCAGTCCGAAATTCAATACTGAATTTCGGATAGAGACAAGTAATCAGAGTACAGGTTATCAGAGGCAACATACACGATAAGAGATTGTTCATTACTCAAAAGCATTCTAGTGAAAATAAGTTCATTCCATCAAGATAGAAAGTTTGATAATACAATCACAAAACTATCAAACTACGAGTTGGTCAACGATATGGCTTTTAGCACTAACAAAGACACATTATAACTATTAATGTTCTTGGAAGAGAATAATTGTGAAACATTTTCCCAGTTTATGTTGTCACTCAGGTTCTGTGGATCTCATACTTCCTTTGAAGTCCTTGAACTGTTCAAGGTTTCAATCCAATCGCTTATTCTGATAAGCGAAGTCATATTCGTCATACCGACTGACAAATATTGTGAAATACAAACAATTGTGTTCTATTTGGAGATTCGAGCAATACACAGCAACTGATGTGTCTGTTGCTCCTAATCTCAATATCTTTTACATCTCTATGTAAACTTATGACTTTGTTAATTCTATTCAAGACTTGCAATCTTCAGTTAACTCTAAGTCAGCTGATTCCAAAATCCTATCCTTTGGATCTTTGGGTGATTCATTTCTTGCCACATGTTCTTTATAAAGAACTCAATCATCATCTGACTCTAAGTCAAATGATTCCAAAGTCCTGTCCAACTAGATCTTTGGTTGATTCATTTCTTAACACATTAAGAACTCAACTCATCAAGTGACTCTAAGTCAAGTGATTCCAAGGTCTTGTCCAACTGGACCTTTGGTTGAATTGATTCTTATAATATTTATCTTAACAATCATAAGGGACACAATTCCTAAGATCCAAACACTTTGGATGCATTCAATATTCAAGTTATCATCAATCATGCATTCAACAGAATCATACAACATTTCAAGGATAATTTCAAACAACAGATGTTAAAAGAAATTAAACGACAATTTTATTAAAAAACAAAATCCTTGAACAATGTACTATATGATAGACAATGTCATACGCATCTGAAAAGCTAATAACAATATTTCAATATCTAACTAAACTTCAAAACTGCATGAGCCGGAAATCCAATCCAAATGTGCTCCTATGCGCCAATGTCCCGTACCCTACCGATTCCCTGCATACAAACCAAAATGTGACTATCACATTATGCATCAAGGAATTATGGAACAGGAGTTTTGAGGTTTTTAGATATACCTGAGCTTTCAGAAGATTTTGACCTTGGAGCGTCTTCCAATCTTTCTGCGACTGTATCCGATTTTGTGGATTCCCAGTTTAAGACATGTCCAGACAATCTGGATCGTTTCTTGCTACGTCTTTTCACTGGACTTAATCCAGAAGTAGCTGAACCATTGGAGCTATGCCTGTCCAAGAGTGACTCGTATAAAGTCAACAGTGGACGCATTTCCATTAAGTTCTTTTTCTGGTCTTCCTTTCTATACGTCTGAATGAACAGATCGTACTTACTGGTCAGTGAAGCGAGTAGAGTGTTAACACTCGACTCCTGACTCATGGAATAACCAAGTTTGTGCAACTCGCCTATGTACGCTTCAATCATGCGAATCGATGCTACTTCCTTCTTTTAACTTACACTCTGCAAGTCTTTTGAAGATCCTAGCTCGTTCCTCTTCAGCCGGTTTTTGGAACTTTTCCTTAACCAATTGCATTAACTCATATGGTCCCAAGGATTCAAAATCCTTGCGGAACTCGGGGTCAATGGTCAATAGCATGAGGTCACGAATCTTTTCGGATTCATCAACTAATAAGTCATGCTTATCATAAAGGCTCTTTATGATGACTTGTTTCGGTGGAACTGGGATCGGATACTTGGTGAGATGTAGCTTGCCAGCACTGCCGAGAGCCAGTCTCCAATTGCGAAGCCATTCCTTACAGTTGAGGCCAGTCAGCCTTTCCATATTTAGCAGGTGCTTTCTGATGCTCTCAGAAATGGGTGAATGAGGAGAGGGTGGAGAATAGACACTTGATTCAGACATATACAATAAACAAAATTTATTAGTTCAATAATCCTTTTAAATAATTACCCAATATAATATTTATTAAGGCTAGGACCCAAAACGCCCCAACTATGGTGTGAAGAGGGATGCCGTAATCACAACATAATGGTCATTAAGGTAGATAATACACTTATCAATTTCATCTTATGAAATTCCTAGATCTGTAGAGACACATTGAACTATTCAATGGCATGTTTAGTCTCGGATGTGCCCCACTGTTTGTGACTGGGATGCCGAGGATCACAAACCGGGTGTGAATAACCATGCAAATTCGCTCGGTACTCTTGAAGTCAATTGTCATCTCTAATTAACGTGCCGGTTAACCACACACGCTCCGTTAATAATGACAAAATCGAGAAACCCATTGCAAGTATTTGCGGACCCCAGTTGGCGTACCGGCAAACCACACACGCTCCACCAACGTTCCACAAAGTGTAAAGTGCAATTCCATGGATTAGCACCAATTCACATTTTTATCCTAAAGTAACTAGATTGGGTTTTGTTTAAGGTTCTAGTACTTTCAATTATAGCGTTATACTTTTAAGAGGCTTAGCGGTTCTATCAAACCCGTTCGGCTAACGACACTCGACTGACCAGGAGAGCGGTGGGTAAAAGTAGATACCCATTAGACAGCCATTTTATAGGCAGTAGCCTTATACCCTCTTTATAGGACAGTTCTGTGAATGAGGCCTACTAACAGTAAGACTAACCATTTTATCTTATATATAAATATTAACTTTTAATCATAAATATATAAGATATATTTTAATCTTATTAAAATATTTTAGATTTAATTTTCTAAGAATTTTCGTGAATTTATATGTATTTTTCAAAAATTTTAATTAAATCTTTAAGCTGATTTAATTTATCTTTTAATTAACAATTAATTAAATTAATTAAATCTAATAAGGGAATCACAAAAATTAATCAAATTAATTTCCTAACCCTTATCCCTAGATCATGAAATCAGCATGCAAAGATAAGGGGTTCCAGTTACTTAATTATCCAATAATTACCATAAATTACAACCAACTTATAAAAGGCAAGCAAATCAAGGGGATCCAAGGGGGTGGCGGCTAGGGTTAGGAAACCCTAGCCTAGGCCACGAAATTTAGGCCATTCCAAGAGAGTTTTTCGCAAAAACACTCAAGGCAATAATCATTCAAGCAGTTTATATCAATTCATAAGAAAACAAGCCTAAACTCTGATACCACTGAAGGGTTTTCTAGCAATCAATGAACAAATAAAAATCTTATGGTTCACATGCAACCCTAAAAGATCTATGTTTTCTTCTATGAAGATATAAACTAAAACCTAAAGGCCAACAATAATTTCTAAAGTATAAAATAGAAGAACCAACCTTTGATTCTTGATCCAGAAGCTAGCAGCACAAGTGTCCTACCTCAGATGGAGTCACACCCAAGCAATGGAGAAGACAGCCCAGCAGAGTAATCTTGGTTCAAAGATGGTGCAGGTTTTAGGGTGGCCAGGTGCCTCCTTTTATAGCCTCCAAGGGTTACAACTGAAACCCTAAGGAGCCTCCAAATGGGAAAGCCTGCTGACTAAATGGACCAAGCCTTTTCTAAACCCTAATAGGGTTTCGCCACCTATGGAGAAGCCTCCATAGTTGGCGCCACTTTTGGCCGCTGTCCACTGGCCAGTTATTTATTCAACTATTAAATAAATACAAACCAGTCCCTACACTTTTAATTAATTAATTTAATCACTGAATTAAATCCAATTAATTCTAGATTAAATCTTAATTAATTATTATAGTTTCTAATTAATATATTAACACTTAAATATATTAATAAACCATTTAATTAATTCTATTGATTTATTAAACAATTAATAAATCAACCTTTTACTCTACTGAACTCTATCCTAACCTCCAGCTATGAGGGCAACCCAAATGGACTTTGCTTCAATTAACAATATAAATATAAAGTCATGGCTTAGACACCTAATCCAACATATACCACCACCACCCACCACTACTAAAGGCAAAGTTCAAGAAATACATTTTTGTGATGATCTAGTGATGTCCAGGATGAACACGGCCCAAATCAAACCCCCTCTAATGTATTCGCAGCCAAGATAATGATTCAGCACCCTATGAAGTGGAACAGCTTGTTGCTTGCGCAACGAACAACCTTGTTCTAGGGTTTATGAGAGAGATCGACTTAGGAGAGAGGAGAGATTAGGAGCATGGAATTTCTAGGTTTAGATCATTTATAATAGTTAATCATGTTGCCATATATTCTATCCATCATGCTTATCTTATCCCCTTTCGGATAAAGACTTTTAGAATTAAACCTATTGACATTTTTACTTAAGCCTTTTTATCTATTTTAAGTATTTAATTACTATACCTTACTTTAATATATTAATAAGCTCAGTCCCTCATTTTCACTTTCGATCTCTTTTAGCTAAATCATCTATTGCGTGTAATCAAAAAAGATATTGTTATATATAGTAATATCACCAACTTGTTGTGACCATGGGCATATAACCAATAGCTCCCGCTTGTACTTGTCAGCAACAACTGTATGATCTCATATTCTTGGCCTAGTAAGGTGTATGACATCCCACACATGTAGCGTAGTCATATTGTATGAGATAGCCCTTAGGCAAGTAATGAAATATTCATTTGTTCTATAAGATATCAATATCAATGCTTGATATGGATAATCTGCCAGTCTAAAACATTCAAGATTATGTTGCTCGATAAAAACTTGTGATGTCGACAACAGGTTGCATTTTTGAATATATATCAGTTTAATCTGAGTATTACCATACATTTGCTGTAAGCACAAAATCATCCAGTGGCCCTAGGATATCGCTTGACCTGTTAAGACAGAAAGAACAAACAAACTTTGACTACATAAACCCCAACAGCTCATCATTTAATACCTGGACATTCTCTTATTGGCTATCAGTTACGAAAAACGTTAACCAAAACCAAGGTATAACATAATGTAGAACCAAGAGTCTCATGCATATCTGTTTGAAGAATATAAGATATTACTATCATAGAATTACTTGTGACAATTTCTAAAAAGTAATCTCTAAGTGCGGGTTACTCCAATAGTTAATCTCTATTAAGTACATATGAGAATTAATGCATCTCGATGTTGTTTCCATCTCTATGGCCAGTTCACCAATACCTTACGTATATACTAAGTTCTCCACATGATAATCGTCAAATAAGATAATGATTTACGCTGCATAAGTTCCCAACACAAATCAAATTAAAGTAACCATACTCAAGCCAATTCGTTTGCAAATCTAATGCATATGGGCTTAGCAATCATGCATAATTGGATAACAAATTTTGGATGAACCTACTTTTTAGAACCATGAATGAGTTTCATTTTTCATGAAAATTTCAAGCATGAGTTCTTTAGCAACATGCATGCATATAATTTTATGACTTTGTGTAACTACTTACATGCATTGGTTATATAATTGTTTCTTTAAAAAAAGAAAGGTTGTGTAATCATGTGTGATGAAAAGTGCATAAAAACAAAGCAAGGACCTTGTGTTTCATGAATGTGTTGGACCCCTTTATTCAATTCGATTGTAATAATTATTCTTTCAACAGTTTGTAATAGTAAATATGTATTTGCTTCATTTACTTACTTTGTAAACATTAGATTAGTTCTAGCCAAGTTTGGAAATGTTTAAATGTAACAAAAAATGAAGAATATAGGCTAAATCATAAAGCATGAAGATCAAACTCTTTCTTTTTGGGTTGTTGTCCAGTTTTCGGTCAAGAATGGGGAGATTAAATTTTTTATTTTTGAAGTCTAGGCCGAGTGCGTGGTGGAAACTTCCTTGGCTCAATAATATAAGATGTTGTGGCAAGTGGGAGAATCAAAACACACTTTTTAAGAAGATTTGGTCCCAAAAGTCCCATATGAAAATGACTTGTTATAGCATGTCTTGGTTCACATGAAATAACAAATACTTTGGCTTGTGTTATGCACTTGTGAATGCTAGTATGATTGTATGTTATTTGAATGTATGAAAAATAAGATTTTGCATGCTAGATAATTTAGAGAAAACAACATAATACAAAAAGGAGTTTGTTTTTCAAAATAAAATAAAAACAACAAGTTTTAACATAAGATGCCAAATTTAGTTAAAATGGAGATTTTAAAATTTTAGCCCAAACTCCAATGACTTAATAAAAGTTTATTATGGACTTTAAAGTGGTTCTTTTAGTGACCAAATTTATTCATCAATATAGTTTAGTAAAGCGACGTGACAATGATTTTTGGTTTTCACAACCAAATTTCAGGCCTTGATAAATTTCTCTTTGAGTTTGAAGTTTTGCAATTTTACTCTTATCATTGGAAGTTTCATTTTCACAAGTTCAAAGTGAAGCATTTCAGCATCACTACCACTGTCTGGAGTGAATATCCCAACCCTCAACATTTCACATCATTTAAGGGGATATGTTGGGTAAATGCTCTGAAATATTGAGTGTTTATTCAGAAATATGATAGAGGAATTGATAATGAAGTCTACTGAACAGTTCATGAATTACATTCAACATCTATCACCGTTTAGGGGGATAATGAAGTCTACCTAACAGTTCATGAATTACATTCAACATCTCAAGAGCAAAAGTGACAACACCGCAAAAACACTCGGACCAAAACGTTGGATGTTCACCGAAGTTTGGTAACAACCAAACTATGGTAATTAAGTGATAACGTTACGTGGTACAAATTAATATTACAAAGAAATGGAAAATTGCATGCATGTATGCTACGAAAGACATGCAAAACAAAAAGAAATGGAAGTTACCAGGTGGTCGAGCGTTAATCAAAAGAAAGGAGAAGAGAAGTTGATCGAATAGAATGAGAAGCAGATCAAAGGAAAAATAATATTGCATGTAAAGAAAAAGGTGGTGGTCGAATAGGAGCTCAATACAAGGAATATATACGTGTGATGATGGGTCGAGTATCACAAACAAAATCATATATGGTGGATCTTCACGCAAATACAAAAGAAAATAAGATGGTCGGTTTGTGCATTTATTATATCCATGCGTGGCATGCATATATATGCTACGTGAGGCTATGTTTCTAAGAAAAAGAAGTGTGCGATCGGTAGTAATTACAAAAGAGATTAACAGATGTCTTACATGCATGCATTGACCACGTGAGTATTAATATGATACAAAGGTTGAGAAGAAATTGTGCAATCAGGAGGTGGTCGAGCATAATAGAAAAAGAAGGAGAAGAAAGAGTTGGTCAGTGCATTTATTGCATCGAAATCACAAATTGAGCATGCACGCCGAGTGAAAGTGAAATCAAATAGAAATGGAAATACGCGGTCACGTGTAGTCGAGTTTGTGAGGCTAGAAAGCATTGTGTGACCGAGTAATAAAGGTGGGCGACTGAGCAATTAAACACATACGAAAATATTTGAGTGACACCGAAGATCTTAAATAAACGAGGCTGAACAGAAATTCATCCTCACCAAAAATCACATAGCCGTACCGAAAATCATAAGGAACCGAAAATGATGATTACAAGGCCGAAGATCTTGATATAACGAGACTGTACCGAATATTGGGTGCATGCCAAACTCAAGTGATTGCTGATCAGAATGTCTTGAAGAGCTGAACTAACAATGAAAGTCCACCAACAATTGATGATCAGGAGTTCAAGACTTAGTCTAAGTAGGCTAGTGATAGACATGTACTTTGGTAATAGATTATTAATATTAGTTGTACTTGAGATCTGGAAGAGATATTCTCCTCCTATAAATAGGAGCCTTAGGTCATGAGAATCAGTAGAGACGTAGAGAGATTCTGGAAAGATTATGAGGAAACTATCACTCCAATGTAGTATAAAGGAATTGGAGGAGTGGCTGGAGAATTTTCTCCAGCCACCTCAAGAACATCAAGAACATCATATCTCCTCTTCTTTTACCCACTCTTGATCTCCATGTAGTTCATATTAGACTAGAAAGTGTGTTTGAGCTTAACTTTTAATATGCAACACCTTTCGTTTATCAATGAAAAATATGAATTACATTATATCGTTTAATTATTGTCTTTTAATTTCTGCACTTGTTCTTTACAATTTATTTAATATTCCATGTAGTTCATTTTGCAGTAACGTTAAAAGGGTGGGTAAATAAACTAATACGTTCTGACCCCGAGGTATACTCAGAAAATCAGAATCGTAAAGCACAAACAAACCAATCAAACGAACAATAAATTGTAAACCGAAATCAACACCGAAAACTAAATGGAACCGAATGCTTACATTAAACTTAAATAAAACCAGAAGCCGAATGATTCAGACTTCAGTAACAATCCAGAATCAACGCGGTCGAGCAAGTTCTACAATTCAGAACGGTTGGAAACGCGCGATAAACAAAACCGACAAATACAAAAATAAACTAAAACTATGAAAATACCAACTATCAATCACTAAAATCTGAAAATACGAGTCGAAGAGGCCTGAGTTTCACTCTATGGTCGGGTCTTCGCTCGCAAAACACGAACCGGAAGCCTCTATTTATAGTTGCAAAAATTGCCTGGACGCGCAAGGGTGAAATCCGCGGCGCGTCCTTACCTGTAACCCCGATGTTCGCTTTTTAAATTTGAAACTTTGATCCGATACACAGCTGTCCCGTGACGCGCGTGTCTTCAAACCTACGGCGTGCGCGTGTTTTCGCCTGAAAGTGGACTTCAATCCAAACTCGACCATATTGCATGTGTTTAACCCCTGTATTGTATATATATTTCGCACACAAGCACTTGACACAAAAATGTGAGTATATAACAGTTTATGACATATATTTCACTTAGAATCAGGCTCAACGACGACTAAAATACTTGATATTACTAGGCGTCGTCATGTAACACACATTTTATAAAAAATGTATGACATATTAAATGTACTTAATTTAAATAACCAATACTTGAAAGAAAGTCATACCTTTATTTTGGACATCGGAAATCATTTGGTTTTACGTATAGTTATAGCCGGTCCGAAAGTAATCATCGAGGGATTCCATACCCAAGTCATGTTGAGGTAATTTTGACAATATACTATCCTGTTGAGGAAGAATTACAGTAATAAATTCCTCATCATTATCATCATACGCATCTCTGTAGTTTTTGGGCGGTGCAATAAAGACAATGCAATTCTTTTTATCAAGCTGAACTTTTACATAAAGTACTTCTTTTGCTTGTAACACCATTATGAATGGATCATCCCCCGACCAATTCTACAAAGTTTAACCAAGGTGTAGCCAAGAGTATCTTTTTTGACACCATTCTTATTATCTACGCAATCTCACATGACAACGGGTATATTTTTAATATGAAAATGTAGTGCCCATGTCTCTCGTAAATGTTGGGATTTGATCACATAAACACAATAACATATACATCGGAAGACAGATAAGATCAAATCATAGAAATTCCATGAACAATGTTCAGGATCATGCAGTTCATAACAGATCATAGTAACTTAAAACTTAAGCAGAATATACCTCAACAAGTCTTCCTCTTTGTGCTCTAGTCAGGGCCACGATTGCAAGGATGCTCACGATCAAAGTGTGAATCCCTCTAGTGGTTTGTAGTCGGTGACACCAGAAAACCAAGCAGATTAGAAGCAAAGAACTCCAACTCTAGAGAGAGAGAGAGAGGAGATTTCGTAGAGGGAAGGAGGGCAGAGGGTAATTGGTGGCTCAAGGGTTTTGGGATGCCTTACGGTGTCACCCTAAGGCCTTTATTCATAGTGCATGGGCTCCTAGGTTTCAAACTTAGGAGCCTTTTGGCGGCCGCACCCCCTGGACTTGTTCCATTGATTATATCTTTAATCAATTACAATTCAGTCCCTTTAATTGATTACAAATTAATTCTAGATTAATTTATCAATTAAATTATTCTTTAGTTTCTAATTAATTATTTTTCCAATAAATTAATAAACTAAATATCCTTTCTTTTATTTTGACTTTGAATGTTTTTCTAGGTTCTGAGGGCAACCCAAAAGGACTCTACCTTTTATCAGAAGTATTATAACAGGTTAATGACCTTGGACACTATTCCAACAGTAAAACCACATAATAGAAGTTTTGGCCATATGTTACACCTTTTTTAGAAATGTGCATGTCAGTTACCTCTACACCAACCTCGCTATTCTGGTAAACTTTAGCTTCACGATCTTTTGTATGAAATGTATAACCATTGATGTTATATGAAGAGTATTTCACTACAATTGTATGTGGTCCATGTGAAATCCACCTTATTGTTTCAAATATAGTTTCGTTGGAGACTGCTAACTCACTCTAAACCTGGATATTATTACATAATCATGATTTAGAATTTCAACACATAAAATGTAGCATGATTATGAATTTCATTACAAAGTACTTGATTACCTCACTTCATAACCACTAAACAGATATTGTATTGTGCTCTTTCTCCAGCAATACTTGTCGTTTATTGGGATATTCATTTTTCAAAAGACCATGTGTCGAATGTATGTACACAGATGAGTATTATATATATATATATATATATATATATATATATATATATATATATATATATATATATATATATATATATATATATATATATATATATATATATATATATATATATATATATGGTAATACTTAAAGTGACAATAAACATGTAACTAATACTAACTCGATGTACGACTTAATTTTAGATGTATTTTGTAATACAAAAAATCTATATAGAGAATAATGAAAGGTTTTCTGCAACAATGAACTAAAATTCCTAAGTTCACATGCAACCTATATAGATCTAGGTTTTTCTTCTTATTAAACATATAACAAATCCTAGAAGGCCAGAAGAAATTAACTAAAAGAATAAAATAAGAAAAACTAACCTTTTAGGATTTCTTTGAAGCAAAGCAGCACAATTGTCCTGCCTCAAATGAAGTCACACCCTTAGCTGAGCTCTTGGCCGAAAATTCCTTGGGAGAGAGAGTCAAAAAACGTGGTCTAGGGTTTAGGGAAGCCTCCCTATTTATAGCCTCCATGTGGTGATCAGATAATCATTACAGATAAACCTTTTTGAATTCGAATTAAGATAAACTATTATTTTAATCATTCAAACACCATTTATCTGTAGTATATATATATATATATATCTCGAAAATATATATATTTATATGTATATTTTCAGCCACCACATGGTCACTCACACTGCCACTTACTCAACTATTGAATAATTACAGTTTTAGTCCCTCCACCTTTAATTAATTTAACTGCCAAATTAATTCCAATTAATTCCAGAAAAATTTCTAATTAATTATTATAGTTTCTAATTAATATATTATCACTTAAATATATTAATAAACTATTTATTTAATTTCTATCGATTTATTAATCACATAATAAATCAATCTTTCTCTCTACCGGACTTTCTGCCAATCCTCCAACTATGAGGGCAACCCAAATGGACTATGCTACTATTAATTAGATAAATACTAATTATTAGTCATGGCTTAGACACCTAATCCAACAGTCTCCCACTTGGATAAGTCTATGACTAAAATTACAAATTTACCCTCTAATTAATTTAGCAACTGTAGCTTCCTAGAAACCGCTGCCGAACTCTAACCTAGTCAGTTCTGTCCAAAGATAAGTGATCAGATGATCCTTCGTCCAACAAGATATTTTCAGACACGAGACATGGATTGAGATCAATCTCTGTCCGATACTCTGTTCCCCGATTTCCGGTTCTGCTTATGACTTTAAAACTTCTAATTGAACACATCAATTTAGTGCAGGCTGGCCAGTACTTTAGTCAACTTCAAAATCATCAAGAGGCCTACAATATATCTGTTTCCCATCAGGGTCAAGGAACGAATAAGCTTCGACTCATATGCTTATATCTTTTACCAGTCAAATCATTCACAACAACACGTTTTATAACATCGAGTTACCGATGCATTTTCGTATTATC
Source organism: Cichorium intybus (assembly GCA_023525715.1). Taxonomy (NCBI): domain Eukaryota; kingdom Viridiplantae; phylum Streptophyta; class Magnoliopsida; order Asterales; family Asteraceae; genus Cichorium; species Cichorium intybus. The sequence goes on from CM042010.1 coordinate 84,032,966, forward strand.
AATGAACAACTGCCTTGTAAATTATAACTCATATCTCTCTACTTGAAGATCATAGGATATTATCGTCTCAATATTGCTTGTGATATAATTCATGAAGCAATCTATTGAGCATGGGTTTATCCAATACTCAAATCCCTATTTCTAAGTACTCATGAATGTTGTAGCAATCCTATTGCTATGCCTAACTCCTTAGACAGTCTAAAAATCAATTCACGACAATCTTGATTCAATACTTACTTCCCAAAGTATGAGCGACTGTGGACCTTTCTGAATAATTAATTTATTAGGGAAGTAAAACAAGCGAAAGCGAAACATAAAGATCTGACTGGCAGCTACTCTTGCTTATTACCAAGTCTCCACAAGGTAATCACCAAGTCGGACCTTGTCATAAACTATTATCGGTTTCAGGATTTCTTTTAAACTTTCAATTCTAATTTTACAGCTATGTCTTAATGAACCTTACACTCTTTCTATGTATCCAAAGTATCTTATACTTATACACTTTATTGCAGATGATCCAATCAGATGCTCATCCGATAACATCTCAATAAGTTATCCTGTCAATTTCTCTTCTAACTCCATTATGGTAATGTGTACTGTGACTTCCTATGGTTCTGGGGTCTTTAGTCTACTTGACTGCACCCTAAGACTATTTCGAGGTGTTATGATGTGCCGGTGAACCACACGCGCTCCATCAGAATACCAACGAGACTTTGTAACCATGAAGTCCATTAACATCATGTCCTGATGTTAATAATTACCACAAAATCTTTCAAACTTATACTATCACTTTCACCCTAATCATTTCCTAATGAATTCTCACATTAGTTCAACCAATCCATCCAGTATTCCCAGCCAGGCAATGTCCTGAATCCAACTTACTATGCCCTAAGCATTAAGTTATCAGGACATGTTCATGACTTTATGATTGATCCAAAACTTGTGGAACCTGATCTAATCCTATTCCAAACCCTTTCGGAATCCAAGGATTATTTATAATCCTTTGCGTCATGATTTTTGAAAAACTATTTTCCTTTCGGAGACTTTTCTCGTGCATCTTGAATCTTATCAAGATCATGCTTACAATGGCTAGGTCTATGCTGGTGATTTCATCTTTCCAATAGATGACTGTGAATTACATGAGTATGGTGCACCTTCTTTATTTCTTTCATGCCAAGTCATCACACTTTGCAATGACAAGAAAAACTTTTCCTAAGTCTATGCATCTTGAATCTCATCAAGATCATCTTGGCAGAATCTGGATCTATCTCATAGACGTTTACAACCACCTGAGTATGCCGTATTTCTATTAAGGCTTTCATAGCGATCCGTCTCTTAACACCAAGTCATTACACTTTGTAATGAAAAGAGACGTTTCCTAGAACCATTATTTATCCCACGTGTGGGGATAGTGGATAACGGCGACTCCCACTGGCTTTGACACGGTTATAGGCTATTCACAAAATCCAGGACTTATGGCACATTTTGAGAATCCAAACCTTTCTGACATTTTAATGGAAATCTTTCAGCCCTTTCGCAAAATCCAATCCTTTGGCATATTTTGAGAATCTGAATATCCTTTCTTGTGAGATGCCGGTGGGACGAAACCCGGGGCCATGTACCTTTTATAATGGCATGCTCTATGTGTGTCCCTATTAGTGTGCCGGTAAACCACACATGCTCCACTAACGACTCACACTATGCCATGCAGAATCCTCTCGGATTTCATCTTCTATTGAGAGTGCGTTACTCGAAATCCATTTCTTGACTCTGAGTATCGATTCACTCAACTAGATGCTCTGAAGGTATGTATATGTCCATGTTGCTTTCTTTTGATGATTCAGTTACTCCCACTGGTTTTTAGACCAGGTGTAAAATGAATCAAATTTTTACACAGACCGTGTCTCGTCCTAAGGTCCTCTTATTTGGCAGCAGCCGGGCTCACCAATGCTTCCAAGTAGTCAGATTGCAAATCCGTACCAACTGCAGTGTTTTACCACTAATCAGTATGTCACCCCGATCACAACTACTTATGATAGTAATCAATACTACTGGTTAAGAGGAGATTATGTCAGTTGTAAAGCAGAAATCTGATTTCTGCTCCAAGCCTAGTGATGACTAAAAGGTTCTTTCATTGCTAATCCTAAACTCATTTAGGACTGCCCCAACTTCCACTGTTTCCTTAGACCATGAGTTCTTTCTAAAAGAGCTCTTTAGTTACAGTGGGATAGCTAATGAAACAACAATGCTGATCAAGTTCAGCTGGTCATGAGGTTCAGATGAACACTACAAGACCCTGGACTTTCTATGTACAAGTGGGATAATCCCAGCTTTACATTTCAGGCAGTGTCTGCAAGACCTACTTAGTCTAGGATATGGTCGGAGTATGGTTTATATGGACTGACTGGTATAGTGTTCATCTTATTGAAAACTAATTTGCAATGTATCTCATACATCGAGGATCGAACTGTTTCAACCAATGCTCCATTATCTTCCTCAAGACATATTATAACCATTAATGCTCTTGGAAGAGAATGAACTATGAAACCTTTTTCTCAGTTTATGTTATCCCTCAGGTTCTGTGACACTTGTACTTCCTTTGAAGTCATTGGACTTTTCAAGGTTTCAATTCAATTGCTTATCCCGATAAGCAATGTCATATTCATCATACCGAATGATGAATATTGCAAAGTACAAACAATTGTGTTCTATGTCTTTTACATATCTATGTAGACTAATGACTTTGTTAACTTTGTTCAATACTTGCAATCTTCAGTTGACTCTAAGTCAACTGATTCCAAAATCCTATCCTCTGGATCTTTGGGTGATTCATTTCTTGCCACATGTGCTTTGTCAAGAACTTAATCATCATCTGACTCTAAGTCAGATGATTCCAAAGTCCTGTCCAACTGGACCTTTGGTTGATTCATTTCTTGACACATTAAGAAGTCAGTTCATCAAGTGACTCTAAGTCAAATGATTCCAAGGTCCTGTCCAACTGGACCTATGGTTGAATTGATTCTTATAACATTTGTATTAACAATCATAAATGACACAATTCTTGAATCCAAACACTTTGGATGCATCAACATTCAAGTTATTACTAATCATACATTCAACACATTCATATAACATTTCAAGGATAATTTCAGACAACAGTTGTTAAAAGAAAATATGACAATTTTATTAAAAATAAAATCATTGAACAATGTAATAGACAATGTCAAAAATGTATCTAAAGACTAATAACAATATTTAATATCTATCTAAACTTCAAAACTGCACGAGCTGGAGATCCAATCCAAATGTGCTCCTATGCGCCAGAGTCCCGTGCCTTCTTGATTCCCTACATACAATCCAAAATGCGACTGTCACATTATGTATCAAGAAATCTTGGAACATGAGTTTTGAGGTTTTTAGATATACCTGAGCTTTCAAAAGAGTTGGAGCGCCTTCCAATCTTTCCGTGACTATATCCGATTTAGCGGATTCTCAATTTGAGACATGTCTAGTCGATCTCGACCGTTTCTTGTTACGTCTCTTCACTGGACTTAATCCAGAAGTAGTTGAGCCATTGGAGCTATGCCTGCCCAATAGTGACTCGTATAAAGTCAACAGTGGACGCATTTCCATGAAGGTCTTTTTCTGGTCTTCCTTTCTATATGTCTGAATGAACAGATCGTACTCATTTGTCAGCGAAACGAGCAGGATGTTAACACTCTCTTCCTGACTCATGGAATAACCAAGTTTATACAATTCGCCTATGTACGCTTCAATCTGAAGAACATGTGAATTGATGCTACTTCCTGCTTTCAGCTTGCACTCTACAAGTCTTTTGAAGATCCTGGTTCGTTCCTCTTCAACTGGTTTCTGGAACTTTTCCTCAACCAGTTGCATCAACTCATATGGCCCCAAGGATTCAAAATCCTTGCGGAACTCGGGGTCAATGGTTGATAGCATGAGGTCACGAATCTCTTCGGATTCATCATAAGAACCTTTTATGATGACTTGTTCCGGTGGAACTGGGATCGGATACTCAATGAGATGTAGCTTGCCAGCAATGCCGAGAGCCAGTCTCCAATTGCGAAGCCATTCTTTACAGTTGAGGCCAGTCGGCCTTTCCAAATTTAGCAGGTACATTCTGATGCTTTCAGAAATGGGTGAAGGAGGAGAATTGACACTTAACATCTATAAGAGAAAATAGAATTTATTAGTTTAATTGATCCGTTTTAAATAATTACCCAATATGTTATTTAATAAGGCTAGGATCCAAAATACCCCAACTATGGTGTGAAGAGGGATGCCGTAATCACAACATAGTGGTCATTAAGGTAGATAAACACTTATCAATTTCATCTTATGAAATTCCTAGATCTATTGAGATTCCTTAAACTTTTTAATGGCACGTTTAATCTCGGATGTGCTCCACTGTTTGTGACTGGGATGCCGAGGATCACAAACTGGATGTGAATAACCATGTAAACTAGCTTGGTACTCTCGGGTTAATTATCATCTCTAATTGATGTGCCGGTAAACCACACATGCTCCATCAACAATGATAATACCCGGGAAACCCATTGCAACTCTTTATGAACCCCTATTGGCATGCTGGTAAACCACACACGCTCCACCAATGTTTCATAAAGTGCAATGTGCAATTTCATGGATTAGCACCAATTCACATTTTTCCTAAAGTAACTAGATTTGGGTTTTATTAAGTGTTCTAGTACTTTGAATCATTATACTTTTAGTGATTATTAGGCGGTCCTATCAAACCTATTCGGCTAACGACCCTCCACTGATCAGGCGAGCGGTGGGCGAGAGTGTTCACCCATTAGACCGCCATTTTATAGGCAATCTCCTTATACCCACTTTATAGACCAGCTTCGTGAATGAGGCCTACTAATGATTTGACTAACCATTTAATCTCATACATATAAATAATAACTTCCTAGTTATAATATATATAAGATGTAATTTTTTAAACCCTTAACAAATTGTTTCTGGTTCATCTTTTAATTTATTGTCAATTTAAGCTATTAAATTTTAAAATTAAATTAAACCATTTAAAATCGATATTAATTATCCTTTAATTAACCAATTAATTAAATTAATTAAATTTGATATTTTAAACCTTTTAAAATATTTCTAGATTTTATCCATTAATTTTCGCAATTTAAAACAATTAAATCGAAATTAATTAAATCCTATTAATTATATTTTAATTTAACAATTAATTAAATTAATTAATTTTGCAGATAGGTGTCACAAAATAATCAAATTAATTTAAACCTATCATTATCCCATAATTTTCGAATTTTAGGATAGGAGGTTTAAGGTTTTATCTATTTAAACAATTAAAGTTATTAAAAATAGAAAGCCTACTAACCCATTCCTTTATTCACGCCAAGCAGGGGGGAGGGCCAGGGTTTTTCGAAACCCTAACCCTAATATTCAAGACGGCCACATTAGGGTTTAGAAACAATAAACCCTAATTTGCAGGATACAATTATAAAAATTTAACAAGAAAACACACCAAATAGCTCTGATACCACTGAAAGGTTTCCTGCAACAATGAACTAAAATTCCTAAGTTCACATGCAACCTATATAGATCTAGGTTTTCTTCTAATTAAACATATAACAAATCCTAGAAGGCCAGAAGAAATTAACTAAAAGAATAAAATAAGAAAAACTAACCTTTTAGGATTTCTTTGAAGCAAAGCAGCACAATTGTCCTGCCTCAAATGAAGTCACACCCTTAGCTGAGCTCTTGGCGAAAATTCCTTGGGAGAGAGAGTCAAAAAACGTGGTCTAGGGTTTAGGGAAGCCTCCCTATTTATAGCCTCCATGTGGTGATCAGATAATCGTTACAGATAAACCTTTTTGAATTCGAATTAAGATAAACTATTATTTTAATCATTCAAACACCATTTATCTGTAGTATATATATATCTCGAAATTATATATATTTATATATATATATATATATATATATATATATATATATATATATATATATATATATATATATATATATATATATATATATATATATATATATATATATTCGGCCACCACATGGTCACTCACACTGCCACTTACTCAACTATTGAATAATTATAGTTTTAGTCCCTGCACCTTTAATTAATTTAACTGCCAAATTAATTCCAATTAATTCCAGAAAAATTTCTAATTAATTATTATAGTTTCTAATTAATATATTATCACTTAAATATATTAATAAACTATTTATTTAATTTCTATTGATTTATTAATCGCATAATAAATCAATCTTTCTCTCTACCGGACTTTCTGCCAATCCTCCAACTATGAGGGCAACCCAAATGGACTATGCTACTATTAATTAGATAAATACTAATTATTAGTCATGGCTTAGACACCTAATCCTGCAAATAATTCTGTAGAGATTTCAACTGGTTACAGGCTGACATAAGATTTTCGTCCCTATTATCTTTGGTTTTGAGATGATTGGTGATAAGTAGGATAGGTGATCTGTGGTGTTGATGGGTGACAAGACAGAACTGGTTTTGGTTGATATGAATACCGGCTTATCTCTTGTATTTGCTAAGACTTGTTGTCAACTTCTTGTCTTTCCCCTCCTCTATACCTTCGAACATGTTTTGCAATAGAACCTAGATCTGCTGAGCAGTGGTACAGTTTTGAATAAGATCAAATAATTCAGGGGGAATGCCACAAGAGATTTCAATGAACGAAATCTGGTTATTATCTATCTTTTCTATATATCAAGAGGTGTGAGTCTCGGTTGAGGAGCTCCTCCAAGGGCACCTTCAGCAGTGTCAGCCCTTGGGATGAAAATGGGAACATGAGGTTCCTCCTCAACAAATCTCCAGACATTTTTCCCTTGTCTTCTAAGATAGTTTTGCATGCGAGTTGCCCAACCATTGTATTAAGTAGGAATGAGTATTGGAGCTCTGGTGGAGCTCCCAACACTGTTGGTAACATTTAAAGAGTAGTTCATTTACATATTTGGAAAAGGTCTTGAACTTGTTTGAAAGAGATTTGAGTTTAGAAACTTAAGCTTTGCAGCATACAAATGTTTATAGCAGGTTCAAAGGTTGTTGCTAAAGCCAAGGCTTAAGAAAACTGAGCACAATGAACCTTACAAACAGCCATAATGGCTCTGATACCAATTGTTGAAAATAAACTAAGTATTTCAGATACGAAATGAAGGACAAGTCCAAAGACTTGAAGAATTACTTAGATAGAACCGAAGCTCAACAATAAATAAGTACAAACAAGTTATGATGCGGAATAATAAAGACTTAAAGATTAAAGTGTACGAATTAGATAAAAGAGAGCAAGAACATAAGCATAAAAGGTGAAGAACAAGGCTTGATGGATGGGAGAGATTTTATATCATATGAAGATAGTTACAGATCAGTTCTCCAAAACCATGAAGAAAAGTATTGGTGGAACTCTCCTTTTATAGTGCAAGGAGAGTCCCACTGGACAAAGACTAAAGGTTAGAATGAACTACAGACCAGTTCATTCTGTATTATACTAAGGATAAAAGTACAAAGTCAGATTAGACTAGCCTAAGTTGATTGTCCTCTATTTAATAGTTCAAGCGCCAATGCAACTTTAGGGAACATGACTTGACAAGTCTGATTGTACTTTATAAACAGATCTTCTTATCTTTGTTGTTATCTTCATTTATCTTGAACGCTTATCTCTGATTTGAACTTCTGATTGGTATCGAAGTTAAGGATTAACTTCTATATGAGCTTTGGTATTTGATTGCTGAATCTTGTGAACTTTGAAAGATGCTTGAACTGCTGAACCAAACTCCAAGAGTGGATTTCGGGGTCTTTTCTTCCAAACTTGTATAGCTTCCAAACATAACTTCCAAACTTGTGGCACAGACCGAAATTAACTTTGTTTCACAGTTCCGAAATCCAAGAATGGATTATGGTATAACATATTTCAGATTCACATAATAATCATAAACACAAGTATAAAAGTGAAAGTATGTTCATTATAACTAGAGATCATACATCGGAAGTTACAATCGGAACATACATCAAAATATAAAGATAGTCTAAGAAAGATTACAATCAAAACCCAAAGGTGGTCAACGACTCTTTTTACACTAACAATTCCCCCTTCGATGACCAACTGAGGGTTTGCTTCTATGTTTCATTCAATTTTGTCTCTAACCGCCTGCTTCCATGCATTTTCCCAAAACTTCCTGACGTTTATCATCCACTCCATTCTTTGAATTAATTCCTTTTTCACTTCCGGATCAGAGTGCTTGGACTTCTTCACTGCTTCAATGAAGTTCTCTAATACCACGTTTGGAGCTCTTCTGATTTGATCGGCCTGGAAGAATAGCTTTGTTCCTTCTCTCTCCCAGGACTTGTAAACGATACCGACCATAGGGTTGTTTATGGCTCCATTATTCCATCTCTCTCTTGCATCGGGCAAGGATAGATCTAGCAACTCCGTGTATGGATCGTCTTGATGAGTTTAAACAATTTTGAACAGTTCACCATCATCAAAAGAAGAACTCATCTAGGAGTTGATGTAGGAATCTCCTTGCTGCTAGGTACGCTTCCCTTATATCTTTGTTCTGTTCGATTATTCGGGCCAATCTCATCATTATGGTGTAGATGTTAGAAGGATTCATCTTTCGAAAGTCTGCTTCAGTTATTACTAGATTTTTGTTGCCTCTGAGTAACTCATACTCATAAAAGTTTGACTTTTCAAAAGTTTTTTTCTTAAGCCCGGTGACTGAAGTGATGGGCTTCGTTGACCATGTTTTTTATTTAGTCTGAGTAAGCCTATCCAAAAATCTATGCATTCTGAGTCTCATTTCCAAAGTTTGATTGAACTATAGAATGCCAGAGAAATCCATAGTGTAGATGAATTTTTCTCTGTTGGGAGTCAACGGAACGTCCCAGTTATGCGAGCCTTGTGGAGTAGCAAAGGATTTTACTTGGCAATAATCAACATCGGTTAAAGGTTGGAACCTAAATAGAGAGGATATATTTGGTTGGCTTGGACCAGCGGTTGTTGATGCAACTTCAGCTCTGGTCTCGTTCTCAAAATATTCTGCAAACTTTGCAGCTCTTTCATCGAAGAATGCATTTTTCAGAGCTTTCATCTCTGGAGGGTTGGAAGCTTTGATCGGAGAGTATAGAAGATCATCCTCTGAATGGATTTTTGGAGAATGTGGAGGAGTCATAGTTTTCTTGGGAGAGGGAGTTTTCTTTGGTGAGTCTTTTCGGGTCGGAGAAAGAGATTTTGGTGAGGGAGGAGGAGTAGGAATTTTTGGAGTGTCTCCGGTGTCTTTTCGAAAGTTTCATTATCACCACCATCGTTTTCAGTCTCCATCGCATCATAAGTTTTCTTGTCATCATCATCATCATCATCATCAATTACTGCTGTAGGCTCCTTTCCCCCTCTTGGGGCTCCTTCGGCTACTGAAGGGGTCACAGGTTGGCGCATGATGATTTATTTGAGTTTAGCCATCAGATTCTTCGAGTAGTTTTGCATTTCGCTTGATATGGATGTGGAAGTCTGCCTTGAAGGTTTCAGTCGTTTCCAGCATCAGACCGGTGGAAATCTTCACTTGGTCGATAGGACCATAAATTGTCTTGGCGATCTTTTGAAGAGTGTGAATGAGGAGTTGAAGGAGTAAGATATGCGTGTCTCGAAGAGATTCATTTTCCTTCAACACGCTTTGCATGTATTTCTCAACATCCCCAAAGAAAGATCGGATGCAATCATCAACAGTTTTGTCTAAGCTTTCAAGGTTTTTTTCCAACCCGATGGACTTCTATCATTGTTTCTTGTGCCTTCTTCAACAGATTCTCGGCATCCTGCTGCCTTTCCTCATCGATTTCTCTCAAGCCCTTAGAGATGGCTTCCTTCACTTCATCATTCAAAACAAGTTCCTTTTTCTCAAACTCTGCGACCTTCAGTTTCAGTTCCGAAATTTGCTTCACTAGTGCACCCTGAGATTGGGATGCTTTTAACTCGGTGACCAAGGTGATAAGAGAGTGAATCTTTTCATGTAGTTTATTATCTTCGGCAATTGGCACCGAAGATTTTAGGGAAGGAATTTTGGTAGTTTCTTTGAGCGGGGGAACATTAGCAGTGGAACTAGACTCACTGATGTCAATGTCCATTGCCTTGGTGAATTTCGGCTTGTCCACCTCCTGATCGGTTCCGAAAATAGATTGTCCGATAATTTTTGAAATAGTGTTCAAGAATTGGATACGTTCTTCTTATTGAGCCTGGGGAGAACCCTGTTGAGTCGGAGAGGAGTGAGATGGATTTTCCAGAGTGGCATGTAGAATTTTGGAGGGGTCTTGAATTAATGGTTTCGAAACTGGTTTTGTAATCGTCGGCTTCTTCTTCCCGGCTTCCAAAGCCAGAAATTTGTCCCAAGTCATTGGGGCAATGTAAGATGCCACATTGTCCCAGACTTTCTCTTGGTTATCAAAAGTAAAATTTGGTTCAGCAACAATCTTTGAAAGTTCAAAGGCTAAGAACTGATTGATTACTGCAACCTCTTCTGTAAGTTGGAGTCTTTCGTGCTTCACATTTTCATGCTCTGAATCGATCGGAGCTCCCATAGAATCCAAAACGACTAAATCCGTACTTCAAAACGTGTCTTTAACTAGGACACCATGTTGGCTTGACTTTTAATGGCAGCATTAAATTTCCACTTTGTGAATGGACTGGCAGTGGGTGGAGGTGGTATGGCTGTTTCCTTTCCTTTTTCGTTTTTAGTTTCTTTTTCAGGAGTGGGCTTGTTCTCTTTTTCAGCCTCTTTTGATGTTTCAGGAGAGTTCTATTTTTCCTCCTCTGATTCTGAATTTTGTAATTCCCAAGTGAATGGTTGAAAATGTACAAAACATTAGCAAGCTCATAGTGGAAACACATTCCTTTGATAACAGATACGTTGGGTTACAAACATTATGTCACATAGAAGCATAAGGTCTGACCAGACACTTAGTCCGGATTCCCAAAAATCAGATATTTTTGTTACGCAAATTGCATTAAATTAGAGATTTTGGCAATTTTACCAAATAAAAATATGGATTTCCAAAATGCCAATAACGATAATCAACAAGTTGATAACAGGGTATTTTGTTTTGACTTATATAAAATAAGTGATGTGTTAATACCGAAAAATATGTTTTCTGATTATAATTCCGAAAATTTAGAGTACCGAAGATTTAATTTTCTGGAGGAAATACCGAAGAAATATCATACCAAAAATTATACTTTTCTGAATGAGATACCAAAAAGGTCTTATACCGAAAATTGCATGATTCAGAGATTTGAGATGTAATGAATGATATAGAAGTAAGAAGTTATTCAAAGATAAAGGAAGAGAAAGTGTACCGTTGTTGTTTTATTAGGCTTCTTTGCTTTTGGTTGTTTGGTTGGAGGAGCTTCAGCTGCCTTCTTCTTACCCTTTTTCGGTGCGAGTTCATCCTTTAATGGTCTCAGAGGGTAAGGCTCAGCTTTTCTGGTGATAGACTTGTGTTTGATTACAAAAGTGCTTGATTGATCACCAAGGTCCAAGAATGCTTTCGGTAATCTTCTGAGATCATCTAAAATTAGATCGGATCGGGGAGTGTAGGCTTTTCGTGTGGGCAGCTTCAGCAAGGTATCATCATCTGTTGCTGGCTATGGAACCTTATACGTGCAATATAGTTGCTCTATGCATATAGCCCAGAACCTTGCTAAGTGGATTTTTCTCGGACTCTTTGAGATGCAGGAATGTAAGATAGAAAATCTTCAAGTAGGATGTCAGCCAGGTCAACTTCCTTTCCTGTGTATATGCTCCAAAGAATCTCGATCATCCTCTGGCTTAGTTGGTCAGTGCCACCTGTTTTTCCCGTTAAGCTCTTAATATAAAAATGTACGATACATTGCCAGAAGGGTGAAATGCTACCCTTCTTGAACCGTGACAGGTTCTCCAACTTGTACTCATAACCCATCCGGTAAAGCATGGTAATAAGTTCATCCTGGGTTGGATGATCGAATTAGGCATAATGGTATGGAAGCTGCTGCAAAGATGTTCTTGTCCAATGGTACCTCCATGCCATTGGAAAGAGTGACTGTGTATTGATTTTCCTTCTTTTTGGCTGAGAGCACGGTTGCTCTAGCAGATTTACGAAAATGGCAGGGGGGAGAAGCAAAGAAAGCTTTAGACAAAGGGTGTCTAGACAGGAGATGAATCACCACCTCTAGGTGTTCTTTGAAGATGGACGCATCACTAGGAGCCGGAAAGTTGCACGGAGCAACTGTAACTGTATCTTCACCGGTGGATCTGGTGGCACTTTTCGATGAGGTGGCCATTATAACAAGTACACTAAGATTTGTAAAGAAAAATATGTCAAAAGTCATGATTTTGTTCAAGAACACGAAGAACACTCAAGAACAATCAAGAAGAGTAAGAGCATTCAAAAACAATAAGAACATTTGCATATACAGAAAATAACATAGAGTAAAGAAAAGAGTGATTACCTCAGATAACAGAAGTGGAGAAGTAAGATAGAGTAAGGAGAGAAGATGAGCAACGGCGGAAGACGGTGCTTGAACGGACAAGCCGTAGAAATGTTGCGAAAACCCTAGAAGAGAAAAGTCGAGAAAAAGCAGCGGCGACGAAGAAAGAATGCAGGAATAAAGGTTAGTGAGACCCTAGATCAGAGACGACGATCGGTAGACGGCGTAGATGTTTCACATGTTTTCTTTCGGTGAGAGCAAGTGTTTCAAAGGATTATGAGGAAGATGAAGAAGTATGAAGAAGATGAAGAGAGGGAAGAGTGAGAGGGAACGGATATATATGTGGTACTTTTGAAATTCAAAAACCATCTAAGGGGACGTGATGAGACGTGAAGGGACATATCAGGAAAAGGTGTGGTTTTGCATTTAATGTCAAGCCATGATGAAAGAGAATGGTGCAATTAGGTGCTGACACGTCAGATTCTGGTAAACGAGAATTAAGATTATTCTAATAAATTAAATGCTCATTATTGGATATTAAATGTTACGAAATTTAATTCACATTCCTAGTATTAAATTGGTCGTTTTCGGATTAAGGAATATGAAAGGTGCTGAATTTTGAAGGAGTTAAAAAATGTGTACCTTAAGTTCTGCATCACTCAGAGAGTTAGGCGTACCAAAAATAGGTACATACCGAAAATAGGTCATGCTAAAGTGATGCTTCCGAACTTAGTTCATACCGAGAATGTAACCATACCGAAGGTTGAAACTAAACGAGGTTGACCAGAAGATGAGAATATATCGGAAATGATCAATCTGAAAGTTCTTTTGAGACGAGGTTCCTCAGAGAATTTTGAATATGCCGAAAATAATGTTTTTAATGAGGTTCCTTAGAAAATTTTTGAAGTTCCGAAAAGAGATTTTAAACGAGGCTGATCAGAAGAAAATTGAATTCCGAAAATTTGATCAGTCGGGACTTTGATTATTCAAAAAAGAAGTTTTGAGGAGTCCGAAAATGTATTTTGAGTGAGGTTCCTCAGAAAATATTGCAGTTCAGAAAATGAATTTGATTCAGGAAGTACCAAAAGTTTGTTTGATCAGAAAGCAAGGATCTGAAGTTTAAAACGACAAAAAGCATCAAGTAGGAAAAACTGAAATGAACTTTAAATTACACTATTGAGTAACAAGAAGGCATGTTTTTGGAAACAAAAAGCAAGGATTTAGGTCTTGAAGAATCCTGGATCAAGATTAATCATACCTAGCATTTCTAAGAAATTATAAAATTTAGATGTGTCCAAGGCTTTTGTAAATATATCTGCTACTTGCTTTTTAGTGGGTATAACATAAAGTTCAATGTTACCTTGAAGTATATGATCCTTGTTGAAGTGATATCGTATATCAATGTGCTTTGTCATTGAGTGCTGGATTGGATTGTGGGAAATAGCAATGACACTCTTGGAATCGCAATAGATAGGAACTTGAAGAAATTTGTATCCATAGTCCAGTAATTGAGTCTTCATACAAAGAACTTGTGAGCAGGAGCTGGAAGCAGCAACATATTCTGCCTCTGCTGAAGATAAGGCAACACAGTTTTGCTTCTTTGAAGACCAGCTCACAAGTCTTCCACCCAAAAAGTGACAGCTACCAGAAGTGTTTTTCCTATCCAGCCGGCATTGAGTATGATCTGCATCGGTGAATGATTATAGCTTGAATTTGTCACTGATTGGGTACCATAGACACATAGCTTTGGTGCCTTTGAGATATTTGAATATCTGGTTCACAGCAGTAAGGTGAGACAGTTTTGGTGCTGCTTGATATCTCGCACATATACATGTTGCAAACATGATGTCTGGCCTACTTGTCGTCAAGTAGAGAAGACAACCAATCATTCCTATGTAGATCTTGTGATCTACTGGTTCAGGATCAGCAGATATATTGTGGTTGGTTGACATAGGCACTTTAGAAGTAGAGGAATTCTCAAGAGAAAATTTCTTTAATAGTTCCTTTGTATATTTCTCCTAATGAATGAAGATTCCTCTACTGGTCTCCTTGATTTGAAGACCCAGGAAAAAGTTAATTTCCCTGTTCAAGCTCATATGGAATTTGTCCGTCATTATTTTGGCAAATTCATCAACCATTGCCTAATTAGTAGAACCGAAATGATATTATCCACGTAAACTTGAACGATCATGATATGCTTCTGATGTGATCGAACAAAGAATGTGGGATCTATTGTTCCTCTTCTGTAACCAGATGTTACCAAAAATGTAGACAGAGTCTCGTACCAAGCTCTTGGAGACTGTTTAAGCCCATAGACAGCTTTGTTCAGACGGTAGACATGATTAGGGTGAGATAAATCTTCAAAGATGGGAGGTTGCCGAAGATAAACAACCTCATTGAGGCCGCCCTGCATAAATGCACTCTAAACATCCATTTGACGGACAATAATGTTCTTATGAGCAGTATATGCCAAGAAGATTCAGATAGCTTCAAGGCGAGCTACTGGTGCATACGTTTCATCATAGTCTATTCCTTCTATCTGAATGTATCCTTTTGCCACGACCTAGCTTTTTTTCCGAACTCCTGTGCCCATATGATCCAATTTATTCTGAAAAACCCATCTTGTGCCAACAATGGTTTGATTGGCCGGTCCAAGCACAAGATCCCAAACTTTATTTCTCTTTAATTCTTCGAGTTCCTCTTAAATGGCCTTAATCCAATCATCATCATCTAAGGCATCAAACAATGTCTTTGGCTCAAACTTACTGATATAAGCTGCATAATGACATTCATCCTGAATGGATTTCTTGGATCGAGTTTGGACACCAACAGAAGGATTTCCAATAATTTGGTTTGGGGGATGACTCCGGGTCCATTTATGAAGTCTGGGGATAAGATTAGTGTTTGATTCAGGCTGCACAGTGTCTTGAACAAATTCAGGATCTTCAGGAGTGATATCTTGTATATGTAATCCTTCAGCCGAAATTTCCTCATCATCATCGAAAGTGAAGATCGAAGCATCATTTGATGCATTTTCTAAAGAGTTGTTTTCTTGATCATCTCCTGAATGTTGATGGTCCCCCTCAACTTGTGGGATTCCATCAACATGAGTTGGGAGTAGGACCTCCCCCTGGCATGTGCTGGGAGCGAAGGCTCCTCCTGAACCTATGGAATTTCTGATGGGAGTGAAGGCTCCCCTTCAAAGGTTGCATTTGTGTTAGAAACTCTTACCTCGTTGGATGGAATGGTTAATTCTGTTAGAACTGGTTCATTGGAAGAATAAGATGGTGATGGAGCAGAAGCTGATGTTACTTGCTGAATTGCTTCAAGAGAGTGAATTACCTCAGCATTGATTGTTGTTTCGCGAGGATTGAAGAGAAGATCATAATCAATTTCGGTAGCTATGAGTGGTTGGTGACCTGCTGGCATATCGGCTTCCATGACATAATGAATGCCTTGGGTTGGCTTCCTCCAGAGGTACTGATCATCGAATTCCACAAAGGTTTGAATATATATATATATATATATATATATATATATATATATATATATATATATATATATATATATATATATATATATATATATATATATATATATATTGATGGTAACCTAGCTTACTAAAACTGTCACTTACTCAACTATTGAATAATTATAATTTTAGTCCCTGCACCTTTAATTAATTAAATTAATCACCAAATTAATTCCAATTAATTCCAGATTAATTTCTAATTAATTAATATATAGTTTCTAATTAATATATTATCACTTTAATATATTAATAAACTATTTATTTTATTTCTATTGATTTATTAATTATATAATAAATCAACCTTTCTCTCTCCTGGACTTTCTACAAAACCTCCAACTATAAGGGCAACCCAAATGGACTTTGCTACTACTAATTAGGTAAATACTAATTATTAGTCGTGGCTTAGACACCTAATCCAATATATGATAGTGCCAAAAATGTCAGGGACGGGTGGAAAACATCAACGGTCACAATCTGGACAGAGTCAGAGTTGCAGGCTGGATATAAATCCCCGTCACATCAAAGATCTCTGATAGGATCTATAACACCCCATTTCTCAAAATAAAAAGTTTAAAACTATATTTACAAAGTTTACATTTACAAAATGAGGTTTAACAAAAACCATTACATCATTCAAAACACTGTTCGGGGTATTAGAACTAAGTTACATTACCATAGTTTAAACATACCACAAAATATAGGTCCCACTATCAAAGTCTTCTAGTCCTTCCAAACTCTTCTATGCTTATTCACCTGGAAACATGGCATTTCCAAAACAAACAAAAATATGTAAGACATAAAGTCTTGTGAGTAATGTAGGAGTAATTAATAAGCAGAACAATTAAACTGACAACTGAATTCTTCTTATCCTTTTTAATTTAAGAACATTACTTTTGACTTTTCATTTCTATATGAAAAAATTCTTACAATTAATCTCCCTTCACAGAATGGAACTAATCCATCTGTAAGGGCACGCTAGACTTATCTCCCTTCCTGGCAAAGAACTAATCTAACCACAAGGGCGTGCCAATAAATCTCCCTTCATGGAAAAGAACAAATCTCAACCATAAGGGCGTGCTAAGATCACTACTTCCCGAATGGAGGTACCGTCCCAGTAGTGTCTTATGACCCCCTTTCACGCAGGTGAGGTCCTTATTCTAATACAAACTTGACTATCATGCAAATGTATGAAAATATCATCATTCTAATACAAATTTATCTCTAACTCTATAGCTATGAATTTCATATGATACTTCATAGTGAATAAAGAAAATTTATTTGCTATGTACCATATTAAATAAACACACACTCACCTTAGATCTTGCAAGGAATTTCTAATGGTTCAACACCTCTTTTTCCTTCCCTTGTTTCTCTATTGCTTGATCCACACCTTATATGGCTTGGAGATCACAAAATCACAATTGATTCTTCAATTCTTGCTTCACTCCTTCAGAATCTTCAAGGTCTTGATCTCTCTTTCTTCTACTTTAGGTAATTCAAGACTCAAATAGAGAGAAATAGAAGTTTCTCTCTATTTATACCTCTATAGTTTACCTAAATGACCATTTGGTCCTTCTAATCCCATTTTGTTCACTTTTGGTCCAAAACTCGTAACATCTCCTTTAAGGTTTTTATTTCTTACACTCTTGCTACAAACACACAATATTATCACATAAAAGATCATTCATAGGGTCAAAAGACAAAAATACCCTTATTTACAACTTTCTACTATAAAGATTCAAATATAGCAACTAAGTATTACATAAGTTATAATTCTACTTGATATAATTTCCGGGTTTTCACATTCACCACTCCTTAAGAGGATTCCGTCCTCAGAATCTTCCCATAGTTTACAAAATATGTATATCTTCTCTTCATTTCATCTTAAGTCTCCCAAGTTAGATTTGATCCAAGACAATGTTTCCATTTGACCAATACAAGGTCAATTTCTTTATTTCTCAACTTTTTGGTTTTTACTTCTAACATAGCTTCGGGTTCTTCCACCAATCTGTTAGGGTTTTGCTACTCTTACATCTTTCAAAGGTATGATCACCTCTTCTTTTCCAAAATATTTCTTCAAATAACATACATGAAATGTATCATGTATTCCACCAAGTTCTTGCGGTAGTTCTAACTTGAATGCTTGTAATCCAACTTTCCTCAAGATTTTAAAAGGTCCAATATACCTTGGATTTAATTTTCATCTTTTTCCAAATCTTATCACCCCTTTCCAAGGTGATACCTTTATCATTACTAGATCACCTTCTTGCAAATCGTATGGTCTTTTCTTTAAATTTGCATAACTTCTTTGCCAATCTTGCGCTGCTCTCATCTTTGTTTGGATCACACCAATCTTCTTGTTGGTTATACTTACAATTTTTGGTCCCCGTGAGTTTTGTTTCACCCGCTTCAAGCCAACACAGAGGTGTTCTGCACCTTCTACCATATAATGCTTCAAAAGGTGGCATTCCTATGCTGGAGTGGTAACTGTTGTTATATGCAAATTCTACAAGGGGTAGATGCTCATCCCAGTTTCCTCCAAAATCTATGGCACACGACCTTAACATATCTTCCACCGTTTTTATAGTCCTTTCACTTTGACCATCTGTCTGTGGGTGGTACGCCGTACTCATATGAATTTTTGTTCCCAACTTTTATTGTAGAGCATCCCAAAACTTAGAAGTAAATCGTGGATCTCTATCAGACACTATTGATAAGGGTGCACCGTGAAGCCTCAATACTTTATCTATATAAATTTGAGCTAACTTTTCAAGTTGAGTAGTTTCCTTTATTGCTAGGAACAACGCACTCTTTGTCAATCTATCAACAATGACCCAAATACAGTCATTGTTGGATTAGGTGTCTAAGCCATGACTAATAATTTGTATTTACCTAATTAATAGAAGCAAAGTCCATTTGGGTTGCCCTCATAGCTGGAGGTTTGGTAGAAGGTTCGGTAGAGAGAAAGGTTGGTTTATTATGGGATTAATAAATCAATAGAAATAAAAGATATGGTTTGTTAATATATTAAAGTGATAATATATTAATTAGAAACTATATTGATTGATTAATAATTAATCAGGAATTAATTGGATTAATTTCTGTGGCATTAATTAGATTAATCAGGAAGTCAAGGATTAAAGTCGTACAAATTCAATAGTTGAATTGCAGCACGCGGCGCGCCAATGTAAAGGACGCGACGCGCATACATATTCGTACGAATTCAATAGTTGAATTGCGGCGCGCAGCGCGCCAATGTAAAGGCCGCAACGCGCGTACGTATAATCCGAAAAATGGCCGACGGCTAGGGTTTCTTGTTTCCCTATAAATAGGGAACCCTATGCCTCATTATTAGTGCTCATTCTATTTTTTCTCTCTGGAATTTTCGATACACTCTCCTCCTAGCTTGGGTGTGACTTTCATTTGAGACAGGACACTTGTGCTGCTTAGCTTCAATATTAAAACTAAAAGGTTAGTTTTTCTGATTTATTCTTTTAGTTAATTTTGTTTGGCCTTTAGGAATTAGTTACATGTTCAAAGTAAGAAAACATAGATCTTTTCTAGGTTGCATGTGAACTTGGGTTATTTAGTTCATGGTTGCGGAAAACCTTTCAGTGGTATCAGAGCATTTGGTTGTTTTCTTATTGAATTGTTGTAATAGTTTTTCCTAAAAATTAGGGTTTAAAGCTTATAAACCCTAATCATCAAGATTTCGAAATTAGGGTTAGGGTTTTGAAAACCCTAGCCCCTCCCCTCTTTGATTTTCGAATAAGGGACAGGGTTTAGAAGGTTTTCTATTTTTGGTAACTTTAATTAATTAATTAAATAGATAACCTTAAACCCATTTATTTGAATTTCGAATTTTAGGGGGTTTAAGAAATGTTTAAATTAATTTGATTAATTTGTGAAACCTATCTACATTTGAATTAATTTAATTAATTGTTTAATTAAAAGATAATTCAAGGGATTTAATTTAATTTTAATTTAATGGTTAAATTTCGAAAATTAAAGGATAAATCCTAAAATATTTTAAAAAAGTCTTAAAATATATAGATTTAATTAATTTAATTAATAGTTTAATTAAAAGATAAATTAAATCAAATTAAAGGTTTAATTTAATTTGAAATTTAATAGTTAAATTTCAGGAAATTAAAAGATAAACCAGGAATATTTTAAAAGATTTAAAATATATCTTATATATATATTATTAAAGGTTAATACTATATGTATAAGATAAATTGGTTAGTCAAATCATTAGTAGGCCTCATTCACGAAGCTGGTCTATAAAGTGGGTATAAGGAGACTGCCTATAAAATGGCGGTCTAATGGGTGTTCACTCTCACCCACCGCTCGCCTGATCAGTGGAGGGTCGTTAGCCGAACAGTTTTGATAGGACCGCTTAATCATTAAAAGTATAATGATCAAAGTACTAGAACCCGTACAAGAATTCCCAATCTAGTTACTTTAGAAAAATGTGAATTTGATGCTAACCCATGAAATTGCACATTGCACTTTATGAAACGTTGGTGGAGCGTGTGTGGGTTACCGGCACACCAATGGGGGTTCATAAAGAGTGGCAATGGGTTTCTCAGGTGTTATCATTGTTGATGGAGCGTGTGTGGTTAACCGGCACGTCAATTTGAGATGATAATGGACCCCGAGAGTACCAAGCTAATTTGCATGATTATTCACACCCGGTTTGTGATCCTCGGCATCCCAGTCACAAACGGTGGGGCATATCCGAGATTAAACATGTCATTGAACAGTTCAATGAATCTCACAGATCTAGGAATTTCATAAGACTAAAATTGATAAAAGTTATCTACCTTAATGACCACTGTGTTGTGATTATGGCATCCCTCTTCACAGCATAGTTGGGGTATTTTGGATCCTAGCCTTGTTAAATAATAAATTGGGTAATTATTTAAAAGGATTAATTAAACTAATAAATTCAAATTTTATATATGTCTGAAGAAAGTGTCATTGTCCTCCTTCCCCTCCTTCACCCATTTTTGAGAGCTTCAAAAAGCACCTGTTTAGTATGGTAAGGCTGACTGGCCTGAACTATGTGATATGGTTTTGCAATTAGAGAATAGTTCTTAGTTTTGCTGGCAAACCATATCCGACTGAGTGTCCGCTCCCATACATGACATCACACAGCAGCTTGTGATGAGCATCACTCCTTGACTATTGAGTCCAAGGAAGTTCGTTGCCTTATGCTATTGATCATTAACCCCGAGTTCCGCAGGGATTTAGAATTCCTGGGGTCTGATAAGTTAGCACAGCTAGTTCAGGAAAGGTTCCGTGAACTGGTTGAATAAATGGAACGAACTAGGATCTTCAAAGAGCTTGAAGTTGCAAGCTAGAAGGAAGTAGCACCAGTTTGTGTGTTCCCGAGATTGAGGGATACATTGGCGAACAGTATAAAACTGGTTTCCCTTTGTGATCGGGAGTTAAGCATTAGCTCAACTCGCTGATCTGTTCATCCAGATGAACAGAAAGGGTAACCGGACAAGACAATCGTGGAAGTGCATTCAATGTCGACTCTGTATGAATCGTTCATGGAGAAGCATAGTTCCATTAATTCAGCTGCTTCAGGATTGAGTCCAGTATTAAGGTGCATCAAGAAATGATCCAGATCGTCTGGACTGATTGTTCGATGTTTCAAACTGGGAATCCACAAGGTGGGACACAGTCACGGAAAGATTGGAAAAATGCTCCAAAGCCAAACCGTTTGGTAAACTCATAAATATCTTAGAATTCAGAACACCTGATCCTCATTTCCTTGATACAGGATGTGTTTCACACATTTGCTCTGTATGCACGAACTCTGGAGGATGCGGGATGGTGTCGCACAGGAGCATATTCGGATTGGATCTGGAGCTCGTGCGGTTTTTGAGTTAAGCTAGATATTTGTTCTTGTTATTAGTTTATAGATACATATGACATGGATTCACATAGTACATTGTTCGAGGATTTTTGTGTTTTAATAAAATGTTGATTTTCTTTTGATTGTTTTAATTATCCTCGAAATGTTGTGTGAATGTGTTAATGGCATAAATGGTAATAACTTGAATGTTGATACATCCAGTGGGATTAGATTTGTAAATTGTGTTCTATATGATTGTTAAAGTGAATTTTATGAGAATCACTTCAACCAAAGGTCCAGTTGGATAGGACTTTGGAATCATTTGACTTAGAGTCACATGATGAATTGAGTGCTTAATAAAATTAATTGTGGCAAGAAAGGAATCGCCTAAAGATCCAATGGATAGGATTTTGGAATCAGTTGACTTGGAGTCAAGTGATGATTGCATGTCTTGAACAATATTAACAAAGTCATAAATTCACATGGAACTGTAAAGGTATTAAGATTTTGAGCAACAGACACATAAGTTACTGTGTATTGCCCGAATCTTCGAACAGAACACGATTAGTTATGCTTCATGATATTTGCCAAATGGTTTGACAAATATGGCTTCGCTTATCGGAATAAGCGATTGATTGGAACTGTGAAGTGTTCAAAGATTTCAAAGGAAGCATAAGATCAACAGAACCTGAGTAACAACATAGACTGAGAAAATGTTTCACAGTTTATCCTCTTCCAAGAACACTAATGGTTATAATGTGTCTTAGGGAAGATGATGGAGCATTGATCGAAATAGTTTTGATCCTCGGTGTATAAGATACACTGGATACATTTTCGACTAATATTTCAATAAATTGAATATTCAACCAGTCAGACCGCAGAAGCCATATTCCGACCATATCTTAGACCAAGTAGGTTATGCCGACACTGTCTGAAATGTAAAGCTGGGATCGTCCCACTAGTACATAGAAAGTCCAGGGTCATGTAGCATTCGTCTGAATCTCATGATAAGCCTGAAACTGATCAGCAATGTCGTTTCATTGGCCACTCCGGTTATGCTTTGAAAGAAGAGTACTTTTAGAAAGAACTCAAGTTCTAAGGAAACAGTGGGAGTAAGAATAATTCTGAATGAGTTCAGGGATTAGTCAAGTGAAAGAACCTTTAGTCACCACTGGGACTTGACCAGGAAATAGATTTCTGTTAAACCTGACATACCCTCTCTTCGCTTGACCAGTAGTTATTGTCACCGTCATAAGGAGTTATGATCTGGGTGATATACCGAGTAGTGGTAAAACACTAAAGATGGTACGGATAAGTAATCCGACTGCTGGAAGCATTGGTGAGCCCAGTTGCTGCCAAATAAGAGAACCTTACCACGAGACACAGTCTATGTGACAGTTTGATTGATCTTTACAACTGGTCTAGGAACCAGTGGGAGTAATTGAATCATCAAAAGAAGGGAACATAGAAATGTACTTACAGAACATCTGGTTGAATGAGTCATCACTTGGAGTCAAGCAATTGATTCTGAGAGAAGCACTCTCAATAGAAGATGTAATCCGAGAGGATTCTGCATGGCAAAGTGTGAGTCGTTAGTGGAGCGTGTGTGGGTTACCGGCACACTAATAGGGACTCACATAGAGCATGCCATTACAGAAGGTACATGGCCCCGGGATTCGTCCCATGGGCATCTCGCAAGAAAGGATATTCGGATTCTCAAAATAGGCCAAAAGGTTTGGATTTTGTGAATAGCCTGAAAGATTTCCTTTAATATGTCGAAAAGGTTTGGATTTCGGTTTCGCAAAATGTGCCATGAGTTCTGGATTTTATGAACAGTTCGAAAGAGTCATATAACGGTGTCAAATCCAGTGGGAGTATCGTTGTTATCTGCTATCATTGTATGTGGGTTACATACTGGTTCTAGGAAACGTCTCTTATCATTACAAAGTGTAACGACTTGGTGTTAAGAGACGGTTTGCTATGAAAGACTTTAAGAGATACAACATACTCAGGTGGTTGTGAACATCTATTAGATAGATCAGAATTATGCCAATATGATCTTGATGAGATTCAAGATGCATAACCCTAGGAATGGAGTTTCCTGTCATTGCAAAGTGTAATGAATTGGCATGAAAGAAACAAAGAAGGTGCAGCATGCTCACGTAGTTCATAGACATCTATAAGAAAGATGAGACTGACAGTATTGACTTAGCCGTTGAGAATATGATCTTGATGGGATTCAAGATGCATAAGAAAGAGTCCCTGAAAGGAAATGGTTTCCGGAAATCATGACACAAGGATTATTGGTAATCTTAGGATTCCGAAAGGGCTTGGAATGAGATTACATCAGGTTCCTCGAGCCTCTTGGACAAATCAGAAGTGTTATGAACATATCCTGATGACTTAATGCTTAGAGCATTGTAAGTTGGATTCAGGATATTGCCTGGCTGAGAATACTGAATGGATTTTTGAACAGACGTGAGAAATCATTGGGAAATGATTAAGGTGATTGATTTGAAAGGGTTTTTAAATCGGTAATTGTTTACACCAGAACGTGGTGTTGTAGGACTTCATGGTTAAAGAATTTTGTTGGTTTCTGATGGAGCGCGTGTGGTTCACCGGCACATCATGACACCTCGAAATTGTCTTAGGGTGTAGTCATGTAGACTAAAGACCCGAGAACCGTGGGCAGTCACGATACACATCACCGGAATGGAGTTGTGAGAGAGAATGACAAAATGACAAATTGAGATATCATCGGAAGAGTATCTGATAGGATCATCTGCAATAAAGTGTATAAGTGTTAGACACTTGGATACATAGAAAGAGTGAAAAGGTCATAGACATAGATATAAAAGGCTTGAATTGAAAGTTTAAAAGAGAATAAGAAACCGATAATAGTTATGATAAATCCGACTTGGTGATTACCTCGTGGAGACTTGGTAATAAGCAGGAGTAGCTGCCAGTCAGATTTTATGTTTCACTTTTGCATGTTTTACTTCCTGAATAATTGGATTATTCAAATATCCACAGTCGTTCATACTCTTGGGGAGTAAGTATGAAGGAAGACTATCATGAATTGGTTTGTAGATTGTCTAAGGAGTTAGACATAGCGATAAGATTGCTGCAACGTTCATGAGTACTTGGAAATGGAGATTTGAGTATTGGATAAACCCGCGCTCGATGGATTGCTTCATGGATTATATCACGAGCAATGTTGAGACGATAATATCTTATGGTCTTAAAGTGGAGAGATATGAGTTATAATTTGCAAGGCGGTTGTTCATTGATAGTACGAAAACGAATCGGTAACTCGGTGTTATAAAACGTGCTGTTGTGAGTAATTTGTCGGGTAAAAGATATAACATATTAGTCAAAGCTTATTCGTCCCTTGACCCAGACGGGAAACAGATATCTGTTGGCCACTCGATGATTTTGAAATTGACTAAAGTGCTGGCCAGCCTGGACTAAATTGATTCGTTCAATTAGAAGTCTAAAAGTCATAAGCAAAATCGGAAATCGGGAAACAGTGTGTCAGACAGAGATTGATCTAAATCCATGTCTCATGTCTGAAAATATCTTGTTGGACGGAGGATCATTTGATCACTTATCTATGGACAGAACTAACTAGGTCAGAGTTCGGCACCAGTTTCTAGGAAGCTACAGTTTGCTGATTAATTAGAGGTTAAATTGGTAATTATAGTCATAGACTTATCCAAGTGGGAGACTGTTGGATTAGGTGTCTAAGCCATGACTAATAATTTGTATTTACCTAATTAATAGAAGCAAAGTCCATTTGGGTTGCCCTCATAGCTGGAGGTTTGGTAGAAGGTTCGGTAGAGAGAAAGGTTGGTTTATTATGGGATTAATAAATCAATAGAAATAAAAGATATGGTTTGTTAATATATTAAAGTGATAATATATTAATTAGAAACTATATTGATTGATTAATAATTAATCAGGAATTAATTGGATTAATTTCTGTGGCATTAATTAGATTAATCAGGAAGTCAAGGATTAAAGTCGTACAAATTCAATAGTTGAAGGCGTGCGGCGCGCCAATGTAAAGGACGCGACGCGCGTACATATTTGTACGAATTCAATAGTTGAATTGCGGCGCGCGGCGCGCCAATGTAAAGGCCGCGACGCGCGTACATATAATCCGGAAAATGGCTGACGGCTAGGGTTTCTTGTTTCCCTATAAATAGGGAACCCTAGGCCTCATTATTAGTGCTCATTCTATTTTTTCTCTCTGGAATTTTCGATCCACTCTCCTCCTAGCTTGGGTGTGACTTTCATTTGAGGCAGGACACTTGTGCTGCTTAGCTTCAAGATTAAAACTAAAAGGTTAGTTTTTCTGATTTATTCTTTTAGTTAATTTTGTTTGGCCTTTAGGAATTAGTTACATGTTCAAAGTAAGAAAACATAGATCTTTTCTAGGTTGCATGTGAACTTGGGTTATTTAGTTCATGGCTGCGGGAAACCTTTCAGTCATGTCCTCTTCATTTTCTTGGCAACCAACTATGAAATCTATAGTTACATCTTCCCACTTTCCTGCTGGGATTTGCAATGATTCAGAACTTCCATAAGGGACTTGGTGTTTTGCTTGCACCTGTGCACAGGTTGTACACTTAGAGATATACTTGGCCACTCTTCTCTTCAATCCTCGCCACCAATATTGTCTTTTCATATCATGATAAGTCTTTGTACTTCTCGGATGAATCGAATATTTAAATTTATGAGAATCTTCTAGAATTAACTTCCTTATTCCACCAGCCTTTGGTACCCAAATTCGATTCTTGTAAGTCTTTAAACCTTGAGTGTTTTCTTCAAATATTACATTCTTTCCTAACTACTCCTTCTTTGTCTCATCACTAGTCATCACATTTCGTTGAGTATTCTTAATTATTTCTATAATGATGGACACCAGTTCAATTCGCATCGATCTTGCTTTAATCCTTTTTTCTAGAGCTTTTATACTCAAGGCATCAGCTACAACATTCGCCTTTCCAGGGTGATATATGATTTCAAGCCATCAACTTTGTCTCATATTGAATTCTTTCTGCGAAAACACGTACTGAAGGCCTTTATGATCTGTATAAAGCTTACACTTCGGTCCATATAAATAATGCCTCCAAATATTTAACGCGGAAACAATTGCTGCAAGCTCTAGATCATGAGTGGTATATCGCGTCTCTGGGTCTTTTAACTGTCGGGAAGCATAGGCTATTACTTTTCCTCATTGCATCAATACACCACCAAGCCCTCGGTTGGAAGCGTCGCTGAAGACTATAAAATCTTCTGTTCCTTCTGGTAAGGTGAGAACAGGAGCATCACATAACCTCTCTTTGAGTGTAACAAACGGCTTCTCTTGTTCTTCCTTCCAGCAAAAATTCACTTCTTTTCGCGTTAATCGGGTAAGGGGTACTCCTATTAGAGAGAAATCTTGAATAAATCTTCGGTAGTACCCAGCAAGGCCAAGAAAACTTCTAACTTCAGTTGGTGTCTTGGGAGGTTCCCATTTCATTACCGCTTCAATCTTCAAGCGGTCTACTTTTATTCCTTGGATTGAAACCACATGACCAAGGAACTGCACTTCTCGCATCCAGAATTCACATTTGGAAAATTTAGCGTATAATTCCTCTTTCTTTAGCACTTCAAGAATCGCCCACAAATGACATTTGTAATCATCTATATTCTTTGAATAGATGAGAATATCATCTATGAATACTATTACAAACTTATCCAAGAACAGTTTACAAACCCGATTCATTAGGTCCATAAAAATAGTTGGTGCATTGGTAAGACCAAATGGCATTACAAGAAATTGGTAATGACCATAACGGGTTCTAAATACAGTTTTCTCAATATCATCCTCTTTCACTCTAACTTGATGATACCAAGATCTTAAGTCAATTTTTGAAAAATAGTCTGCACCTTGCAACTGATCGAAAAGATCATCTATTCTCGGCAATGGATAACGGTTCTTGATGGTGATCTTGTTAAGCCCACGATAATCAATGCACATACGCATTTATCCATCCTTCTTTTTCACAAACAACATTGTAGCACCCCAAGGTGAGGAACTAGGCCTAATGAATCCTTTATCGAGTAACTCTTGCAACTACGTCATTAACTCACGCATTTCAGTCGGAGCTAATCGATACGGGGCACACGCTATAGGAGAAGCCCCTGGGACAAGGTCTATACGAAATTCAACTTGTGTTTCCGGTGGTAAGCCAGGCAATTCATCTGGAAAAACTTTTGGAAATTCACGTACTACTTCGATATCTCTATAAGTCTTCTTCTCTTTTTCTGAAGTCATCACATAAGCCAAAAAGGAAGAGCATCCTTTTGAGAGGCATTTTAGAGCTTTAATCACACTAATAAGGTTCGAAACACGATTCCCTCTTTCTCCGTATACGTAAACTTTGCCCTTAGGTGTCTTGACAGACTCTTTTGGCCGCATGCTATCTGTGCATTATTTACACCAAGCCAATCCATGCCAATTACTATATCGAAGGACTTAATCCTAATCTGGAGATAGTTAACTCGAAATTTCTTATTATCAATACTAAGCACACAATTTCTATACATAAGCTGAACTTCTATATACTTTCCATCTGCTACTTCCACTTCATAAACTACATCTAATAATTCTAGTGGCACTTTTACTTTGACTCCAAACTCGTGTGATACAAATGAATGTGTAGCTGCGGAATCAAATAACACATAAGTAGGGAGCGAATTAACAAAAAGAATACCTGAGACAACATCATGCGTCTCCTTCGCCTCCTCTCGGGTAATCTGAAAAGCCCAAGACTTCACCTTTTGCGATTCTGGTTTCTTTTGGGCTGTCGACATCAGGGTTTCGCCACCTTTCTTTGGACAATTGGAGCTAAAATGCCCCTTCTCGTGGCACAAATAACACTCCACTTCGTTGATGTCTTTTACTTTACAATCTTTCTTCTTATGACCAAACCGGCCACAGTTGTAACATGCCCCCGCTACGGATTGACAATCACCTTCATGTTCTTTGCCACACTTTTCACACTTCTTTCTACTCCCCTGCTTAGACTAGGTTGGCTGAAACTTTCCTTTCTTCTTAAAATTTCCACTGCTACCTTCATACTTTCTCTTATCACCAAAGTTTGGTCATTCTTGATTTTGACGCTTCCTACATCTTCTACGTTTCTAGCTGCAATAATTGCATCATCTAGGGTTTCAGCTCTCTTCACTTCAAGATCATATTCCCAAGGTAGACCTCGAGCATATCGGTTGACTCGGGATCGAGCAGAGAAGTAAGACTCTCCTATAAATGGTAGCATATCATAAAAGTTTTTAGTATACTCGTCCACTGACAAGCTACCCTACATGAGAGTAAGAAATCTTCCTCCAACTTCTCTATATCACTTGTGGGACAAAATTTATTCTTTAATCGAGAAACAAATTCAGTCCACGACCACTTATATACTACATCTTTTCCAAGGCCTTCAAACAGCATAGTCCACCACACTAAGATGTCATCTTTTAGCAATAAGAAGCGTAGTACACCTTGTCACCTTCCACACACTTGCTAACTTCCATCACTTGTTCGGTTTCCCGAACCCACCTCATGGTTACTTTTGGCTCAACACTACCGAGGTATTCAGTTGGTCTACAAGAAAGGAAGGATTTACAAGTACATCCTTTTATGTTCTCCGTTCCCACACTTTCCTCACCTCTCGAGGAAACACCAACTGTCGATCTCTCCAAAGCTACTCTTGAGGAATGAGTATCAGATTCCCCAAGTCGGTTGTCGATAATTTGGTTCACATCATCTTTCATTTCCTTCTTTAGTTTCAAATGAAGGTTTTGGATGGCTTCTGATGTCACAGGTTGTGGTGGCGGGAGTTGCTCAGCCCTCGAACCACTTGCAGCATTTGCAGGTCCACTTCGCCGCAACGAGTTATGACTTGTTGTATGCCCATCACTTGGCGGTTCTTGTCCACCACCTTCCATTTACTATAGTAAATGGATAAAATTCATGTTTAAGATACACAGTTTCTATATAATAATTGTAAGCAGTAGCATGCTATATTCCTATGTTGTTACAGAACTCTCTTACTCACAATATCCTATAGATTATATCTCATAGGTATAACTCTAAGGGTCTAGGTATACATCTTAATTACAATGGTATACTTGTTCCAATCTTCTTAGTTTAAGCCTAGGATGGTAATCCACCCTAATTCGCTTAAACTTTGGCTCTGATACCAAAATTGTAACACCCCATTTCTCAAAATCAAAAGTTTACAACTATATTTACAAAGTTTACATTTACAAAATGAGGTTTAACAAAAACCATTACATCATTCAAAACACTGTTCAGGGTATTACAACTAAATTACATTACCATAGTTTAAACATACCACAAAATATAGGTCCCACTATCAAACTCTTCTAGTCCTTCCAAAATCTTCTATGCTTATTCACCTGGAAACATGGCATTTCCAAAACAAACAAAAATATGCAAGACATAAAGTCTTGTGAGCAATGTGGGAGAAATTAATAAGCATAACAATTAAACTGACAACTGAATTCTTCTTAACCTTTTTAATTTAAGAACAAGACTTTCTACTTTTCATTTCTATATGAGAAAATTCTTACAATTAATCTCCCTTCACAAAATGGAACTAATCCATCTGTAAGGGCGCGTTACTTATCTCCATTCGTGGCAAAGAAATAATATAACCACAAGGGCGTGCCAATAAATCTCCTTTCATAGAAAAGAACAAATCTCAACCATAAGGGCATGCTAAGATCACTACTTCGCGAAGGGAGATATCGTCCCAGTAGTGTCTTATGACCACCCCCCCTTCACGCGGGTGAGGTCCTAGTCCGGACAACTCTTTATAATACTTTAACTATGTAACTCATCATCATTCTACTATTATCATATAAAGATATCAACCTTGACTATCATGCAAATGTATCAAAATATCATCATTCTAATACAAACTTATCTTTAACTTTATAGCTTTGAATTTCATATGATACTTCACAATGAATAAAGAAAATTTATTTGCTATGTACCATATTAAATAAACTCACACTTACCTTAGATATTTCAAGGAATGTCTAAGTGTTCAACACCTCTTTTCCCTACCCTTGTTTCTCTATTGCTTATCCGCACCTTAAATGGCTTGGAGATCACAAAATCACACTTGATTCTTTAATTCTTGCTTCACTCCTTCAGAATCTTCAAGGTCTTGATCTCTCTTTCTTTTGCTGGAGGTAATTTACGACTCAAATAGAGAGGAATAGAAGTTTCTCTCTATTTATACCTCCATACTTTACCTAAATGACCATTTGGTCCTTTTAATCCCATTTTGTTCACTTTTGGTCCAAACTCCTAACATCTCCTCTAAGGTTTTTATTTCTTACACTCTTGCCACAAACACACAATATTATTACACAAAAGATCATTCATAGGGTCAAAAGACCAAAATACCCTTATTTACAACTTTCTACTATAAAGATTCAAATATAGCAACTAAGTATTACATAAGTTATAATTCTACTTACTTGATATAATTTCCGAGTTTTCACAGGATCACCTTGAGAAGTAAAAAAGGTAATCTGTCAAATCATAATAACTGCAGAGAGAGTAGATCACTCTAAAAATGGAAGTCTCGTGATTGCTGCACATGTTTATAAAAGAAAAAGGAGATTAAGATGTACAAAGCACAAAAGAAAAATATACAACAAACAACTACGCTCAAAAATGGCTGACAGTCCTTTCAGACGATGGGATAAGGTAGAGGTAAAGCTTATGGAGGGAGAATTCAGCAGAGGAACATATGGAGGAGTCATCATTGGGGTATGGTCGCAAAGATATGGCGTGCGGCTAACATCACTGACAGATGGAGATACGGGAGGACCAAAGGTGGATTTCAAGCCTTTTGACATGGTTGAAGTGTGGTATCACAGGGGATGGTGGCCAGCAACAATCTTGAGAGCAACATCTCAGAATCAGTTTTTTGTGAGGTTCTTGGATGATGTTCAGCTCTTTGTGGATGAAAGCGAGCTGATTCATCAGATGTTCTCTTTGGGAAATCCTTCTATGTGGCAGTACATTAAGCGTTAGTATCTGAATGTAAAACCGTACTATGTAATATATTATCCTTTTGATGAATGAAAAATCTTTTTGTTTGTTTTATCTTTTTCAAAGTAAGAAAAGAGAAATCATAAAGAAAAAAAAATAAAAAAGAAATAAAAACTACATAAATGAAACACAGTATTTTTGAATTTTGATTTTCTAAAAAAATGATAAAAACAAAAGTGAAAATATTTTTGTGATTTTTGTTTTCTGAAAAAGAGTAAAACAGAAATGAGAAGCAACTAATGTACAAAAGGATATATAGAAATGTTCCGAGATCAACTCCAGTTTTTCCGATTCCGAACCGTTCCGATCCTTGGAACCCGAACATTAACTTCCGGTTACTATGTAGATTTCGAAATTGAGTCAGCTTCTATCATTCCAAGCCCTTGTAAAATACGATTGAAAGTGGGTGCAGGTAGGGCCTTGGTGAAGATATCAGCCAACTGATATGATGAGTGTACGAGGTGAACTTCAACATTGCCATCCTCCACGTGATCTTTTATAAATTGATATTTGAGGGCAATATGCTTCGTTTTCGAGTGTTGTACTGGATTGTGGCAGATTCAAATTGCACTATCAGAATC
The DNA here is from genome assembly GCA_023525715.1 of Cichorium intybus. NCBI lineage: Eukaryota > Viridiplantae > Streptophyta > Magnoliopsida > Asterales > Asteraceae > Cichorium > Cichorium intybus. The sequence goes on from CM042010.1 coordinate 84,065,604, forward strand.
ACAATACAATGGAATTCGCTTCATGTTGACCTCGTAGTCTCTCAATTGGTTCTGAATCCAATTTATCTGAGAGGTGCATGATGCAGCTGCGATGTATTCAGCTTCAGCGGTAAATAGCAAGACATAACTCTGTTTCTTAGATTGCCAACTAACAACTAACAAGTTTGCCATTCACAAACTAACTTCCTCCATAAGTGCTCTTCCGATCAAGTCCGCATCCACCTAGATCTGCATCGGAATATGCATGCACAAAGAATCTTGAGCCCGAAGGATACCATAATCCAAGTGATGTCATTCGCTTTAGATATCGGAAGACGTTTTTCACTGCGACCATGTGTGGTTCTCTCAGATTTGCTTGGTACCTGGAACAATAACAAACAACAAACATGATATCAGGTCGACTAAAGATAAGATAAAGCAGCCAACCAATCATTTGACGATAAAGTGTGATGTCTGCTGCAGGCTTGTCGAGAGAAGGAGTTAGCTTTGTTCCGAATGCCATTGGAACTTTAACTTTTGAATCGTCCACCATTCTGAACTTCGCTAGAAGAGTCTTCGTAAAAGTTTATTGGTTAATGAACATCCCTTCAGAACTCTGTTTGATGTTTAAGCCAAGGAAGAAGTTGATTTTGCCCATCGAACTCATTTCAAACTTTGTTTCCATTAGTTTTTGGAATTCAGCTATTAAGCTTGGATCTGTAGATCCGAAAATAATGTCATCAACGTAAATTTGAACAATCATAAGATGGTTTCCTTCCTTCTTGCGAGAGAAAGTTGGATCAACTAAACCTTGTTTGAATTTGGACTGCTTAAGAAAGCGAGTCAGAGTCTCGTACCATGCCCTGGGAGCTTGTTTTAGACCATACACTGCTTTATCCAGAACAAAGCAATGGTTAGAAGCTTTCATTGACGAAACCAGGAGGTTGCTCAACATACACCGTATCTTCTAATTCTCCGTTCAGAAATGCACACTTCACATCCATTTGATATACATCAAAATTTTTGTGAGCTGCATAGGCAAGAAAGATCCGAACAGATTCCAGTCTTGCAACGGGTGCGAAAGTCTCTTCATAGTCGATTCCTTCTTCTTGACAATAGCCTTTGACAACCAGTCGTGCCTTGTTTTGAATCACATTGCCTTCTTTATCCATCTTGTTTCTAAAGACCCACTTCATTACAAGAACAGAAGCATTTTCTGGAGTAGGAACTAATCTCCAGACTTTGTTACGCTCAAACTCATTCAGTTCATCTTGCATCGCTTGGACCCAATCAGCATGATCAAGAGCAACTTTAACCGTTTTCGGTTCAATTTTTGAAATGAACGAATTAAACATGCAAAATTCCACGTTCGAAAATAATGCTGTTTGCTTCGCTTTTTGTTGTGCTCTTGTCAGAACTCCTGTTGATGTTTCTCCGATTACTTGTGATCGTGGATGATCTCTCGTCCATTTTACCATCGAAGGGTAGCTTGGATCGTATTCTGGATTGATTTCTACAAAAACTTCCTCGAATTCTGACTGAACTTCTGATTAAGTATAAGACTCATTATTTTAATTCTCCCTTTGGTAGTTTGCATATGAGTCATCATTGTGAATCAGATTCTGCCCCTCAAATGGTGCAGTGCTCTCCCCCTGGACGTGAGTATCGGAGGAGTCTTGTTGAGTATGGGAGCTTTCAGTTTCTGGTTCATTAGGAATTGGATGCTCAGTCGGAGTTGGTTCTTCGGAAGCTCGTTCTTCATTGTTGACTGCATCATCTACTATCTTGAGTAGTTCGTACTCTTGATTATCTTTTGCATTTGCTTCAGAGGATTTTGCAGTTTCAGGCTCGTCAAATAGATTCATGAATTCCTCGTATAAGTTCATGAGAAGAATTGTTGCTTGATTTGACGTCGGAAAGATCTCGGCTGACTGACTCTCCTTATTTTGAGTCCTCGTCATGTATTTGTCATCGAAGGTGACATAATATGTTTCTTCTATCTTGCGAGATCTTTTGTTGAGAACCCTGTAAGCCTTCGAAGTTAAGGAATATCTCAAAAAGATTCCTTCATCGCCTTTGTCATCCCACTTGATTCTTTTCTCCTTGGAGTTGAATATGTAGCACCTGGAACCAAAAACATGAAAGAACTTCACATTCAGTTTACGACTGTTAAGAATCTCGTAAGGAGTGATTGAGAATCGCTTGTTGACGCAATATCGGTTCTAAGTGAATCAAGCGGTGGCGATGGCATCTGCCCAGAAGTACAACGGTAATCTTTCGAATGAAAGCATAGTACGAGCTACTTCGTAAAGGGAACGATTTCGTCTTTCCACCACTCCATTTTGTTGTGGAGTGTAAGGAGAAGAGAAATTATTAGTTATCCCTTTGTTGACAAGAAATTCTTCAAACGGTTCGTTCTTGAATTCGGTCCCGTTATCTCTTCGTACCTTCCGAACAAGCTTTCAGAGCAGCAGCTCAATCTGCTTGATGAAGTTGATCATGTTCTGTGTTGCCTCGGATTTCTTTTTAAGAAAGAATACCCATGTGAATCGAGAAAAATCGTCAAGTACAAGTAGTCTACAACCAAAATGTACTTATTATAAGCTACACTCTCGATTGCTGATGGACCACAAAGATCAATATGCAAAAGCTCAAGGGGTTCGATGATCTTTGTGTTGATAATTGTTGAGTGACTCTTCCTATTCTGTTTTCCGAGTTCGCATGTACCCCACAGATGGTCTTTATCGTACTTCAGCAGCAGGAATCCCTGAACCAGATCACCAAGTACGAGCTTGCTTATATCTTTGAAGTTCAAGTGTGAAATACGTCTGTGCCAGAGTCAACTATCATCGTTCGTTGCTCTTGTTAGTAAGCAGATTGATGGCTTTCCTCGAATCGGTTTCATGTTCAAAGGGAACATCTCGCCTTTTCTCTTTGACTTTAAAACAATTGTTTTGGTCTAATTTCAATTATTTCCGAACCGTCTTCATCAAATGACACTTTTAGTCTAGAGCCCACCACCAGTTGCGAAACACTGATGAGATTATGCTGCAAGCCTTCCACATATGCTACCTTTCGGATTGAGAATTCTCCATTATTGATCATTCTGTAGCCTTTAATTTCTCCGTCGCATTGTTTCCATAACGAACCCTTCCGCCATTCTTCAGTGATCGATATTATCGTAAATCCTCCTTTCTTTCAGTCATGTGACGCGAACAGCTGCTATCAATATACCATTCCGAATCATACTGTTCATTGCGCATGACCTGCACAATTTAGAGAGATTTAGGAACCCAAACGAACGTGGGTCCTTGTGAGAATTTCTTGGACACAGGAAAGATATTTGTTTTGTCAACCCAGAATGATTTTCTTTTCGCAAGTTGATTCTTTCCGTTTTCGATCCGAAACACTTTCATTTTGTTAGAGTACCAATTTCGGTTAACAAAGTTAGGTTTCTTTTGAACAGAATGTTTGGAGTTCGAATTTATTTTTGGAGAAAATACTTTTTGTTCTTTTATCACCTTCGCTTCTTTTTGTTTATAAGTTATTTTTGGTTCAGAAGCCACTTTGGTTTTGCCCGTCAAATCGTTATATTTGTTGACAATTTTGTAAGCCTGTGTTTTAGTAGGACAATGTGATTTTGGTTTTTCAGGTGATTTCGGAAAATGCGATTTTTGAAAAGTTTGTTATTGAGAAGATTGTTTATGTTTCGGAGTCGGTAGAGTACCAGCTTTTTGATTATAACTTATATCAGAATGGACAAAACTTTTATTTTCATTTTTTTTTTCCAAAATCTTTTTCGCTCTTGTAAGTTCTTTTTATATCTAGCATTCATTTGCCTTCTTTTAGCAATAAGCTCTTCAGGAGACTTATGAATGTTAGGTATCGGTTTTGAAAGCTTGACTGTTATTTTATTATGATCCGAGGAGTGGTCATTCGAAATTTGTTTTGTGCCACTTGTTACTGGCTGAGAGAAAGAATCTACACGATTCAATGGTTCTGAGATGTATTTTCCTTTGGATTTCGATGAGGTCATTTCTGAAAGACCCTTCGTTTCATCTGCATTGTCAATTTGTTCAGACCAAAAGAATGCATCACATCCATCGACATTATCGTTGTTTACAAGGACAGTGAGTTCTGATGTGTCTTTTATGTCCAGTCTAATTTTTACGAAAACTTGATTTGAAACAGTTTCACTTTCAGAAAAATTGTTTCTTGTTCATTCAAAACTTGAGAACCTTTATTTTCCACAATTCGAACGAATTCGACTGAGTTTTCAGAAATAAGGTGTTTCTTAGGTTCAATGTTTTCATTTTCAAAAATCGAATCAATTTCATCATCTACTGAAATTTCACTCATTTCGCTTTCGTCAAACTCAGAAACATTCTCAGTATCAAGAGAATCTTCCAAATTTAATTTCTTGCATAATGAATGATATTTCTGAATAGAAGCTGATTTGATTTCATTCTTATCATTTTCTGTCAAAAATTCTTTTAACATGCTTTTATGTTCTTTAGACTGAATTAAACTCTCTATTTTCTCAAGTCCAATGCGATAAAATTCTGACACTTCATAAGATGAAACAATGGTTTCACACTTATAACAATCAGCGTCGATTTCGTCCTCTTTCAACTCAAGAAAGGGCAAAATCATTTTGTGCAAACCCCTGCCTATATCACAATCAAGATGCAGTTGAGTAATATTGTAATACAAACGTTTTGCAATTAAACAAAAATATTCCGCTGCTTTAAAAGTGCAAGATTGTCTTGTTTAACATAAATGACATCATCTTTTGACATTGCTAACTCTAACTCCAAAGCTTCAATTTTTAACCTCCTCTCCTCATTTTTAAACGATACCCTGTTCAATTGATCATTCAAGTCAGAATTACTTAGATGTGTTCGTTTTAAACTGTCACTAAAATTAGAAACAATGAATCTTAAATCGTCTAATTCAGTATCGTAATTAGAAGAGGGAATATTAAGAGTTTTAAGAATAGAGTGTACCTTGTCAACGACTGTCTTACATTCCTTGACTTGTTCCGAAACGGGCTTTACAACAACGCAGCTTGCTGAAGTCTGGTATCCGTCAGTGGAGTACCCCCGTTGTTTCGAAAGGTCGTTCTGAACCATCAAACATCTCCCATGTATGGGCTTCCTCACCACTTCATCTTCCGAATCTGTTGACCATACCTCAATAGCATCGTCTTCATCATCTTCCTGAACAATAAAGGCTGGTTTCGCATTCGAAGCGTCTTTCTTCCGAAGCTCCTCAATTTTCTGCGTATAATACGCTTCGTCCTTGACCTGCTCTTTCTTTTCATTCTGCTTTCGAAGCAGACATTCCTTTGCAAAATGGTTCTTGCCATGACAATAATGGCAATCATAACCAGAATCACCCAGCAGCTTCTTCTCTCCCTCCGGCTTGTTCTTCTTGTAATTTTCTTCCTCGGGCTTTTCGGAAGTAAAGTTTCCTTGCTTGGCTCGGTTTCAGAATCTGGAGAATTTCTTTTTGAAGAACTTCTTGGGGTTTAATACCATGAGAGCCTTGTATTCTTGAGAGAGTTCTTCATCTGAGATGTCAGAATCAGAATCTTCTTTAGTAACCTTCTTTCCCTTCGCAACTAGTGTAAGAGAACCCATGCTGGCAGCAGCTTTCACTTCTTTAGTAACTTCATCTTCGTGAGAGCGCAAAATTCTCTTTAGTTTAGCCAGAGTATAGCTTTTAAACTACTAGTGTGCCTTTACAGTAGACACCATCGATTGCCATTCGGATCTTAAGCCATTCAGAAACGTGACCTTTTGCTCAATGTTGCTTCGTTCAAGTTTGAACTTAAGCATTCTGCTTAAGAGATGATTATAGTGATTGAACGTCTGATCAAGCGTTTCTTTGGATTTTTGAGCAAATGGTCTGAATTCTGACAGTAATGTGGTTTGAACAGAATGTTCGATATCTGCATCTCTAGAATATAGTTCTTTCAGCCTATCCCATATTCCTTTGGTTGTGTCGCAGGAACTAACGAGTCTGAATGTGTCTAGTGGAAGTGTAAATCGGATGATTCTTGTAACACCCCTTTTCTCATACCATATTTAAAATACAAATACAATTTTCAAACATAATTTACAACTCGTGACTATAAAATAGCCACTTAAATTTTTATTTTTATTTTACAAACTTAAAACTTGAGGGGTATTACAGACTCAATACAGATAACCATAATTTAAACTTACAGTGTACAATAACGGTCCCAACTGCAACTCTAGCTCCGTTCACCTAAGTACATAGCATTTCAAAAACATAGTATACGTGAGACATAAAGTCTCATGAGTAATATGGGTTTAGACCCAAAACTTTTCTATTCAAAACTTGAAATATCAAAAGTACATTGCTAAAAAACTGATTTATTTCATAAATGTCAAAATAACTTTTCCTTCTTTACTTTCAAACTTGAAAAAGACTTTCTTTCTTAAAACTGCTTTTCTTTCTCATTTCTCGTGACCAACTGAAACTTATGAATTAAGTTAATTAATTCATTCAACTAGCTCCCCTCGCGGGACAGAACAAATCTGCCCACTCGGTTTGCTCATTCTGTCTCCCCTTTGTGACTTGGAACAAATTCAAGCACAAGGGTATGCTAAGCTAGACAACTACTTCGCGACGGGAGGTACCATCCCAGTAGTGTCTTCTGATCCCCCGATTATGTGGGTGATCCTAGTCCGGACAACTGGCTCATACTTCTTTAATTCTTACTTCATTTCATCTCAAATTGGTCAAAGTGGGACACAATTTGTAAACTATTCTTACTCAAACATTTCATGACTCTTTACTAAAAATACTTTCAAAAACTGCTTTCGACATCTTAGTTCCCATAAGGAACTTCTTACAAAAATACTTGCAAAACATACTTTAAAAATCTGTTAAAAATACTAAGCCCTTGTATAGAGCTTCATTCAAAACTATTTTCCAAACTTTAGTATTTATAAACATTGGAAATCATACTTTTCTGAAAATAGCATTTTTCTATGCACTATAGAAATCCTCATAAAACTCATCTTGATTCTACTACGGTTGACTAAGCTTCTCGTACGGTTTTTCCCTTCCCGTGCTCAACAACGTTTGAAGCACCACCTATACAAATTGTATATATAAATACGCAATATAATTAACTCTATAATGCTAAGGTCTCATATAACATAGCTATAGGTTATAATAAATGTATAACCATTTATAACTCATTTTACGGTTTTTCTCCGAAATACGCGTATATCGCTACAGTACCCCCTAGGGGTCGTATTTCAGTTCCGACTTTTTTCCATGAAATCTTAGACTATATTAGACTTGTGTTTCAAATTTGGAGTTCATTGGACAAGTCTAGCTCAAATTCTAAAAATCATGGGCATGAATAGTAATTTTAGCCTCTGCCGCTACAGTGACTTTTCCGCAAGGTCGAATTACGGATTTGACCATTCCCGACATGTTCTTATACCATGTTAGGGTTATGTCTAAAATTTCAGGTCAATCGGACGTGTCTAGCTATAGTTTCTAGCGTTTGGAATAATTGAAATTTTTAACATTTTTGGTCCCTGTCAGGAGGCGCACTGCGCCTGGCAAGGGGCGCACTGCGCCTGGGCGCACCCCGCCCAGGTCCTGGGCGCACTGCGCCTGGCGCCTGGGCAGTGGCCTGATCAGTCGCGATTTGTGCACTGTAGCACGCAGTTTTCACCCATTAAGCCCTTATTTCAGTCCTTAATCGTATGGGGTTTGTTCTAGGACCAAAACCCTTGACTAATCACATGTTTTAAGCTATTAAAAACACTTCAATAACTCAATTACAGAAATTAACGTTCTTGGCTAAACTTGAAAATTCTCAATTATAGCATTCTACTTTCATGCTTTTGGGTTAAGTTCTTAACTAATGGCTTATTGGGAACATTAGTTACTTAACCCACATGATTAATAACTGTAATTTCAGTTTCCATTCAACCCAAATCAAGAACACACCCAAGAACTAGGTTAAAACAAGGAATCCTTACCTCTCTTAACTATGGAATCACTAATTCCAAAGTTGAAGCTTTGATTCTTGGTAATTCCCTTGAACTTCCTCTTCTTCTTTGCTCCTTCCCGCTGCCTCTCGTGCTCTCTGGAATTCTCTGGAGACTTTCTCACATAATGAAAGAAATAACTCTATTTGAGAGTTATATAATTAACATTTAAAACCTTTGCATTTTTGGTCTTTGGTTTCTAACTTTTCTTCAAAGATGGTCCTAAGACCATAATTTTGCAACCAAAATTCCATAAATGTCTAACTTAACATTTTCTTGACATATTTGGTCATTTCCATGTCAAATAACCATTTTGTCCTTTTTGGTCAAATTTCACTATTCACGAGGTAAAAACTCCAAATTTCACATAAACTATTATTTCTCATTATATTATTTTACAAATACATATTATTACACATAATAGTCGTACAATACGATAAATGACGATTTTACCCTTTTTGACTTTTTCGCGGGTTCTTACAGTCACCCCTCCTTAAGCGGATTCCGTCCTCGGAATCTTTTCGTAATTGGTGAAATTCGGATATCTTCTCTTCATTTCTGCTAACGTCTCCCAAGTTAGGTTTGACCCTAATGGATGTTTCCACTTGACTAATACAAGGTCAATCTCCTTATTCCTTAGCTTTTTAGTCTGCATTTCTAGGATGGCTTCGGGTTCTTCAATCAGTTTGCTAGGAGTCTCCACCCTCAGGTCAGTATACGGTATTACTAATTCTTCTTTTCCAAAATACTTTTTCAAGTAGCATACATGAAAGGTATCATGTATTCCACTGAGTTCGGGTGGTAACTCTATCTTGAATGCTTGTAACCCAACTCTCTTCAGGATTCTAAAAGGTCCAATGTACCTTGGACTCAACTTTCCTCTCTTGCCAAATCTGACCACTCCTTTCCATGGCGACACTTTTATCATCACCAAATCTCCTTCTTGCAAGTCATACGGTCTCTTCTTTAGATTCGAGTAACTCTTTTGCCGATCTTGTGCTGCTTTCATGTTGGCTTGAATTACTCCAATCTTCTCATTAGTTACTCTAACAATCTCTGGCCCCGTAAGCTTAGTCTCACCCGCTTCCAACCAACACAAAGGAGTTCTACACTTCCTACCATACAATGCTTCAAAGGGTGGCATTTTGATGCTGGAATGGTAGCTGTTGTTGTATGCAAACTCCACTAATGGTAGGTGTTCATCCCAACTGCCTCCAAATTCCATCACGCATGATCGTAGCATGTCTTCTAATGTCTGGATCGTTCGTTCACTCTGACCATCTGTTTGTGGATGATACGTTGTACTTAGCTGAATTCTTGTCCCCATTTTATCTTGTAAAGCTCTCCAAAAGTTAGAGGTAAATCTAGGGTCTCTGTCTAACACGATAGACAACGGTGCACCATATCTTCTTAACACTTCATCTGAATACAACTGGGCTAACTGCTCCAATGGAGTAGTTTCTTTTATGGCTAGAAATAGTGCACTCTTGGTCAGCCCGTCCACTATGACCCATATACTATCATGAGCTCTTCTCGTCCTTGGTAACCCGACAACCAAGTCCATGGTTACATCTTCCCACTTTCCGGCTGGAATATGCAATGACTGGGCATCTCCATGCGGGACCTGATGTTCCGCCTTGACTTGTGCACATATAACACACTTGGAGATGTACTTAGCTATCCTTTTCTTCATTCCAGGCCACCAATACTGTCTTTTCAAATCTTGATAAGTCTTGGTACTCCCAGGATGAATGGAATACTTTGACTTATGCGACTCGTCTAGAATTAGCTTTCTCAAACCTCCTGCTTTCGGTACCCAAATGCGGTTTCTGTAGATCTTTAATCCTTGGCTGTTGGTTTCAAATTGTATATCTTTTCCTAGCTTTTCATCTTTTAAGTCTCCACTTTCTTCAACTTTCTGTTGAGCTGCTTTAATTTGCTCTATAATATTGGACACCAGTTCTATGCGCATCGACCTTGCCTTGATTCTTTTCTCAGGAGCTTTTCTACTTAATGCATCTGCTACTACATTTGCTTTACCCGGATGGTATATAATGTCGCAATCATAGTCACTGATCAGCTCTAACCATCTGCTCTGTCTCATGTTCAACTCTTTTTGAGTGAACACATACTGTAAACTCTTGTGATCGATGAATAACTTGCACTTTGTACCATACAAGTAATGTCTCCAAATCTTCAAGGCAAATACGATCGCTGCAAGTTCTAGATCATGAGTTGTGTACTTTTTCTCTGGATCTTTCAACTGTCTAGAAGCGTATGCTATAACCTTCCCTCTTTGCATCAATACACAGCCAAGCCCTCGATGCGAAGCATCACTGTATACCTCAAAGTCTTCTGTCCCATCTGGTAACGTAAGGACAGGCGCGTTACACAACTTCTCTTTTAAGGTAGCGAAAGCTCTTTCTTGTTACTCTTGCCATCTGAACTGCTCTTCTTTTCGGGTTAGTCGTGTAAGTGGCACTGCTATACGGGAGAAATCTTGAATAAATCTCCTGTAATACCCGGCAAGACCGAGAAAACTTCTAACTTCTGTTGGTGTCTTAGGTGGCTCCCATTTCATCACTGCTTCAACTTTCGCTGGATCCACTTTTATACCTTGGATAGAAACAACGTGTCCAAGGAACTGCACCTCTCTCATCCAAAACTCATACTTGGAGAACTTCGCATATAGCTGTTCTTGCTTCAAAGTCTCAAGTACCAACCGCAGATGACTCGCATGCTCTTCTTTATTCTTCGAGTAGATCAGAATGTCATCTATGAACACTATCACAAACCGGTCTAGAAATGGTTTACAGACCCGATTCATCAGGTCCATAAAGATCGCTGGTGCATTCGTAAGACCAAATGGCATTACTAGGAACTCATAATGCCCGTATCGTGTACGGAACGCCGTCTTCTCTACATCACTTTCTTTTACCCTGACTTGATGATACCCAGATCTCAAATCAATTTTTGAGAAATAATCTGTTCCTTGCAACTGGTCAAACAAATCGTCTATTCTGGGCAACGGGTAACGGTTCTTGATGGTAATCTTGTTCAATTCTCTGTAATCAATGCACATCCGCATTGATCCATCCTTCTTCTTCACAAACAGAACTGGAGCACCCCACGGAGAAGAACTAGGCCTGATGAAGCCTTTATCTAATAACACCTGCAACTGGGACATTAATTCCCTCATCTCTGTTGGTGCTAGCCGGTACGGTGCTCGTGCTATTGGAGAAACTCCTGGAACAAGATCTATTCTGAATTCAACCTGCCTTTCTGGTGGCAAGCCTGGTAATTCATCAGGGAAAACTTCTGGAAACTCTTTCACTACTTCTATGTCTTTGTATGTCTGTTTCACTTTGTCTTCAGTCATCACATATGCCAGGAAAGATACACATCCTTTCCTGATACACCTCCGAGCTTTAGCTACACTGATGATACTTGGCACGTGCGTTCTTCTTTCCCCATATACGTACACCTTGGCTCCTAGGGTTTTAACAGACACCCTCTTCTGACCACAAGCTATCTTCGCATCATTCGCACCAAGCCAGTCCATTCCTATTATCACATCAAAAGACTTAATTCCAATAGGAAGGAGATTAAGTCGAAACTTCCTGCCGTTGATGTCAAGTTCGCAGTCCCGATACATATGCTGAACTTCCACAAATTTCCCGTCCGCCACTTCTACCTCAAAAACTAGATCTAACAATTCTAATGGCACTTTTAATCTAGCTCCAAACCCATGGGACACAAATGAATATGTAGACCCGGAATCAAACAAGACATATGCAGGTGTCGAGTTGATTAGTAGAATACCTGAGACCACATCGTGTGTCTCCTTCGCTTCCTCCCTGGTGATCTGAAAAGCTCGAGTCTTCACTTTCTGAGGTTCTGTCTTCTTCTGAGCTGTTGACACCACAGTTTCTCCTCCCTTGTTTGGGCAGTTGAAACTATAGTGCCCCATCTGATGGCATGAGAAACACTCCACTTCGCTGGCCTTCTTGGCTTTGCAATCTTTCGCTTTGTGACCGAATCCGCCACAATTAAAGCAGGCATTTGATCCCGCTCGACATTCGCCACCATGTTCTTTTCCACATTTTTCGCACTTCTTTATACTTCCCTGTCGGCTCTGGCTTGTACTCATCTTCCCTTTCTTCTTTATGTTCCCACTGCTACTAACTGCCTTTCTTTTATCACTAAAACCAGGTCCTTCTTCCTTTCTTCTTTTCCCAACATCTTCTACAGTTCGGGCAGCAATGATTGCCCCATCTAACGTCTCGGCTTTCTTTACTTCTAGTTCATAGTTCCATGGTAAACCCCGGACATAGCGGTTAATTCGGGACCGCTCACTGGGGTAAGACTCCCCCACAAAAGGTAACATGTCGCAAAACTTCTTCGTATACTCATCAACCGTCATTTCTCTTTTATTTATCGTTAAGAAATCTTCGTTCAACTTCTCCAAATCTCGCGTGGGACAGAATTTATCTTTGAGACACGTGACAAACTCTGCCCATGACCAACCATATACCACATCCTTTCCCAAACTTTCATATTTGGTGTTCCACCACACCAAAGCATCATCCTTCAGTTGCCGAGAAGCAAAAGTGACTTGGTCTTTTTCTGCACATTTGCTCGCTTGTATCACTTGTTCAATCTCTCGGACCCATCGCATCGTCACTTTGGGTTCAAAACTGCCATGGTATTCAGGCGGTTTGCAAGCCATAAAGGACTTAAAAGAGCAGCTCTTTTCTTCCTTCTTGTTACCTCCACTAGTTGCTTCCTCAATCGTCTTCTTGGAGACTTCTTGTGATGATTGGGCACTAGGTTCACCCATTCTGCTATCGATTATGTTGTGCACATCTTGCCTCAGTTCAGTTCGTAGATTATTAATTAGGAACTGAATTGCCTCCATAGTGACAGGTTGTGGTGGTGGTGGGTTTGGCTCAGCCTCATCGTTTCGCAGAACATGTGGTTCACTTCCTCTTGAAGACGTGTGACTGCCCTCACCCCTGTCAGCTTGTCTTCTGTCTCCCATTACTATATAGATGAACAAATTATCGGTTTAATACGCAATTTTATATAGTATTTCATAAGCGGTAGCATGTTATCTCCTTATGTTGACTGCACTTTATAACAGTCATACTCAATCTATGCCTTATATATAACTAAGGCAACCTACTACTACTCTTGCTAGTTTAAGCCTAGGATGGTATTTCAACCTAATTCGCTTAAACTATGGCTCTGATACCAAAACTGTAACACCCCTTTTCTCATACCATATTTAAAATACAAATACAGTTTTCAAACATAATTTACAACTCGTGACTATAAAATAGCCACTTAAATTTTTATTTTTATTTTACAAACTTAAAAATTGAGGGGTATTACAGACTCAATACAGATAACCATAATTTAAATTTACAGTGTACAATAACGGTCCCAACTGCAACTCTAGCTCCGTTTACCTAAGTACATAGCATTTCAAAAACATAGTATACGTGAGACATAAAGTCTCGTGAGTAATATGGGTTTAGACCCAAAACTTTTCTATTCAAAACTTGAAATATCAAAAGTACATTGCTAAAAAACTGATTTATTTCATAAATGTCAAAATAACTTTTCCTTCTTTACTTTCAAACTTGAAAAAGACTTTCTTTCTTAAAACTGCTTTTCTTTCTCATTTCTCGTGACCAACTGAAACTTATGAATTAAGTTAATTAATTCATTCAACTAGCTCCCCTCACGGGACAGAACAAATCTGCCCACTCGGTTTGCTCATTCTGTCTCCCCTTTGTGACTTGGAACAAATTCAAGCACAAGGGTATGCTAAGCTAGACAACTACTTCGCGACGGGAGGTACCATCCCAGTAGTGTCTTCTGATCCCCCGATTATGTGGGTGATCCTAGTCCGAACAACTGGCTCATACTTCTTTAATTCTTACTTCATTTCATCTCAAATTGGTCAAAGTGGGACACAATTTGTAAACTATTCTTACTCAAACATTTCATGACTCTTTACTAAAAATACTTTCAAAAACTGCTTTCGACATCTTAGTTCCCATAAGGAACTTCTTACAAAAATACTTGCAAAACATACTTTAAAAATCTGTTAAAAATACTAAGCCCTTGTATAGAGCTTCATTCAAAACTATTTTCCAAACTTTAGTATTTATAAACATTGGAAATCATACTTTTCTGAAAATAGCATTTTGCTATGCACTATAGAAATCCTCATAAAACTCATCTTGATTCTACTACGGTTGACTAAGCTTCTCGTACAGTTTTTCCCTTCCCGTGCTCAACAACGTTTGAAGCACCACCTATACAAATTGTATATATAAATATGCAATATAATTAATTCTATAATGCTAAGGTCTCATATAACATAGCTATAGGTTATAATAAATGTATAACCATTTATAACTCATTTTACGGTTTTTCTCCGAAATACGCGTATATCGCTACAGTACCCCCGAGGGGTCGTATTTCAGTTCCGACTCTTTTCCATGAAATCTTAGACTATATTAGACTTGTGTTTCAAATTTGGAGTTCATTGGACAAGTCTAGCTCAAATTCTAAAAATCATGGGCATGAATAGTAATTTTAGCCTCTGCCGCTACAGTGACTTTTCCGCAAGGTCGAATTACGGATTTGACCATTCCCGACATGTTCTTATACCATGTTAGGGTTATGTCTAAAATTTCAGGTCAATCGGACGTGTCTAGCTATAGTTTCTAGCGTTTGGAATAATTGAATTTTTTAACATTTTTGGTCCCTGTCAGGAGGCGCACTGCGCCTGGCAAGGGGCGCACTGCGCCTGGGCGCACCCCGCCCTGGTCCTGGGCGCACTGCGCCTGGCGCCTGGGCAGTGGCCTGATCAGTCGCGATTTGTGCACTGTAGCACGCAGTTTTCACCCATTAAGCCCTTATTTCAGTCCTTAATCGTATGGGGTTTGTTCTAGGACCAAAACCCTTGACTAATCACATGTTTTAAGCTATTAAAAACACTTCAATAACTCAATTACAGAAATTAACGTTCTTGGCTAAACTTGAAAATTCTCAATTATAGCATTCTACTTTCATGCTTTTGGGTTAAGTTCTTAACTAATGGCTTATTGGGAACATTAGTTACTTAACCCACTTGATTAATAACTGTAATTTCAGTTTCCATTCAACCCAAATCAAGAACACACCCAAGAACTAGGTTAAAACAAGGAATCCTTACCTCTCTTAACTATGGAATCACTAATTCCAAAGTTGAAGCTTTGATTCTTGGTAATTCCCTTGAACTTCCTCTTCTTCTTTGCTCCTTCCCGCTGCCTCTCGTGCTCTCTGGAATTCTCTGGAGACTTTCTCACATAATGAAAGAAATAACTCTATTTGAGAGTTATATAATTAACATTTAAAACCTTTGCATTTTTGGTCCTTTGGTTTCTAACTTTTCTTCAAAGATGGTCCTAAGACCATAATTTTGCAACCAAAATTCCATAAATGTCTAACTTAACATTTTCTTGACATATTTGGTCATTTCCATGTCAAATGACCATTTTGTCCTTTTTGGTCAAATTTCACTATTCACGAGGTAAAAACTCCAAATTTCACATAAACTATTATTTCTCATTATATTATTTTACAAATACATATTATTACACATAATAGTCGTACAATACGATAAAAGACGATTTTACCCTTTTTGACTTTTTCGCGGGTTCTTACAATTCTCATCGCTTTAATGTTGCTCATGAGTATATTTTCTCATCCAAAGGGGTGTTCGGATGATCGACGAGAAGTGCTTGTAGTCACCCAACGTTTTTTTACTTTCCTTGAAACGGTATGAGCAAACATTTCTATCGTCATTGCATGCCAGATCATAGATCCATGTTCTTCGATGCCAAGAACACAATCTTCAAAGTGTAATGCCCATACCTCATAATTAGTGGGAAAGAGGATTGGGATCCTTATAGTTGATCCGATGCTGCTAGATAGATTGAACGACAAAGAGTGAGGAACTTTGTGAGCCATTTATCTTATATTCGAATAGAATCAAATGTGTAAACTTGAGATCGAGTTTAAAAAAATCAACAGATTTGGATCTGATGTCTACAACCGATTGAGAGGATGAAGACAATCAAGAATAGATCTTCGATCAAATACGAACAAAAACTCGATAGAAGAATAGCGATTGGAATACACTATCTATTGCTCTGATACCAATTGTGGATATAAAAACTAAAGATTGTTTGATTCAAGTATGCGGAATAAGAATAAGAATAACAAGAACAAATGGAAGAACTAATGTTGAATGATTAGTATTCAACACTCAAGAACAATTCAAAGAGAACTATTCAATATGAGTGTGTCGTGAACGTAAGTTACAAAAGTGAATTACAAAAACATTAACCCTAGCAAGGGTACGTGAATGCCTTAAATAGTCTAAAACTAATTACGGAATGGACAGGCCTATCCGTTATACAAAAGCTAATTATAAGGCGCAATTGACTCAACAATAAATACTAACAACTGCCTAACACCGTCATAGACAAGTATCAGACAACTCTTATCTTGCCCTACCCTGTTCGAGATCTAGCCGCAGAACGACACACAGAAGAGGGGCCAATGCCAAGAGGCAAGAAGAAAACTCCATGTGGTCCAAGTGGTCTGAAAGAAAAGGTAGTGAAGAAACAAAAAGCCCAGAACAACCACTGAAATGCACCATTCATAAACGTGTTCGCCGAAAGGTAACTGTTCAACCTACTTCTAATTCAGATAATACCATTTCTAATGAAGAAGAAACCCAATAGCTTATTCATGATACACCATCACCCCCTCCTCAAAAGGAAACTCCACCTTCCACAACACCACTCACTTCCATAATATATACACCTCCTACATCTGAACCCATCACTTTAGAACCTGTTACATCCGAAACCATTACCTTTTCAACACCCATTTCACTAACAATCCTAACATCATCTTCAGATGTACCACCCATATCAACCACTTCGGAAACACATTCAACCTCACTACTTCGGATACACCATTAACCTCATCTACAATAACCAAAACACCCATTACATCTACCATTCATACATCCGAACCCCTTACCTTAGAAGCGATAACCACTTCTCCACCCACATCTTCTAAACCACTCATTACATCCTTTGATCCATTATTCTCTACCTTTTCAACCTCTGGTATTGATACCTCCTTACCAGAATTTGAAATCCAAAGTGGTTTTGGAATTCCACGTTCCTCCTCACTTCAACAACCACCCACTTCAGAAGAAGAACTTAAAGCTTTTCATATGCAACCCATCTTGATAGATGATCCAGAGGATGATAATCTGAATGATGAGGATTTTATATTAATCAAATAATACAGGACTCTTAATACCAAACTGAATGTCCTTCTAAGAAGTCAAACAAGATATGATCCCAATCATCCCACTGAAGTGAATGTGTTGGCCAAAATTGAAAAAACATCAACAGAGATTCCAGAAAATGTAAAAACTATGATTTTACTGTCTGAAAAGAGAGTCTTGGATAATCAACTTCGTATCCAAATTGCTCTTGAGCAGAAATTAGCAACTACTGTGAGTAATGTTGAAACAATATGGCAATCACTCCAGGAGTTCATAGAAAAGAAATCGAAGATGTTGTTGCCAAGTTTGAGTCTTCGAGTGCTGATCTGAAGAAGTCAATTGATGACATTCGCACGGAGAGTCAATCTTTCAATACTCAATACAAATATCACTTCGTGGGTGAATTGCATTTAGCAGAAGCCAAAATTGCCGAACTGACTGCTTCCGAGTCTGCTACTGCAGCTCAACAATTTGTTGTTGATACCTACAACACGAATGATGTGATTATCACAAACTTTGTCAACAACTTGAAGAGAGCACTTCAGCCTCTTCTTGTTGTTGCAGATCGCATGCGATGTGGTCAATATGCCCAAACGGGACTAACAACTGTTGCTCAATCTGATCCTATAGTTCATCATTCGCAAGGGGTAAAAACTAGTGGTTCAAGGTTCCATGCCTCAACCGATGCAATGACATCAACAACTGCAACAACAACTTCAATCTCAACATCTCATGTAACCATATTTGCCACTGTAACAACAATTTATCCAAGCTCTACCTTCGGAAGACCTCCACTGCAAAATCCAAATGTAAATAAAGGAATTGTCATCAGACCAAGCTCTTCGGGTCCAAATATTTCAACAATCAGTTCCACCCTTGGAACTGGACCTTTATGGTCTTCAGGTCCATCAGGTGTAGGACCCTCTTTTGGTCAGGTTAACAAGCGCAAAGGTGTACTCATCGAGCAAAGTAAAGAATAAAGAAAGAAGCAAAGGGAGGATGAATTCACTAGAATGCTGGTGATCAACTCCTTAGCTCATGAAAAAAAACAAGATATGGTACCTATCGACAAAACATGGAATGCTGAACAGATTGAAGCATATGGTTTTGGAGATTACGAAGTCTTTAGTCGCCATTCCTTAAACAGCTACTCAACCGCAAACACAATCAACGAACAACTTGACATTCCGTACAATGTGAAGACATTCTCATACTTTCAATTCGTCAAGTCGGTGAAAGAAAATACCTTGGAAGCATTTCGATTAAGAAAAATACGCTTTCATGCTTACTTCATACAAGAAACAAAGGACGTTTGGAGTAATAAACGGATTGTTAAGTTATTCTCTATAAAAGAATGAGCTTTGTTTGAAATTGTCTTTCAAAACATTGAATACTTCGTTCTTAGAGGTTCGGACGAAGTTGAATTAAAGATCTCTGTAGCAGATTTTACAATCATGAATCCACATGACTTTATTCAGATGATGGAACTGCTGAGGGATCCTTCTGCATATCTCGCCCAATCAGTGCCCATACTCAACAAAGCCAAGGAATACATATCAGGATTCTTAGATTACTATCTGCAACGCCTTGCTGAGTATGATATTGAGATTGCAAAACGTTTTGGAGAATCCCTCGCTCCACCCATTTGCGTTTTAAAAAATCTGGGTACATTCAAAGATGGAGAAATTCTTAATAAGCCCTAGGGTATAATCTACAAGGGAATGGGACGTGATGGGTGATTAAGAAAGAAATTCTTTGATATAGACTATAAGGGTCTTTGTCCCACCGATTTAATAAAGCTAGTGGTTGCTCGCACCTTTACATGCAAAATTAACACTCCTGACGAACGAAAGAAAGTAAAAGAACACCTTGATTGGTGGATGGCTGTCAGACAATGCATGATTGATGCTGACAAACGCCATTACTGCTGAAGCTTCGGATGTTACTTCACACAAAAGGGGAGATTGTTGAAGATAATTTTGTGCTGAAGTGTATCTGTCCATCCGAAGGTTCAGACATACGAAGAATCAAGTTTTGTGTCTAAAGAATCCGAAGGTCTTGTACTGGAGGATGCGAAGACTACTGTAACAAACCTTATCCACATAGCACGTAGCAGTGTCAGACTCCGCGTTACACGTTGGTGTATTCTTATTGGATAGTACTAAGAATAGAATATTCAGTCAACCTTTTTGTACTATTGATAGCAGTGTTCACGTATAAACATCAATGATATCATCCGGTCGAGTGTGCTTGTAATCACCATCAATTGTAAAACATCCAAAAGTAATATCAAAGCATTCGACACCTTGTTTCCTAAATTAATATGTTCTTGATTTTATTGTTCGTTCATTGATTGAATCTTATTCCTGATATCGTTTTATATCAGTATTGTTTGAATTGTTTACTCAACACATCCCTCAGCTCCCAAATGTTCCCCATTGAAACAAAGTGTAACCATCATTTCCCACAAGAGTGTAAAAGCCCCATTTATCATCCAATGAAGAAACTCCAAAGAACAGAGGATAACGAACACTTACAATGGTCCAAAAGAACTAAATGGAGTTGACCTTCGTAGCAATGACTTTCTTCTTCTTCCTTACATCTTCTCTTCCTTCCAAGAAATCTTCCAAATCCACCAAGGCGGAGGTTAAGGGCTCGAAGGCGGATTCTCGAACCGTGTGTGTGTGTGTGTGTGTGTGTGTGTCTATATATATATATATATATATATATATATATATATATATATATATATATATATATATATATATATATATATATATATATATATATATATCAGTGTTGTAAAAGTCGGCCTAGGCGGCCTCCTAGGCGCTAGGCGGCCAGGTTCTGCCTACGATAAGTGGAAGGTGGTCAAGTTAGGCGAATTTGGTCAACGACGGTCAAAATCGGGTTTAGGCGGGTCTGGCCGGGTCTAGGCGGCAAAATTTTCAAATTTTCAAATTTCAAAATTTCAAAATTTTCAAAAATTTTCAAATTTTAAAAATTTTCAAAAATTATCATATTTTCAAAAAAATCAAATTTTAAATTTTTAAAATTTAAATTTAGAAATTGTCATTAATTATGATAATCGGTGGCTAAATTACAATTATCGATGATTAAAATGAAAAAAAATGTCATTAATGAGTCTAAACATTCAAATGTTTGATGAATTACATATTTTAACACTTTGATTTGCAAATTTTTATACTTATTTATTCATTTTGTAAGGATATATGTAATATCTAAATTTTAAAAAATAATTTTGTTACAATTAATACTCCCCGCCTAGGCGCCGACTAGTCCTCGCCTAGACCGACTAGTCCTAGGCCCCAGTCGACCGCCCGCCTACCGACTAGCGACTTTTACAACCTTGATATATATATATATATATATATATATATATATATATATATATATATATATATATATATATATATATATATATATATTGGGTCATAATTTATTATGGTTTAATATTTGCATTTTGGGCTTAAAAGAATATTTAATTCAAACTTTAAATGGAAAATATAGCCTTTGTTGGGTTTCTAGGTCTGAACCGAACAACCATAGGTTGTTCGGTTTTTGGTCCTTGGCGAATTGCCCTTGTAGGTTTATTTCTCGTTTGGGCCATTGTCTTTGTGGGCTTAGGGTTTAGGCTAGGTTTGTAGGGGTATTTAATCTAAATGTAGCCTCGTTAGTGAAGTTGGTTGTTCTAGAGATTTGTGCTAACTAGAGAGAGTATCTTTTGTTCTAGCAACCAAAAACTTATGTATTGTTCTTGTTTAATCAAGAATGCATTGAAGTTTGTTTGAATCTCCTTGTGTTCATTTTGTTCTTGTGATTGATTGATACCATTATTGTTGATCTTGGATTATTTGGGACCTACAATTGGTATCAGAGCTAGTTTTGGTATCAATCTTTCATTTTATTTTTTTTTAGATTTTTGAAGATTTTGAGCCTTTTGATCCGTTTTGTGCAAGATTTGGACTGTTTTTGGTGTTTTTGTGCTTGATGTTCTTGGTGTTCTTGAAGATCTTCAAGCAAAACTCAACCAAAAATCGATTTTGATCCAAAATTGGGTTATGGGAACTGTTTGTGCGAATTAAAGGTTGCTCGGTCACTTTTTGGGAGTTGTTTGCCGGCGAAAAAAATTCTTCGGGTTTAGGTTGGTTGATCGGTTAGATTGTGCGTGCAAATCATTTCCCGCCTTTGTTGTTCGGTATGGTTTCAAAGTTGTTAGACGGCGCTAGGTCTTCTAGGTAGTATCTCGGTCCGTTTTTTGTGTTGTTCGGCTCATCTAAAGTAACTCGGCAGCCCAAGTTGTTGATTCGGTGCCTTTTTGTGTCTCCTGTTGCTCGGTCGCATAGTTTTTTTGCTTGGTCGAGTGTTTATTTTTCATCCCAACACAATTCTTACTTTGAGACTTGTAATGAAACACAATTGTTATATCAAATTCAATTTTAAATCTAACTATTTATCGTCAAAACCTCTATTTCGACCTTTGAGCAAACAATTTTTTATTTCGGTTATGATTATTGGAAAACCATTTTCGATAATCTCTAAAATCAAAATTTTTAATTCTCGTGACCGACATTCAAATTAAATTTGAAATACAATTTTAAATCAAATTCAGTTTCAATCAAAATCATTTTTGATTTTCAAGTGAATACAAAATTTCATCTTTGAAGGTTTTTACGGTTATATTATTTTTGGTCAAAATGACTACAGAAGACGATTGCGAAAAATCGTGCTCTCCAGATTGCGAAAAGATAATTGCCAAGTATCGTGAACATAATGATCGTCTTGTTAAAGAAGTGTTTAACCTTACAAATGATGTTTACGATGCTAAAAAGAAATTGAAACCCCTGCAAGAAAAACTAGACGCTAAGATATCTGATTTTAAAAGGGTTCAAGAAGACTGGAGTACAGCGGCCACTCGATATCGTTTTGCCAAACAAGAGACAGCCAGTTTAACTGCCGAGCTTGAAGCATTAAAAGCCAAATACAAAGATGCTGATTTTAATATAAAAAAGTTTGATGCATCAAGTGCGATTGTTGAATCAATGGTTGAAAAGCAACTAAAATGGTTGAATAAACGGGGAGAAGGTTTGGGGAATGAAAGTGTGCCAACCCCGTGTAATGACGATTATCCTCCAGGCTTAAGCGTCTGTGATCAAGTCATGCTTGCCCGTGATAAAGCTGAACGAGAAAGAGGGAAGCGTGATGAAATTGACCAGCTCATGGATGCTCATTGTCAAGCAAATGAATCAAGAAAAACTGAAGAAGCTACAGATGGTGAAGGTCTTGGATTCAAAACTGTTGAACCTCCGTTTAATCATAACTATATCTCATCTCTTGATTCTGAGGAATCGGAGGAATGTTATCTTTCCAATTTTATTCCAAAGGATCAGCCTGACACTTCGGTGAATGAAGTAATAGTGGAAGATGCGAGCGAGGAGGACAAAGATAGTCCTAGTTCTACTAAAGACGCGTCAAAATATGATGTCTCATCTTCTGCTGTTACTGATGATTCTACCAAAACCGTTAATGCTAACTCTACAACTTCTGGTGGTGGTGGTTCAAATTCCAAAAATCCACATGTTGGAAAATTTAGACCAAAGAAGTTTGTGAAAGAAGGGGAGGTTCCTGCTGAACCTAGACCTAGTCCCAATAAATATGGTTGTACTTGTTCTTGTGGAAATTCCTTGAAAAACTCATCTGGACAAGGACCAAGTCATAATCTCATTTATTTGAAGAGACAGACGTGCTTTAACTGTGGCATTGCAGGTCACATCGCCAGGAACTGTCCATACCGTCTATACACTCCCTTCTATGCACAACACTGGCAGAATGTGCCAAAGGGAAGATCTTCCAAAAGAAAGCCCTCAAGATCTCGTTCAAGAGATGGAGATTGGAATGCTGCTAAGGCCAAGAAGCAGGCCCCCAAGGATAAAAAGACTGATTCGAGAGATGACACTACCAAATCAAAATCAGTATGGTCGAGCTCATCTCAAGGATCATCCTCGAGTCCTCACTGGCAACACAAGCACAAGTCAAGGGGGGGTGCTGCTTCAACATCAAATGCTGACACACCCATCCGGTCAAACAACAAAAGACCCAAACCAAATTACCGATGGGTACCAAAACGTCAACATTCCAACTCATTTCGTAATTTTGTTAACTCTTTATTCTTATCTGATAAGCAGGATATATCATGGGAGTGTGTGAAGTGTGTGGATAGCGATGGTCGACCCAGTTTCAAGATGGACTGGGTTCCTATGATGAATTAATCTCGCATCCTGTGCAGGAGCAGTTATGGAGGAATATCATCAGATCTTGGTCCGTTGATAGTAGTTGTTCCAGGCACATGATTGGAGACATCTCTCTACTAAACTACATTCAAATCATTAATGGAGAGTTTGTGTCTGTTGCATGAGGGGAGAAGGGAAAGGATCACTCATGGGGATCGCGCTTAACGATGTGTTGAAAATTGAACAGGTAACTTCATGATTAGGGGGAGATCATTGAAGTGTTTTGCAGTGTTCAAATGAAGTCTAATCCAAGTGAAGCCTGAAGACAAAATGAAAGCATTAAACCAAGGGGAGATTGTTGGGTCATAATTTATTATGGTTTAATCTTTGCATTTTGAGCTTAAAAGAATATTTAATTCAGGCTTTAAATGGAAAATATAGCCTTTGTTGGGTTTCTAGGTCTGAACCGAACAACCTTAGGTTGTTTGGTTTTTGGTCCTTAGCGAATTGCCCTTGTGGGTTTGTTTCTCGATTGGGCCATTGTCTTTGTGGGCTTAGGGTTTAGGCTAGGTTTGTAGGGGTATTTAATATAAATGTAACCTCATTAGTGAGGTTGGTTGTCCTAGATATTTGTGCTAATTAGAGAGAGAGTATCTTTTGTTCTAGCAACCAAAAACTTATGTATTGGTCTTATTTAATCAAGAATGCATTGAAGTTTGTTTAAATCTCCTTGTGTTCATCTTGTTCTTATGATTGATTGATACCATTATTGTTGATCTTGGATTATTTGGGACCTACAATATATATATATATATATATATATATATATATATATATATATATATATATATATATGTACACATATTTACCATTTAAATATGTTATTTTTTAAAAAGTAATGGTGGGTTTTTTTAATTAAATGTTAATTTTTTATTACTTTTTAAAATTATTTTAATTATTAAATTAATTGTTAATATTTTTTTAGATAATTAATCAATTTAAATATAAAAAATATGATATGACATTCAGGTTTGAAAAGATTAAAAAGGATATTAAAGATAAAACACTGATATTACAATAGGATTGTTGAGGGTTCTACTGCTCCCATTTTTACGTGAGTGAACAGAATTTAGTTTTGTTAGGACCCACCAATAGCTAAGGACACTCATGTAACGTCATCAATCATACGTACGGATGATATCATCGATCAATCGATGTCTAAGAAAGTAGCAAGTTGATTCATTGTCCTCACATATATTCGCTGTACAAGATAACACCTAACAATTATATCTTCTTTAATTTTAATTTATATCATGTCGTGTAGTTTAAACCTTTTTATATGTTGAAATTAACGAATGACAAATAAAATATAAAAATAAAATCATCGTAGTGGTTTTGAATATCTCAATGAATAAAAGTCTAATATAAATTCTAGTCGTTATGAAATACTTGACAAGGTTCGTTGTGTTTCATATATTTGGTTAAAGTAAACATAAGTCATAATTCTTAATAGAATAAATTTATTAAAATATCCAATAATTTAGACCTCGGACTAAAAGTCATCAACTTATAATGAATGCATGTACCAGACATATTATTGCAAGAGAGAGAATTCAGTAAAGCATTCGAAGATGGAATCTGATCGGAAAAAGCGGAGCAGGTCCGTGGAAGGCGGATGGCAGAAGAAAAAGAAGAAAGGAAGAGAAACGAAGTGGAAGGATGAAGCGAGAACGAAGGTGGTGATCTCGACGCCGGCTGAAGAGGAGTTCAGTGAATTCTTCGCTATTGTTAGGCGGATGCAAGAAGCGGTTGAATATTTTGAGAAGGGTAGCCGTGGTGGTGTTGATGGTGGCGATGAGTTGAAGAAGAAGACCGAAGAGCCGACGACAAGAGGAGTTAATGATGCTGAAGCTCGC
Source organism: Cichorium intybus (assembly GCA_023525715.1). Taxonomy (NCBI): domain Eukaryota; kingdom Viridiplantae; phylum Streptophyta; class Magnoliopsida; order Asterales; family Asteraceae; genus Cichorium; species Cichorium intybus. The sequence goes on from CM042010.1 coordinate 84,091,159, forward strand.
CGGAAGAAAAAGAACAACGGAAACGTCGGCATCTTTGATCTAAATAATGTTCCGTCGGAAACGGATTATAACAGCCATTGAATATAAATTATGATCTCTTTCTTCTTTTTCTTTGGAAAAAGAATCCCCTTCTAACTTTTATAGAATTACTTTTAATATTATAATTTGATGTTAATATATACTTTGTATTTAGTTTTTGAAAATGTGTAATTGTGTTTGTTACAAATCTTCTAGTGTAATTTTATCCGCGTTGGAAAATTCACCTTATGTTAAGATTTTTATTTGGTTTCGTGTTTGGTTGGTGGTTTCGGATACGGATGTTAATTAGACTAAATTTAATGGTTTTTTTTTTTATAGAAGTCATCTAATCTAATTATACATTGAATTTTCGATTTTCTTAACTGATCTAATACAATTTATTTATTAAACGGAACCGATCCAATCCGTTAGATATTCAATTGAATTGGTTTTATTCGTTGGATATATCTAATTGAATATCCATTATCCAACCGATTTTGATCCATTTTTTAGCCAATTAAACGACTAAATGTAATTGTGATAAATAAAACTAAACTACAAACAATTACGCTAATTGAGAGTAACAAGCTACACTTTAACGACTAAGGTTTAAAGTTTGACATATTACAATAGAAAAAACAATTTTAAGTTGAACCAAGTGGTAAATAACTAAATATCAGTACATTTCAAAAGAGGTATACAGGAAACATTAACTTCGATGCTTCATTCTTCAAATAGGAATTGGGCGGGGTTGAGATTAGTGTTTAGGCTAGGAATCTAGGATATGCCAAATTCTCGACAAAATATGTATAATATATATATTTTTAATTCCATCTATTAATTTTCAATTTGATAAGTAGGTAGATATTAATTGGATATCCATTGGTTTGGCTTGGTTGATTATCAATTCTCGATTGCGTACGACTGTGTGTTCGTGAGACGATTCGACGATGTTAGCAGAAGTTCTTTTAGCCACATGATGGGTGTTAGATCCTAGGTAGCCTAGGATGAGTGTTAGGTACTTCGGTGCGGAACCGTATGAATGATATACGAATGTCCAATAGATGTGTGAGGGGAGACTTACAGGATTGGTGGACGAATTTCTCGAACAACTATGAATAGGTGTGGAAGGTAGTACAGGGTCGATACTACCGAAAGCACAAGATTCATACCTGAGTCAGGAAGAGTCACCAAAAATTCTAAGGAGTAAGGTAGATTAGAGAATTGGGTGTGATTCGCTTTATCAGTTAGTGGTGAATTGGCATTATATGTCTTCGTCATGATGATCCTCGATCAAGAAGAATGGGGCAGGATTAGGTTCGGCAGCGACTGGTCGGGATGGAACAAAAGGTGCGAGATTTAATCGTCGCCAAGGTATCAACGAAGGTTGTGATTGTCGACGATAGGACAGGTCATGCATATGGGCTTCTCGCGATGGTGTAATGGGGGTCTTTAGGTGAGGTTACCGATAGACCTTATCCCTATTTCGATGGCTAAATCAACATAGTATTGGGAATGGATTGGTTAAATAGGTTCGAGGCACTGATTGATTGCGATTAACATCAAGTGTCGGTGCAGACCCCGAGTAGGGGAGAGTTGCTAGTCAAAGTGAAGGGGTGAAGCTTAATGTGATTATTTCTCAGCCGCAGAAGCATAGAGGTACCTGTATTACAGGGGTATCGGGTACTTGCTGTTGGGCCATAATTATGATTGGTTTAAGCTTTGCAGTTAATCGGACCAAAATCAAGAGTTTCTGGGCTAAAACGAAGAATTTATTGGACTGCAGGGTGATTCCGGTGGTGGCATGACCAAAATCCCCCTGGATTTCGGTTGGGCCTCTCATGATTTCAGTGGGCTTGGGTACGAATGGGCTTAGGTCATAGGTTAAGTATAAATAACCTTTATTGTGTCATTTGTAAGTGTTGGTCGAATTGGGAGCTTAGATTGTTAGAGAGAATTTGTTCATTCGACCTTCAAGGAACCTTATGTACCTGACTATTAATCAATATAGTGTGCCTTGAATGTTTGTAGTAATCCGTTCTTGTTTGTGTTTCGTTATTATTGCTTGATTGGATTCCGCACAATCAAGTTATTGATTGATACCAAGTAGATCTAGGATTGTTTGGGACTAACAAGTGGAATCAGAGCCTAAAATCCCAATTTTTTAGGTGTTTTGGTATCAATCTTTTGAAACATTTTCTTGGATCTTGACGTTTTTGGGCGATTTTGGACTGTTCTTGACTGTTTTGGACGTTGTGTTCTTAGTGTTCTTCGTTGTTCTTGGCATGTTCAAGCGAAAATTCCTCAAAAACAGAGTTTTTGATATTCAAAACTTGTTTTTTCTGCAAAAAAAACAGCGGTTTTGGAGGTTTTCTGGCGTTTTCGGTCAGATCTGGAGGATTTCGGCCACGCTCCTAAGGATTTCGGTGGCGGCGCATTTGAAATAAGGATTTCGGTTAGGGTTTGTTGGATTTCGGTCTTTCACACCCCCAAACCGTAATGGCGGAAAACGTTCGAGGGTAGATGACTTCATGAACAATATCATAACAAAGTTAAATAGTAGTGATTCCAAGCAAAACAACAATCATTAAATAATTGCAAATGTTACATCGTTTAAAAGTTGCATGTTTCAAAAACAATTACAAATGATATCAAAATAAGCAAAAACGACGTCGAAACGTCCCTTCGGATAGCGCTGGAGGTTTACCTTATCAATTTCCTGAGAATACAAGTAATTTGAAAGAGTGTCAACAATTAAGTTGGTGAGTTCATAAGATTTTGCGTAAGAAATGTCCTTTGTTTATAAACGATAATATTGAAAACCAAGAAAATCCAGTATTTTCTCATAAAAATGTCCAAGTCTTTAAATCTCAAAGACTAAAAGGTAATATGTAAACTGTAGTGTAAAATTCCTTAGAAATGTATGTTTCCACGTAAACAATTTATAAAAATATTAAGTTGATTATTTTCCCATGTGAGATACCCTTATAACCATACTGTGACTAGTTGGCCTGCTGCGACGTTCTTCAGGCGTCGGAATGTTAGACATTTGGACACCTCAGACCTGCCGGTCTAGCTGTAGCTAGCAGCTCAGGTGCGGGGTTTTCAAGCCCGTATATATCTATACTCAAATATCGCGCTCTCTCACCGAGACTCTGGTTATAAAATTCAGGACTTATAGTAGGTACTTATAAAAGTACTGTGAAGATTCATCTCACAAAAATGTATGTATTCCAATCAACTTGTTTACGTAAGATTTGTATATAAAAACTCTTGTAATTATCTATTATTATTTTTCCCATGATAATATAGTAGTGTTTAATAATTATATAATTTTATATAATTATTTTTGTCATGTTTCAAATGTTCATAATAACCTTATGTTCATAAACTATTCCAATAATAGTCTATTTTTAATGTTCCGTCGTAATAATCATATTTTTACGAATAATAACGAAATAACTTATTCAAAGTATTATAAATGTCATCTTTTAAGATATATCACACAAAAATGGTGTAATAACTTGGTTATATTCATTTTTGCTAGGAATTGAAGTAATATTTCCCGGTATAAAAATGTAGTTTTTATTAGTTTTCGTTTTTATGACGTTTATGTCAAAAATCTAGTGTTTTACACACTTTATTTATAGTCTTGTATCTTTTACACAAACATAATATGTCATAATGTTTATAATACATGGATCTAACCATTTCTCATGTCAAGATCATTTGTACACAACTTCTAGTTTTCATATTTATAACATTTTTATCCAAGATCTAGTATTTTTACACATTTTATTTATGGTTTGGAAACTTTTACACAAACATAATATATCACTATGTTTATCATACATAGAACTAACCATATTTCATATCAAAAGCATTTTTACAAAACAACTAATTTTATGAACTTGTGTAAATCATCATATATAGCATTTAAACATATGTAAACTTGGATAAAACAATATTTATAGTATTTAAACTTGTATTCTCCCCCAAAAAGTTTAGAAAAGATGAAAATGAGGGGTATGAACTCACCATTGAAGCGTGCTTTTTGTAAAACCTCGGTTGATCTTGCGGGAAATACGTTAAGAAGCAAAATTTAGGCTTCGTAGCTCGAAGGACCCTTAGACAAAACTAATACCCAATGGTTTTACCTAAATGTTAGTGTGTGTAAATGGAGTAAAACTTTTGTAATATCTTTTAAAATCTCAAGAGAAGTTAGCTTACCAAGTTTGGAATGTTTTGCACTAAAAATGGTGGATGGTGGTGGTGTATGGTAGTGGCCGGCGGTGTTTGTGGTGGGGGAAGGAGAGAGGGTGGTGGGAAATAAAGAGGGAGCCGAGAGTTAGAGAGAGTGAGGGAGAGATGAGTTGGTTTGTGATTTGTCAAATGAAATAGTGATCATCTTTTGGAGATTTTAGTTGGATTTCTTTACAATATTTTATTTATAGCCTTTTAAGGCCTAAGATTATAAAAATAAAACAAAGTTTATGGTGTGATGGGTTTGTCTCCCATGGGGGCTGCTGAATTGGGGAGGGGGGTGGGGTGGGGTAAGCCAGATTTTCTAGAAATAGCATCCTACTTATATAAAATGTGTGATTTTTATAAAATCGTAAGTCGTTTTAGTAAATTTTTATGAGTTTTTGACGAAACGAGGTTCTAAATAATTACTTTGTATAAAAGCATTGTCAAACATTTATTTTGATTGAATTATAACTCGTTGGATGTTGAAATACGCGTTTAAGCGCAGTATTCTTCCGATTTCGCGATTTTCGGCATTTTACCGGAAATTGAATTTGGCTTTGAAATTAAATACTAGATATTATTACGTTCCATATTATATGAATTGTTATTTCATATTTGATGTTTAAGACACCACATTTTGTATTTTGCGTCCAAACCCTGTGTACATTTATTCGTTCATAGCGGTTTAATCGTTGTAACTTTCACATATGAACTCCGTTTTTGACGTTCTATATATCCACAGGTTCGTATTCACGAGTAGATCGTTTTATGAATATTATTATTCTCAAAATAATAATTGTACGATTATCGAATTTTTACGCTACAGTAGTTCACTTGTCCGTATTTTCGAGGTTACTCGATAATTGTTTTGAATTAGCATACGTAGTATTATAATATTTAATAATTCATAGCAAAAGTTATGGAAAATAACTTTTCAACATATGGATTAACGTACGCTTCGTTTGACTACAGTTGACTTTTGTTGACCAAAATTTACAATTGTCACACGGTCCATTAAGGAGGATTTCGGTGCAGCTAGGGTTTCTGAGGTTTTCGGTGAGGATTTCGGTCAGAGCTGCTTTTCAGTCAGTTTTACTGGTTTTCGGCCTAGGTGATTTCTGTCAGGATTTCAGCCAAAGGTCAGGAACCTAGGATTTCGGTTTATAGTGATTTCGGCCAAAAAGGAGGTCAAAGTTTTCGAAAGGTTTCGTGGAAACTTGGTCAAATTTTGGTTTTTCGGCAGATTTTGTTTTTGGGTTTTCGATCAATATTTTGGCATTTGAAGTTTTTTTCGGTCCACTTGAACCTCTAAAATGGCAACAAAAGACACTTGTGAAGTTTCTTGCTCTTCTCAATCGTGTGTTGATAGAATTGCCAAACTTCGCGAACACAACGATAATTTAGTTAGAGATATATTTGACCTTGAAAATCTTGTGCATAAACACATAAAGACACTGAAACCTTTACAAGAAACGTTAGATGCTAAAACCTCATACTATCTCAAAATACAAGACGAACTTAGTGTAACAAGATGTCATCTTAGATTCGCCAATGAGGACATTGCTAAATTGACTGTCGAGCGTGACTCTTTAAAAGCTAAAATTCAAAATACTGATTTTATTTTCAAAAAATTCGAAGGGTCAAGCACGATAGTCAAATCGATGATCGAGAAACAACTTAAATGAGATGACAACCAGGGTCTGGGGTACAAGAGTGTTCCACCTCCTTTCAACAACAATTTTACCCCACCCCTTGAAACCGAAGAGGCTGATGAATGTCATCTTTCCAATTTCATCCCAAAGGATCAATCTGGCACCGCTGAGATTACAAATCTGAACGCCACTAATGTATCTTCTTCTTGTGCATATACAGTCATAGTGGAGGAGGTAGGCGAGGAGGACAAAGATGGTCCTAGTTCTACTGAACACTTGTCAACATCTAATGCCTCATCTTTTGCTGTTACTAATAATTGCACCAAAACCGTTGTTTCTGATTGTGCAACTTCTCGTGGTGATGCTTTGAATTCTAAAAATCAAAATGTTAAAAAATTCAAGCCACAGAATTTTGTGAGGGAAGGGGAAGTTCCTCTTAAGCCAAGACCTAGTCCCACTAAATGTGCTTGTGCTTGTACCTGTGGAAACTCCTTGAAAAACTCAAAAGGACAAGGACCAAGTCACAAGCTCATTTACTTAAAAAGGCAAACATGCTTCAATTGTGGGATTGCAGGTCACATCGCCAGGAACTGTCCATATCATCCATACATTCCCTTCTATGCACAACACTGGCAGAATGTGCCAAGAGAGAGTTCTTCAAAAAGAAAGCCATCAAGATCACGTTCAATAGATGGTGACTGGAATGAAGCAAAGGCCAAGAAGTAAGCCCCCAAGGACAAGAAGACCGATTCGAAAGATAACTCTGCCAAATCGTAATCGGTAAGGTCGAGTCCACACCGGCAACAGAAGCACAAACCAAGGGGGAGTTCTGCTTCAAACTCAAGTGTTGATACACCCATCCGGTCAAACAACAAAAGACCCAAACCAAATTACCGATGGGTACCAAAAGGCCAAAATTCCAATTCATTACAAATCCTGCTAATTCATCACTCTTATCTGATAAATAGGATATGTCGTGGGAAAGAGTCAAGTGTACAGACAGCAATGGTCAACCCAGCTTCAGAATGGACTGGGTTCCCAAAAAGAATTGATCCCGCATCCTGTGCAGGAGCAGCTATGGAGGAATATCATCAGATCTTGGTCTGTTGATAATAGTTGTTCCAGGCACATGACTGGAGACATCTCTCATTTGCACAACATTCAAATCATTGATGGAGAGCATGTGTCCTTTGCGGGAGGGGTAGAATGGAAGGATCACATGGGGTTCGTATCTAACGATGTGTTGAAGATTGAAAAGGTAACTTCATCCTGAACTGGATTTGATTCGTTTTGATGACTAATAGTTCAATTTTTGTAAATCTTGTACATTTTTGTTTCTGGTTAAATTTGTCCATGTCGTTATTTTCATTAATTCTCCTCCATGCACAAATTTAGGGGGAGAATTAAAACAAACAAAAATCAAACAAAAATTATAAAACTTCAAAATTACAAAAATATCTTACGTATGTTTTACTTTTCAGAAAACTTAAAACTCAAAAATATGTCTTCCATTTTATGTCGTTTCTTTCAAAAAATTTAAAAATCTAAAACATTAACATACCGACGACGCACCGAGTAATACCACTCCCTGCTGAGGTAACACTTAAGTGCTAATGATACTTACTGTTACACCATGGTAAGTTTGAAGCATTGACAACCATTTCTTGACCTAGTCCTAAAGTTACTTCAACAACATCATCTTCTTGACACTTTGAGAAAAACCACTCAAAGTTGAGAGATAAAAAGTTTGTGCCGATGGTTAGATTGCGTACCGTAATCTATCACATGCACCAATCCATTTTTAACCATCTTTATCTTTCTGTTGCAAGAAATAGACGACTTACCATTTTTAAACCAAGTGGTGATGATATTTTGACACTCTATGCCAGTGATCTCTGCTACAACACCAGTAGTAGATGTGAGGTATCAACAACCATTCTTACCTACAAAGCTTCTAATTCAAGAGTTGGATGACTCAGTGTAATAAACCATACACTGATGACAATTTGAAAGTCTAGCCGATGGGTATGTCTAATAACCAAGACATATTACACGCTCATACCACTTTTGACCTATACTTCTTATAATAAAGATGTTCGTGATTCAATGTGATTTTACCTCACATTGATGAAACATCAAAACTCTGGGTCAGTGATCGTTGTTGTCTACCACAATAGCTGTGAGACCCCAACAACTTCACCTGATTCAAATTGGCACTAGGATGGTACACTCTGTAGAGTTTGGATACCATTGAAGGTCTCACCAAGAGCCAAGTCAACTTGTTGACTTGTCAACTGCATTGAAATCTTTGATCCAGGATATGCAGGGGCCAAAATCAAAACGGCCACTAGTAGTTCTCTGATAGTCAAACAATCACAGTACGTTCCTCCGGGTTCACACAGATACTGTGAGAAGTCTTATTCTGAGCCAAGGCTGAGTCCTTGAACAACTGTGGTGAGAGTTTAAAACTCCGTGACCTACAGGAAATTTGGTCATTATAACACCAAGATACTCTATATATGTAAATATAATAAAAAGGGTAATTTGGTCATTTTACCTTAGAAGGGTAATTTGGTCTTTTGGACAAAAAAGGACTTGATTTGTAATAATATTTTGAGTTTTGGACTTAAAATGTTATAAAAACTGGTTTTTGTCATAAAATGTGTTAGATGTGGCAAAAGCTCAAGAATTAGAACTCCAGGGACTAAACTGCAAATTCTGGAAGTATAAATAGTGGAAAAGCTCTCCCACATGTGCAGAAAATCTAGAAGTAACAGGAGAGGGTTTTCTTGAGCGATCATTGCAGAATCTTGGAGAATTCTTGAAGGTTTGAGCTTGGAATCCGATTATTGGCTTTGTATTGAAGAATTAGAAGCATTGAAGGTTAGCATTTCAAGTTTTAACCAAGATTGTTCTTGGTGGGGTTTGTGGGTAAACTAAAATCTGCAATTTCAGTGAAATCCATGAAGTTTGTATATGATTTCTGGGTTCAAACATGTTCATATGATAAGAACATGCCATTGAAACAATTGATTTCGTTGATTTTGAAGTTTCGGGGTTTTTGGAACTAAGAACCCTAATTTCTGCAATTGATTGATTGAGTTGATTTCAAGGAGTTAAAACCTGGTATAAATGGAAGGTTTTAGTCTTGAAATAAACCCAAAATGATTAAGAACTGGAACAAGGACTTAATATGCAAAAACAGGACGCTACAGTACAAAATCGGACTGAGATCTGGACTGACCAGCAAGTGCACGTGTCGTGCACTATATGCACGAGTCGTGCATGTCCTGCAAACCAAAGTAGGATGCTATTTTAGCTACACACGAGTCGTGCTCCTATAGAGCAATAATTTGCACGAGTCGTGCATCCATTCAGGGGATTTTAAAGTTTGAATTCGATGCTAGACATATCCAAATGACCTCAAACTTCAACTACAAGTCCATGATGGTTTGAAAAGTCTTGGAAAAATATTAAATTAAGAATACGACTCTCCAGGGGCACTGTAGAACAATACGTATGCCTCGGGGAAGTGTATAACTCATGGAAAGATGGTAAATGGAAAGTTTAGCATCAAGACATTGTTTATAATGTTATAATATTGAACTCTTATGCATTAGAGTCAATTAAAATGATTGTTAACCTATAATCATTGTGAAAATGAATGAAATTATAGGTACGGGACAAGATCTTGCGGAATACATTGAAAGGCAAAAAATAACTAAAGCTAGTGGTAGCAAACATTCAGGTGAGTAATCTCACTTATATCCGACGTGATAAATATTGGATGAGCAGCTGCAGATGGAAACAGTTTTGGTGACAAATTTGCTAAGCAGTTAAAGCGGTAAAATTTCAAATAGCGGTGACTATCGCTATTTGAAATAGCGATTTTCGCGGTGGTATAGCGGTGATATAGCGGTTTTTTGATATTATATACAATTTTTATTATCTATAATTTTTATAATAGAATATTAGTATTTTTAATACAACAATATGAAAAAACAATATAAAACAACATTCTAGTTTCAGAAAACAAAGATTCAATAACATTCAATAAATCACAAATCTGATTCCATGGATTACAATGTTCAAGTTTCAAAACTTCCAATAAAACAGCATAATTGAAATCAAATGAGACACAAATCTGATTACATGGATTACAATGGTATCCCAAATTCCAAATTAGACCTGTAATGAGAACAAACCTAGACTAAGTCTGCAATCAACATTCAATTGACTGCAAGTATTGCTAGGTCAGTTTGGCTTTTGGCATAGTTGATGAGATATAAGTAGACAAGCTTTTTAACAACATCTTTTCTCTTATCCTGGAATGCAGAATGAAAGGATTTCCATCAATTCGATGAGCTGATAATATTGCAAATAAGCCATCATTATCTACTCTCAGATCACACAAATGGAGAGAATTTGCATATGTAAGGGATGGATTGTGGGGTAAGTAGTGATTGACAACCAATCCAAGCGATTGCAAGACCAGAGAACTCTTGTCCAACTTCTATGTAGTTTACTAGTTACTTCTATCTGTAAGTATTCACATCGAACTCTACTGTTTACCAGATCAGTAGCCTTGCAGAACTCTCTTGGGCAATTTAACAAACACTTGGTGTGCATGAGTGAATCAAGAAAAACTGGAATGAGAACCATTGCTTGACCTGACCAGAATCTTGTTCCTGCAATGCTTAATCTCGAGTCTGCAATTCGAACATGCAAAATACAAAAACAAAATCGAATAGGATGAACTGAATCAGTCCCGATAGCTTGAAATTAAACAAAGTCAAGTCGTTCAATTGAAATAAACAAAGTCGAGCCGTTCAATTAGTCTGTAATCAATCACGTTCAATCTCGAAATCAAAGTCGAGCCGTTCAACTGAAATTAATCGAACCTGCAATCTCGAAATCAAAGTCGAGCCATTCAATCTCGAAATCAAGCAGATGTGCAGAACCGAAATTAAACAAAGTCGACTTGGAATCGAACCTGCAATACCTGAAGTCGGGAATACCTGGAATCGACTTGGAATCGAACCTTCAATCTCGAAATCAAAGTGGAACCTGGAATCGAACCTGCAATACCTGAAGTCGGGAACTTGGTTGAGCGACGCCTGAAGTCGGGACTGCAATTTGATTCCATCGACACTATGAAGCAATTACATATGTACAACCATCCCACATCGCTCACACATAGAAAGGAGGGGAGTCCGCGTTGTTATAAATAGATGTTACGGGTGTCAAAGCAAATCGCTCATTAAACCATTCAGGGCTGGGTTTACTCCTAAGCTTTAGTTGGTTAACTCAAAGTTTTAAAATTTTAATATGCTATAACGAAAAAGCGCATAGTAACTGCAATAGCGATCCATAAAATCGCGCAAAAAAGCGGTGAATAGTGTCGCTATTAGCGGGAACGCTATATTACATCGCTAAATGAAATATCTTTGCGGTGAATGGCGCTATACGCTATAGCAACGCTATAGCGATGCTATAGCGCGCTATTGACTGCATAGCAAATTTGACAGATTTCATGATAAAATAAAAGACAATACCAGATAAGCCGTGAGTCTGATATAGACAAGAACGGAGCTGTAAGTCAACAATGCGACAATATCAGATAAGCCGTGACTCTGTGATAGACAAGAACGGAGCTGTGAGTCAACCCTAAAAAGGCAATACCGAATAAGCCGTGAGTCATTGAGATGGCAAGAACGGAGCCGTGAGTCTAGGCAAAAGCGGGACAAACCCGTGAGCTATATATGATCATGTGATATGAGATAATGTATATTTTATTTGTATAGAGAATTTTATTCTTATACATGTTGTAGTAGATTTGATTACTCATTGGGCTTTATAGCTCACAGTTTTATTTGATATGTCCCTGCAGGTGAGCGTGATCCCGCTAAGGGAAAAGATAAAGTCCGTGACTAAGGACTTAGGATGGTGAAGTGACAACCCGGCTTAATGGATGCATAATATCTTTATGTATTGTAATCCTTGATACACTTGTATCTGTTTATGTTGAAAAATACCCTTTGGATAATGTTTTATTGTAAAATATATGGTTTGAAGAAAAAATAAAAAAAATTTTGCGGGGTGTTTTGTTAAATAAGTCGGGTGTTACAAGTTTGTATCAGAGCCGTGGTTTAAGTGAGCTAGGTGTCTTTAGGTTAGATTCCTGGACTTAAACCTTGAGAGAAAATAGACAAATGAACTGTTAGACATATATAAGTTTGATATTATATATGTAATCTAACAGTTTGTTGAATTTTGAAGTATGAGAAATACAAGAAGTAATCCGACGGGTGCAAATTCGGGGCGTGGACCATCAAGGAGTGGACCAGCCCGATCACATGGTTCAGTCGGGCGAAGAGCAAGGGAACCAGTAGTGGAACCAGTGAGGGAAAATCCACCGGATATACGGGCTATTGTGGCTGATGTTGTTAGGGAACTTATGCCTACCCTAATGAACAACCCAAACCCGAGTGAAGAAGCTGCAAAAAGAACCCATGACAAGCAACCGGAAGATGAAAGTCACGAAGAAAGCCATGCCCGTTCAGAAAAAGAAAAAAAGGGCGGGGAAGCTTCTACAAAGAAAGTCGGATGCACTTACAAAGCTTTCCTTGGTTGCAAACCAAAAGAATTTTCAGGGACAGATAATCCAGTCCAGGCAATGGAGTGGATAATGCATATTGAGAAGGTGTTTCGGGTCAGCAAATGTGCTGATGATGACAAGGTAGAATTTGCCACAAATCAACTCACAAGCAGTGCATTACATTGGTGGCAGATTTACTACAAGTCATTAGGTACTGATTCAACCCTATCGATACCTTGGGAACAATTCAAGACCAAGTTCAATGAGGAGTATTGTTCAGAGGTAGCCATAAAGAAGTTGGAGGACGAATTCCTGCACATGGAACAAGGTTCCAAATCTGTCCAAGAATACACTCTGAGCTTTCTGGAGAAAGCAAGATTTGCGGAACACCATGTCAATACTGAAAAGAGGAAGATTGATAAGTATGTTTGGGGGTTGACGACCCGAATCAGAGAAATTGTGCAACCATTGAAACTGTCTACTTTCCGACAAGTGATGGATAGGGCCACTGAACGGGAGACAGAGTTGAAGCGACAAGAAGATGAAAAGAAAGCTATTGAAACTAAAAGAAAGGCGGAAGACCAAAGTTGGACGCCTCAGAAAAAGTCGCAACAAAACTGGGTCTAAGGGTAAAGGCCAGAAAGACGAAGCAAAATGGTGTGAAAAGTGCAGAAAAAGGCACTCAGGAAGCTGTCGAATTGATACTGTATCGAATAGTTGCCGAAATTGTGGGAAAACGGGACATACTACACGAGAGTGTCGGGCGGAGCGTAGGTGTTTCCAATGCTGAGCTACGGATCATATTCGCCCGAACTGTCCACAGCTGAAATCCGGAGCATACAGTGATAGACCCAGAGATGACCAGGGACGAAAGAAAGAGGAGGTGAAGAACCGAGGAAGACCGGTAGCCTCGCGAGCCCTTCAAATGACTGTTGAGGAAGCTCGTGAAAAGACAGATGTGGTTACAGGTATCTTCACTCTCAATTCCATACCTGTATATGTTATATTTGATCCAGGGGCTACTCATTGTTTTGTATCAGAGTCTCTGATGCCTCGCTTGAATGTACCATTAACCCCAATGGATGAAAGCTTGGAAGTGGCTGTAGCGGATGGTAGATATGTTTGGGTTTCCGAACACCTGGAAGGTTGTCAGCTCAAAATCTACGGGACCTCTTTCCCTATAGATTTGAAGCCGATGACTACCAATGAATTTGGTGTAATTGTGGGTATGGATTGGTTGGCAACGAATTATGCTAACATGGATTGTAGAAATAAAAGCATCACAGTATTATCACCGGATGGGGAATGGATAAAGATTCAGGGTGAACGACCTCGATTGAGAATGCCGGTTATCTCCTTTGCTCAAGCCCGAAGCTGTATTAGTAAAGGAGGGATGTTTTATTTGGCCTATGTAGCAGTGGTTAAACCAATTAAAGTGGGGGTAGCAAATGTAAACGTGGTAAACGAATTCCCAGATGTGTTTCCAGATGAACTTCCAGGGTTACCACCAGATCGGCAGGTAGAGTTCACGATTGAACTGGTTCCGGGAGCTGCTCCTGTTGCCCGAGCTCCATATCGTTTAGCACCTTCAGAGATGGTGGAACTGCGAAAGCAACTGAAAGAATTGTTAGATAGAGGTTTCATCAGACCGAGTACATCGCCTTAGGGAGCCCCTATCCTATTTGTTAAGAAGAAAGAGGGGTCGATGCGTATGTGTATTGACTATCGGGAATTAAATAAGATCACGGTGAAGAACAAATATCCGCTACCAAGAATAGATGACCTGTTTGATTAGTTACATGGAGCATCTTATTTTTCCAAAATCGACCTGAGGTCGGGTTACCATCAGTTGAAGATACGAGAATCTGACGTTCCGAAGACAGCTTTTCGCACACGATACGGTCATTATGAGTTTTTGGTGATGCCTTTCGGGTTAACCAATGCTCCGGCTGTATTCATGGATCTCATGAACCGGGTGTGTCTTCTGTTCCTTGATACTTCGGTGAAAGTATTTATAGATGATATCCTGGTGTATTCGCGAAGCCATGCCGAGCATGAAGTGCACCTTCGACAAATGTTGGAGTTGCTTCGTCAAGAAAAACTGTATGCAAAATTCTCCAAGTGTGAATTTTGGCTAAGAGAAGTTCAATTTCTTGGCCATGTAATTAATGCTGAAGGGGTGAAGGTTGATCCAGCAAAAATTGAAGCCGTGATGAAGTGGGAACCGCCTCGAAGTCCGACTGAAATACGAAGTTTCCTTGGTTTGGCAGGCTATTATAGAAGATTTGTCGAGAATTTCTCCTCGATAGCTGCCCCGTTGACCAAGTTGACCAGAAAGGTGAAAAATTCGAGTGGGCGGAAAAACAACAAGAAGCTTTCCAAAGGTTGAAACAAGCCTTATGTGAAGCACCGGTGTTAGCACTACCGCAAAGCGGAGAAGAATATGTGATCTACAGCGATGCTTCTAGTGTCGGCCTCGGATGTGTGTTAATGCAGAAAGGTCGGGTAATAGCTTGTGTGTCCCGCCAATTAAAAGAAGCCGAGAAGAAGTATCCAGTTCATGATTTGGAATTAGCTGCGGTGATTCTAGCATTAAAGCTGTGGAGACACTACTTATATGGTGTGAAATTTGTTGTCTATACGGACCACAAAAGTTTGAAGTATTTATTTGATCAAAAAGAGCTTAACATGCGACAGCAAAGGTGGATGGATCTACTTAAAGACTTTGACTGTGAAATTTTATACCACCCTGGCAAGGCGAATGTGGTGGCAGATGCTTTAAGCCGGAAAGAAGCTCCTTTGAAAGTTACATCTGCATGCATGGGTGTAGCAAGCCGGCTACCAGAATTGATCCGTTTGGCACAGGAAGAAGCGTGCAAGCCTGAACATCTAAAAAGCGAGCGAATGGTTGGGTATCTGAAACATTTGGATGAAAACACACAGCGATTGAAAAATTTTAAAGGTCGCGTGTGGGTCCCAAAACAAGGAGAGGCGCGGAACTTGCTTCTAGAAGATGCACACTGTAGTCGATATGCAGTTCATTCGGGCAGTACCAAGATGTATAGGACGCTAAAATCGTTGTATTGGTGGCCTGGAATGAAGAGGGACGTTGGAAGATACGTAGAAAAGTGTTTGACGTGTCTGCAAGTAAAGTCAAACCATCAGAAACCATACGGAGAAATCCAGCCGTTACCAATTCCAGAGAAGAAATGGGACAATATTACCATGGATTTTGTAACAAAGTTGCCGCGGACACCGCGAGGTCACGATGCGGTATGGGTAATTGTTGACCGTTTGACGAAATCGGCACAATTCATACCGATTAGCGAGAAGTTCAAGATTGATAAGTTGGCAAAAATCTATATAGATGAAGTGATTTGCCGACATGGGTTACCGGTATCGATCGTGTCAGATCGAGATAGTAGATTTACTTCTCGGTTTTGGCAAAGTCTTCAAGAGCAATTGGGTTCAAAGGTACTTATGAGTACTGCATACCACCCGCAGACCGATGGTCAAAGTGAAAGAACTATCCAAACTTTGGAAGACATGCTAAGAACCTGCATAATAGACTTTGGTGGAAGTTAGGAAGATCATTTACCTCTGGTAGAATTCACGTACAATAACAGCTATCATTCCAGCATTCAGATGGCCCCGTATGAGGCATTGTATGGAGCACCGTGTCGTACTCCGACTTGCTGGACTGACGTTGGGGAAAAGCCGTTGGCTGGACCTGAGATTGTAGCACAGACTGAAGAAAAGATCAGACAAATCCGGGAAAACTTGAAAGTAGCTCAGAATCGACAGAAGCAGTACGCAGATAAACGAGTAAAACCGTTGGAATTCCAAGTGGGGGACATGGTAATGCTCAAGGTATCCCCTTGGAAAGGCTTAATTCATTTTTGGGAAGAAAGGGAAGTTGAGTCCTCGTTTCATTGGACCTTTCCGTATATCCCAAAGAGTTGGAGCTGTAGCGTATAGATTGGAGTTACCTGATGAACTTCATGGTATACATGATGTATTTCATGTGTCCTATTTGAGAAAAACATTGTTTGACAAGTCTCAACAAGTACCCCTTGCTGAAATTGAAGTAGATGAGAAGTTGAGATATCCAGAACAACCCGAGAGGGTGCTAGACCGAAAGGTAAGACAGCTGCGGAACAAGAAAATCAGCATGGTTAAAGTGCTTTGGCGACATCACAGAGGTTCCGACATGACGTGGGAAACCGAAAGCGAAATGAGGGAGAAATACCCTCAACTTTTTGTATGATTCCGAGGACGGAATCTTTTGAAGGAGGGGAGAATTTGTAACACCAAGATACTCTGTATATGTAAATATAATAAAAGGGTAATTTGGTCATTTTACCTTAGAAGGGTAATTTGGTCTTTTGGACAGAAAAGGACTTGATTTGTAATAATATTTTGAGTTTTGGACTTAAAATGTTATAAAAACTGGTTTTTGTCATAAAATGTGTTAGATGTGGCAAAAGCTCAAGAATTAGAACTCCATGGACTAAACAGCAAATTTTGGAAGTATAAATAGTGGAAAAGCTCTCCCACATGTGCAAAAAATCTAGAAGTCACGGGAGAGGGTTTTCTTGAGCGATCGTTGCAGAATCTTGGAGAATTCTTGAAGGTTTGAGCTTGGAATCCGATTATTGACTTTGTATTGAAGAATTGGAAGCATTGAAGTTTAGTATTTCAAGTTTTAACCAAGATTGTTCTTGGTGGGGTTTGTGGGTAAACTGAAATCTGCAATTTCAGTGAAATCCATGAAGTTTGTATATGATTTCTGGGTTCAAACATGTTCATATGATAAGAACATGCCATTGAAACAATTGATTTTGTTGATTTTGAAGTTTTGGGGTTTTTGGAACTAAGAACCCTAATTTCTGCAATTGATTGATTGAGTTGATTTCAAGGAGTTAAAACCTGGTATAAATGGAAGGTTTTAGTCTTGAAATAAACCCAAAATGATTAAGAACTAGAATAAGGACTTAATATGCAAAAACTGGACGCTACAGTACAAAATCGGACTGAGATCTGGACTGCCCAGGAAGTGCACGAGTCGTGCACTATATGCACGAGTCGTGCATGTCCTGCAAACCAGATTAGGATGCTATTTTAGCTACACACGAGTCGTGCTCCTATAGAGAAATAATTTGCACGAGTCGTGCATCCATTCAGGGGATTTTAAAGTTTGAATTCGATGCTAGACATATCCAAATGACCTCAAACTTCAACTACAAGTCCATGATGGTTTGAAAAGTCTTGGAAAAATATTAAATTGAGAATACGACTCTCCGGGGGCACTGTAGAACAATACGTATGCCTGGGGGAAGTGCATAACTTATGGAAAGATGGTAAATGGAAAGTTTAGCATCAAGACATTGTTTATAATGTTATAATATTGAACTCTTATGCATTAGAGTCAATTAAAATGATTGTTAACCTATAATCATTGTGAAAATGAATGAAATTATAGGTACGGGACAAGATCTTGCGGAATACATTGAAAGGCAAGAAATAACTAAAGCTAGTGGTAGCAAACATTCAGGTGAGTAATCTCACTTATATCCGATGTGATAAATATTGGATGAGCAGCTGCAGATGGAAACAGTTTTGGTGACAAATTTGACAGATTTCATGATAAAATAAAAGACAATACCAGATAAGCCATGAGTCTGATATAGACAAGAACGGAGCTGTAAGTCAACAATGCGACAATATCAGATAAGCCGTGAGTCTGTGATAGACAAGAACGGAGCTGTGAGTCAACCCTAAAAAGGCAATACCGAATAAGTCGTGAGTCATTGAGATGGCAAGAACGGAGCCGTGAGTCTAGGCAAAAGCGGGACAAACCCGTGAGCTATATATGATCATGTGATATGAGATAATGTATATTTGATTTGTATAGAGAAATTTATTCTTATACATGTTGTAGTAGATTTGATTACTCATTGGGCTTTATAGCTCACAATTTTATTTGATATGTCCCTGCAGGTGAGCGTGATCCCGCTAAGGGAAAAGATAAAGTCCGTGACTAAGGACTTAGGATGGTGAAGTGACAACCCGGCTTAATAGATGTATAATATCTTTATGTATTGTAATCCTTGATACACTTGTACATGTTTATGTTGACAAATACCCTTTCGATAATGTTTTATTGTAAAATATATGGTTTGAAGAAAAAAATAAAAAAAATTTTGCGGGGTGTTTTGTTAAATAAGTCGGGTGTTACAGTCATCATTGCGCGCTGGTTATAGTCGAAGACAATCCAGTGAAGTCTTTCAAGTGATGGAGCCAGAAGTGAAATTTGAAGTTCTCAACACAATCATTTCAACCCCAGAGAAGGTGAATCATAACTCCATGTGACAAGCTGTGTTGAATTCCTCCTCAATCAGTCCGTTGCTATATTTGCACCTTCAAGTGATTAAGAAGAAGATGTGAAGAGTCAGCTCCTTATTTCGGAAGGGCGAGTGACCTTTTATAAAGGACATCTCCCAAGACTCCAGTCAAAGTCAAAGTCAAATCAAAACTGGATGTGCTGATTCAAAACCTATGTTGAAGCCAGTACCTAATGTACGTTCAAAGTTAAACCTGAAGACAGTCCGACACCAAAGATGAAGTTGTCTCTGCAACATGCTGAATGATATTGACATGTACACCCGTCACTCGAAAAGTGGGAGATTGTTAAATTTCATCTGCAGTGTACAACCAAAGCCAAGTTCAAGACAGAGCTCGAAGTTAAATGAAAGCATTAAACCAAGGGGGACATTGTTGGGCCATAATTATGATTGGTTTAAGCTTTGCATTTAATCGGACCAAATTCAAGAGTTTCTAGGTTAAAACAAAGAATTTATTGGACTGTAGGGTGATTTCGGTCTGCACAGAAATCATCCATGATTTCGGTGGTGGCATGACTTAAATCCCTATGGATTTTGGTTGGGCCTCTCACGATTTCAGTGGACTTGGGTGAGAATGGGCTTAGGTCATAGGTTAAGTATAAATAGCCTTTATTGTGTCATTTGTAAGTGTTGGTCGAATTGGTAGCTTAGAGTGTTAGAGAGAATTTGTTTATTCGACCTTCAAGGAACCATATGTACCTGACTATTAATGAATATAGTGTGCTGTAAGATTAAAATTAACAATCAATGCTAACAACGAGAATAAACTATATGAACTTTCAATCAGTCGAATGATTTTATTCACCGTAAAAGAATAAGTGCTCCAAGTCTTTTTAACGACGAGCAACTATAAGAGTGGTACAATGAATATTCGACTGTTAAGGAGTACGTACTGAATATCTAGGGCTAATAGTGTTTTTATACTAGGATCTAATTGGATAAACACTTAATCCAATTAGTTACAGATAAGAATAAAAGCCCTATACATTATCTATAAAAAAAGATAAGTATGACTGTCTTCAGATAACCACGTTGACTTCGTATCAGTAGTCTCCGACTTCGGATCAACCTCTCTCTTCGCATATCAACCTTAGTACAGGAACAAAGGTACTTCGGATGTCAAATCTCAACACAATAAGAATCCTAACATTCTCCCCCTTTGTGGTGAAGATGCCAGGTATCCAAAGTCTATATCATATGAAAGGCTTTGGTCAGTTCCTTCCTTATTGCTATCCACCACTTCAGATGAGCAACCACTTCTTTCTTTGCTTCTTCTGAATTCTCATTTTTCACTTCAACTCAAGTTATCATTCCTTCAATGAACGTTGTTGGAAATTTCTCCTTTTCGTCCATATCAAAGAACAATTTCTTTAAGGCTCCCTTCTTCGTTAATCTGCCCTTGTAAACTACTCCCCATGGACTTTGCAAAATTTTTCCATCACTGTATTTGCTTATTCCAATGAGCTCTTTGTTGGCAGTTGGTACTTTTTCATTAAACAGCTTCGCTATCTCGAAATCATAGTTAGAGAAATTTCTGAGATAAGCACCCAAGAACCTTCCAATCAGCTTTTGACCTCATGTGAGTGCTATTTGCTTGGATATCTTCATTTGATTTAAGTTGTAGAAGCGTTCCACCAAAAGAATGAAGTCATTTGGGTTCATTAATGGAAAATCTGCAACTGTGAACTTGCTTTCAACTTTTTGTTCACCCCTTCGTACATGGTAGGTAAAGTTTTGATACACATCTTCGAAGAGTGTACCCATTTCAATCCGATCTAATCCAACAATCTTTGAAGAAGACCATACCTCAGTTTGATCAGCAGCCAAATTCTCATGGAATCTTGCTTTTTGCTCTTGAAACTTTCTTTTGTCTTTGGGATCAAACTCAAGATCAAATATGTTTATGGTGAACAGTTTCGGTTTGAATCGAATGTCTAATTGTAATTCCATTGAGTTTTCAGTTTCGTAGTATACAAGAGGCACTCTATCAAACATTTCTATTGCTGGGAAGGAAAGTGTCATTATCGTTTCGAATGTCCAGATTTTGTTGACTGGACCTAGGATAGCATTCTTCCCATTCTATCTCTTGATATTGAATACAGATGCCTTAGCTTTTCGTATTCCTCAGACTTCTGTTTCTTCTGTTCTGCTTTTGATAGCTCTTGCACTATCTTCTTTCCCTTATCAACAGAAGGACCTGTCTCTGGAGGTACTTGTGAACTTGTAGTTATTGTTGATGAAGAAAAAGGTGCAGAGCTCTGTCCGATTTTAATTCCACTGGTGAATCGTTTGATCAGGCTGGAAGTGGATCCGGTTGTAATCAGAGTTGTTGTAGAGACGGTTGTGTATAATGGAGCTGAGGTGAAGCCAAAAAGCGGCTTTGTTGTTTGTGCTGTTGTGATGGTTGAAGTTTGAGTTAGTGGTGCGAGAGTTGTAATTGTTGCTGTTGGTACGAAGGTGGTAGTGGTTTGTCTTCTGGTTGGTCGAGAACCTTCTCCCCCTTGTGATGAAGGCACGGAGGGCCTCGGAGCACCAGGCAACCGACTGACCAGTGAGAGTAACGGTGCAATATCCTTTCGGATAAAGTCAGTGGTTTGAGACACCAAGATTTTCATATGTTGTTGAGTGATGTTGTTTGCTTCTTTGTATGTGTGGAACTCATGCACCATTGGTTCGTACTCAGCAATTGTCTTTTTCGCAGCATTGAGATCCATCCGCAGGCTTGTTAATTGAACATCAAACTCCTCAGCGCTTCATATGGATAGGTTGTCAACCGAGGTGGTCAATGCAGCAAGCTTAGCTTGGACTTCGGTGTGTGCAGAATTGAGCTTTGTAAGGACGTCTTTGAGTCTTGCATTGTGCTGATCGTGGAGATGCTGAGTTTTGTCTTCCAACAGCTTTTCTAGTCATCTGTTTGACATCGGTTTCGACTAGCTTGACCGCTTCATAAAATTTTCGTTTGAACTTTCCCAGTGATTAATTCCTCAAAAGAGGTAAGGGAAGTCACCAGAGCATCAGTGGTAACCGCAGACGCTTTGTCAGAAGTGTAGGTGGTCTGGGCTTGTATCAGAACGTTTAGTTTCGCATTGAGTTGGCGAAACTGTTTCATGGAGACTAGGCTGGTGTCTGGTTCATCATCATCTTCATCTTGGATATTGATTGGGCCCGTCTCAAAGTAATCTTCCTCTAGTTTATCACTTTCATGGGAGGAAGGTGAATCGGCTAGATCATCCATGAAAAATGAAAGTAATAGAGGAGGGACTGCGGTTGTTGTTGTGAAGATGGATGTTGTGTTCGTTGGCGGTGAAGTTGGTGTATTTTTGCCAAACTGTTCATTCGATGTGAGATGTGCGTCCACATTAGATGTGTTCATAGAGGTCTCAACATGACTTGTCTCCACATTAGAAGTTTCAACAGAGGTCATATGTGTAGTCACCATCGGATTTTCAGTTGTAGTAAGAAGTAGAGTTTCAGGCGGTACCGTAGAAGTTGTTGTTCCGGTTGGGGATGGTGGTGTGATGGTATCAGCCGGATTCGTGTTTTCTTCCTCTTCCTCTTCTTCTTCATCTTCGGATCGTGGAGTGGATGGTCTGGAAGTCTGCATAGGATTCTTCTTCGATGGTTTAACTGCCTGAGTCTTCTTCCTAGTTCGTGTCTTCTTGGCTGGGACTTCGGATGGTTCAGCTTGTCCCTTACGTTTGCCACCCTTGGCCTTAGGAAGTTCGGATTCTGTGACCCTTGTTGATGATATTAGGACCATCGGCTGACCCGAATAGCATGACAGCACGGCTTGACGGCCGCTGGACGGCACTACTTGACAGCACGGCGTGATAGCCCGCCAGCCAGCCATGCCTGGCAGCATTGCTTGGCTGCATCTCCTGGCAGCTAGCTTGGCAGCCTTGCTTGACAGCACTGCTAGCTGGGCCCGAATTGGGCTGGCCCAAGGCCTGACTTAATTGTCCACTATAAATAGAACAAGAAGGAAAACCTAGTTCCTTAAGTTACAGCCTCCACTCTCCATTACCCTCTTCACACATACACTACGATGGTTCTTTCCGGCGAGAAGAAACCATCTCATCTCGCGTATCGAACTGACTTGATCGTCGGAGCCTGCTCCCGGGGCACATGCCCTGGGACAGTTCTAACGATCATCTTCTCTGATTGTGACTAGGATACAAGTCGGGAACTCGTTAACGGCACCAACATCAAGACCTCCGATCCAGATCCACCCGATGCCAGATCCGATGTCGCATCACTTGTAAAGACTCGGAGGGGTGCAGGTGTGGTGATTACTTGCGATAGTCGATCATGGTTTGATTATCGTCAGGAACCTTGGACAACATCGCCTCTGGAATTTGGGCGATGAAGTCCATCCTATCATCCGAATTTGCACCAGATGGGATTTGGACAGTACTGAAGTCATGAACGGGCAGGTCCGAAGGCACTGGTACCTTTTCATGGGCACAAGTAGCTTGGACGATAAGTGCCCAGAAACGTGTTGAACCGATGTCTGTGGCTCGCTTCGCATGATTCAAGTAGGTTGTGAAGTCTGTCCATAAGATCGAAGCATAATCAACCGGAACATTGTAGTAGATGCCATAGTGAAGCTGCAAGAATGTGTAGGCTGCAGAATCAAGACCCGAAGTCCTGCCTGAGAGACTTCGTACAAGAACACTGAAAAAGTATCCCCAGACTGAAGGAAGTCTGTTTTTCTTGAAGGAACTCATTCATCGAGTTATTGGCGTATGACCCATCTCGTTGAGCATGTTCAGGATTTCAGACTGAGAGGCCATCTGAAACCTTCCAGACACCGGTAGATGAAGGATTTTTGCAAATTAGTCTTTCTTTACCGTAATCATCTTCTTGTTGTCGTTGGCGGTGAGAATGTCAAAGGATATCAATTGACCATCGGCATTAAGTCGTGCTGTATGGTGTGCCCTGTTGACCCATATCTTTGGAACCTGAGCAGTTGCATTCATGGCGTATGAAAGTGGTGAATGTTGAAGACATAGCACCAGCATTGACATCGGTAATGAGTAAGCCTCAGGGTCGAGGTTTGCAATATGGTTTGTAGACATGGAGTTCAGATCAGGGACGGAATCGACATCGCCGGCGGTGAAGGAAATTTCATCGGTGGCCATTATAACGATTTAAAGGTGTGAGACTTGGGAGTATATGGGAGTGTTTGATTTTAGTTGCAGAGAGGAAGAAAGCGGAAGGGATGAATGAGGGGATTGTCTGGGTTATATACGGGAGTGATGAGTGGAGAGATAATGAGCATTTAATGCGCGTGTTTGAATGGTCGAATAGGGTGTCGCCACGTCATCCGTTAGTTGAGGGGACATTCCCTTTTTATCGTTGTGATAGCTGCATCACCCCAAGTAACCATTGTGGTTGATGCTTATTGGTTCCTGCATATCCCAACGTAAAACAAGAATCAAATATATCCCTGAAATCTCGCTGAATCCCAACTGATATTATGACGATCAGTTACCGTAATTAATTAATAAAAATAAAAATAAAAGAAAAATAAAAATATGATTGATGTTTTGGAATATGATATTGTATGAACCGAAGTCTGCTCATTATGCATTGTTGTCAACCATCCGAAGTTCTAAGACAAGGATCCATGAAGTTGTGAAATTAAGATTTTTGGTTCAATTCGCAGGATGAGAGCTGATTATCCTAGGAAGTCCGTATGACACATTGATATTCGAACAAGAGTAATGTAAGGTGCATTCATATGGTTAGTTGTACCCAGTGTGGTTATTCTACCATCGCCGTGTTAGTAACGTAGTTGTCTGGTTAAAGATTCGAAGTATTACGTAGAGTAACTTTAGATGACACATCCCAATATGAAGAGTTATTTTTCTGAATTTTTAATTTTTTTTTTGAGTTGAAGTTTGATGGGATTCTTTAAAAATTTATCTTTTCACCAGATGGAGTATTTGGACACGCTTTTCGGATGACAAGCCTTTGAAAATTGTGCACTACTCCACCCTTGTCATGGTAGACGGGTTACTGAGATGTTCATACCTCCAACCTGGTTCTCAACTGTGTCACAGGAGATCCTGATTGTTGCATTGAAGAAAGGAGGTACGCCTTGAGTACTTCGTATTGTGCTAATCTTAGTTTTGTGTCGTTATCGTATCCGAAGATAGACTTAAGGTATTGGTGAAGTGCTTTTCTTGCTTATTCTTTTGATTTTTGTCAGCTCTTTTGTGCTTATAGCAATTATTTCACTTTATGATTTTTACGTATTCAATTCAGCAAGATGTATCATAAATATGTTCATAAATCCCACCAGTTAAATGTATTGGAATTTTCTTGTCTTCGTATCAAGAATTGTCAAATGTGTTCATCCACGCAATACCTGGAATATATCCTGAAAAGACTAAGTCTTTCTGATTAGTTGTTTGCTGATACGAGGATAGAACCACTGGGTGCAAGTAAGATATGAGGTATACATGAAGGCTTGTACGAAGTATAGATATGTCACAAGGTCTTTAACCATAACCAGATCATCCGAAGTGTTACCAATGTTGCAATGCAAGTCCCAAATACCTCTTAGTGCTATGAGGTATGCGCAACAGACTCTAAAAACCCCGTTTTGTCCTTTAATTGTGTAGTAATTATTTTGCAAAGTTTGGTTTCGGATGAGAGTGACGTCAAGGATGTTATGAGCAAAAGTCAGTATTTACGTGTCATCAGAAGCGAACCGAAGCATCGGATGTGAATAGTGAATATTGTCATCAAATTTTGTAATCATAATACGTATACGAATGGAACCGAAGGTTCGTATATGAATAGTGTCGCTATCGATGACAGGTGTAGTTTTAAAAAAAAACTTAATTGCAAAAAGGAGAAAAATATAAAACCTAAAAAACTTAAAGTAATAAGTAAAGAAATAA
This sequence comes from Cichorium intybus, assembly GCA_023525715.1. NCBI lineage: Eukaryota > Viridiplantae > Streptophyta > Magnoliopsida > Asterales > Asteraceae > Cichorium > Cichorium intybus. The sequence goes on from CM042010.1 coordinate 84,116,990, forward strand.
ATGTGGTACAAAGTTTGTGGACTGAAGGTACTTAGCTAATTATATATTTGGAACTGCGGATGATACAAGCATGCCTAGTCCATGGATGATTCTTGAAAAGGCTTTCTCATCTAGAGCTTTGGTAAAGATGTCCGCCAGCTGATCATTCGTATGAACAAAATGAACTTCTATGTTTCCTTCTTCTACATGACTTTTAATGAAGTGATATCGGAGGGAAATGTGTTTTGTCTTCGAGTGTTGAACCGGATTGTGACAAATTCGTATAGCACTTTGTGAGTCACAAAACAAAGGAATTTTCCTCATGTGAATTGCATAATCACGTAGTTGGCTTTGGATCCAGATCATCTGAGAAGTACATGCAGCCGCAGCTATGTATTCGGCTTCGGCTGTGGAGATGGAAACACAGGTCTGTTTCTTCGATTGCCAGCTGATTAGCTTGCCGTCTAGAAACTGACAACCCCCAGAAGTGCTTTTGCGATCAAGGGCACATCCTCCTAAATCAGCATCGGAGTAGGCTTGTAGAAAGAAGCCTGAGTTGGCAGGGTACCATAGTCCAAGAGAAGGTGTGCGATGTAAATAGCAAAAAATGGTCTTTACGGCTGTTAAGTGGGGTTCTCAAGGATTCGCCTGGTATCTTGCGTAATTGCATACTGAAAACATGATGTCTGGTCGACTGGCAGTCAAGTAGAGTAGAGACCCAATCATGCTTCTATAGACTTTCTGATCAACGGCAGGTTTGTCAAGCGAAGGGGTGAGGCGTGTACCAGCAGCCATCGGAACCTTCGCATTTGAGCAGTTTTCCATTCCAAATTTCTCTAACAGGCTTCGTGTGTATTTTTCTTGGTTTATAAAAATGCCTTCAGAGGTTTGCTTGACTTGTAATCGAAGAAAGAAGTTTATCTTCCCCATCATACTCATTTGAAATTTACTTTTCATTAAGGTTTCGAATTCTTTTGAAAGAGCAGGGTTTGTTGATCCGAAGATGATATCGTCCACGTAGATTTGCAGTAACATGAGATGATTACCTACTTTCTTTCGAAAGAGAGTCGGATCAACAGATCCTTGTTTGAAGTTTGATTGTTTTAGAAACCGAGTTAAAGTTTCGTACCAGGCTCTTGGTCCTTGCTTTAACCCATAGACTGCTTTGTCAAGGATATAACAGTGATTTGGAAATTTGTCATTTACAAAACCAGGTGGTTGTTCCACATATAATGTTTCCTCGAGTTCGCCATTTAAAAATGCGCATTTGACATCCATTTGAAAAACATCAAAGTTTTTGTGAGCAGCAAAGGCTAAGATGATTCGGACGGACTCGAGTCTTGCAACAGGTGCGAAGGTTTCATCATAATCGATTCCTTCCTGTTGACAATACCCTTTGACAACAAGTCTAGCCTTGTTTCGTACAATGTTACCTTCTGTATCAAGTTTATTTCTAAAAACCCATTTTAGACCAACTACAGAGGAGTTAGCAGGTTTAGGAATTAGGCACCACACTTTATTTCTTTCAAATTCGGCTAACTCACTCTGCATGGCCTCCACCCAATCAGAGTGTTGAAAAGCTTCTTTCACAGTTTTTGGTTCAATTTTGGAAATAAAAACATTAAACATGCAAAAATCAGAACGTTTATTCAGTTCATGTTGTTTTGCTTTGAGTTGGGATCTAGTAAGTACCTTTTCATCCGGATCGCCAATTACCTGAGTCTTCGGATGATCGCGTGTCCATTTTTCAAGAGGAGGATAGGCAGGATCATATTCTGGTAATGGTTCTCCGTGCACCTCTTCAGTGTCAGATGGATAATCTGAAGATGATTAATTGTCTTCAGGTATATTGCCAGGATTTTGTTGCTCCCCCTCAACCGAAGCGGGCTTGACAGATGACTCCCCCTCAATAGAAGATGTCTTATCAGATGACTCCCCCTCGATATGAGATTCAGGTGAGACTATGGAGTGATTGTGATTCGGATTTAAAGGAGTGGTCTTAGATGAGGTCGCCTCTTCTGAAGGGTCCTTTGGGTTGTAGTTCTCACCCCCCCCCCCCTCAACCGAAGGATAGTTGTCGTTGGTAGTCTGTACCTGGTCATTGGTAGAAGGAGTTCGTTTGGATGAAGTTTCAATGGACTGATCATCATTGAGTTTATTGACTTCAGGTAGGTTGTTGTCATAAGCATTGGATTCAGCATGGATTGCACGATCAGGCTCATCAAATAAGAATGTAAAATAAAGATTGAACGCTTCCAGTGGAGTAATATCGGTTGATGTTTTTGGAAAGATGGGGGATCGAGGAAATTGTGTATCGGATTTCTTGATATAGTAATCATCAAACGTTAGATTAAACGTTTCTTCAAACTTTCTATTTGATTTGTTTAAAAAGCGATAGGCTTTCGCAGAGTGAGAGTAGCACAGGAAAACTCCATCATCGGATTTAGATTCAAATTTCGTAGTACCAGGTTTGAGTTTCATGATAAAGCATCGGTATCCGAAAACATGGAAGAATTTAACGTTTGGTTTCCTTTTGTTTATTACTTCGTATGGAGTTATATTGAATCGCCTGTGAATGAATGCTCGATTTTGAGTGAAGCATGCTGTTGCAACTGCTTCAGCCCAAAAGTACATCGGAAGATTCGCATAGTCAAGCATGGTACTAGCGGCTTCGCATAAGGATCTGTTTCTTCGCTCAACTACACCGTTTTGCTGAGGAGTGTAAGGGGCAGAAAAGTTATGAGTGATGCCCTTTTCCTTCAGATACGAGTCAATTGTTTGATTTTTGAATTCAGCGCCGTTATCACTTCGTATTGCTCGTACTGGTTTCTTGAGATGTAGTTCGATTTGCTTGATGAAGGCTATAAGCTCTGCTGGTGTGTCTGACTTTTGTCGTAGAAAGATTACCCAAGTGAATCGTGAAAAATCATCCACAATAACTAAGAGTATTTCTTTCCTCAAAGTGATTCAACCGAAGATGGACCACAAAGGTCAATGTGTAGAAGCTCAAGTGGTTCGGTTATCTTGGAGTCTATGGTTATCGGATGTGCTTGACATTTCTACTTACCATGCTCGCATGCAGCACACAAAGTATCATTATCAAATTTCAACGTAGGCAGTCCTCTGACTAGATCGAGTGCAACCAGCTTTTTGATATTCTTGAAGTTCAGGTGAGATAATCGTCTGTGCCATAACCAGCTCATATCCGAAGGAGCTTTTGAAAGTAAGCATATTGAAGGGGCTCCTACGATGGGCTTCATATCAAGTGGGAACATTTCACCTTTTCTCCTTGATTTTAGTAGAACCTCCTTGGTCTTTTTCTTTTTGATGATGCTGTCATTTTCATCGAATTTTACTTTCAATCCTGTACCTACCACGAGTTAAGAGACACTAACCAGATTGTGCTTAAGTCCTTCTACATAGGCAACTCGTTTGATAGTAAACTTTCCATTTGTTATTTTCCCATAACTTTTGATTGGACAAGTGTCGTTGTTTCCAAACTTAACATCTCCTCCATCTTCCAAGCTTCTGAAGTCCCTTAAGTATTCTATTCTCCCTGTCATGTGTCTTGAGCAGCGACTATCGATATACCATTCTTTGTCGTACTGCTCATCAACCATTACCCGCAATTTAGAGAGAGATTTCAGGTACCCAACATTGCTTGGGTCCTTGAGGGTAAGTATTCGGATCATAGATCCAAGAGGCGATCATATCATCCTTTTTGGTGCCAGAAGTTGAGGCAATGTTAGATGAAGGTTTTGGTGTGGTGATTTTAGCTACCCATTTTAAAACTTGTTTTGGTCTTTGTTCTTTTGCTTTTGAATTCGTTAATGGGTTCGTTTTCACAGGAATCCATCTTTGATTTGAAAATAGAGTGTTTCCAGACGAAGTACTACAATTGGTAGTTTCGCATAGCGACTCCTCATAAGCAATTTTAAAATCTTGAATGGTTAAGCTTTTATTTTTGAACAAATCTGTGTTCTTGTCTAACCAAACCTGAAACGTGTCTACTGGGTTGCTTCCCTTGGTAAAATTTTTCTTTGTTGGTTTTTCATGTGTATTGTTTGAACACTTAGGTTTAGCTGGTTCAAAAACAATCTTTTGTGATTTCTTTGAAGAGTTATTGATTGAAATCGATTTTTGTTGTTTTAGAAAAGCCTTCTGTTTGTTTTGAAGATCTCGATAGTTTTTTCTTCTTCTGTTATCGTAGAATTTTTTATGCTTTTCGACCGAAGAGTGTGTTTGATTTTTATTTGTTGCGAAGTTTCTTGTATTAGAAAATTTTCGATTATTATGAAAATTTCCATTGTTTGAAACATGTCGATTGTTGGAAAAACTGCGATTGTTTGAAAAACTTCGGTTGTATGAAAGATTTCGATTGGTTGCAAAGCTTCGGTTATGTGAAAAATTTTGATTCCGTCCACAGGTGTTCTTCATCTGATGCATTTCTTGTTTTCTTTTATTAATTCTGATTTCTTTTTCATCATTTAAGGTATTTTCTAGCATTTTATCAGATGAGAAAAAACCTTCGGATGTGACATTCGCATTGTCCTCTTTTATAAGCAAGTTAAGTTCGCAACTGTCTTCTAGTGACACACCTTGTTTAATAAAAACATTGTTTTTGAAGTTGGCAACCCTAGGATACGTGCATGCAAGTTCGACAAGCCTTTTGCTTTTGTCAGCACTGTACTTTGAGTAGCTATCCGAAGTATTCAAAATTTGAAAAGATTTAATTTTATTATCTGAAGATTCCTGTTGGACCTCAGAAGTCCTTATGTTTTCTTTGTTAGTTGCACAAGATTCAGATTTACTTAAAGAACAGACTATTGAGGTAGTTTGTTTTATTAAATCACTGTAGTCTATTTCTTCAATGTCCGAATCAGTGTCATCATCAGAAGTATTAACAGTAACATTCTCAGAATCCCTTTTTATTGCTTGAGAAATTGTAGGTAGAGACTTATCCATTACTTTTAATATATCATTAGGGCTTAAAAACTTTTCAAATGGTACAACACCATGAGCATAAGTTGGATTTGGTATTTCGACTGAAGAGACTATAGATTCACATTCGTATGAGAGTGAATCTACATCTTTTAGCTTAAATTCAATGAAAGGTAATAACTTTTTGTGATGATCCAAAGTAATATCCGAAGAGTGATAAATACGTGTTATAAATGCATATAGTCTTTTCGCAGTTTCACAAAAAATATTCCTTTGTTTTAATAGTAATTCATTGTTCTTTACATATTGTTCCCTACTTTCCTCTAGTATGTCTATTCTAAGTTGATTCTTCTCTAGCACCCCACGCATTCCTTCAAGCCTTCCCTTGAGCGAAATTACTTCCTCCTTGGCCTGACACGCATCACTATTTGCTGAAACAAGTAGTTGATTCATATGCAGACAGTCAGAAGTAATTTCGTTAAGGTCATTAATAAAGAGTTCTTCAAGAACATTACAGTTTTTGGAGAAAAAGAGATACCTGTTCTGGGATCATAAGCTGAGCATTGGATGAAGAGTTTGTTCCTTGTGCCATAAGACAGACACCAGTAATCATAGTTTCCTTTTCTTCATCCGAACTCTCATCATCAGACCATATTCCATGTCCAGTGTAAGCAGCAAACATTGCCCCATGAGTTGGTCTACGAATTTCATCGTCATCACAACCAGAAGACCAAATCCGATAGGTACCATCACCACTATTTGGAGCTACCAGTGACAAGCTTTGAGTCTTCGCCCGAACCTCCTCCAGTTTCTTCGTATAGTATGCTTCGTTTTTAACTCTGTCCTTTTTCTCATTAGCTTTCTTCAGCATGCAGTCTTTGGCTAGATGATTCTTCCCATTGCAGTAATTGCAGTCATATCCAGAATCACCCAACAGCTTCTTTTCAGGCTGTGGTATTGTTTCAGGCTTAGGTTTAGAGAAGTCTACTGCTTTGGATGGCTGTTTTCCATTATTAAAGTTTCGATTAAAGTTAGTTTTATTTAGTGGTATTTTCTGCAAGGACTTATTGTTGTTGGAATACAGTGCCTTCGTATCACTTTCTTCTTCCTGTTCACCTTCATCAGCGTCGGTGACTTCATCAGATTCAGTTTTTGAAACGAAAGCAAGTGTCCCAGCATTCGATTGATCACCGGCTTCATCTAGAACATCATACTCGTATGATTTGAGTAGATTATAGAGTTCTTCAAGTGAGTAGGAATTAATCTTCTCATGAGCCCTCACCATCATGGTGATTTGCTTCCACTCCCTTCGGAGACATTGCATGAATCGAAAGTTAGTTTCATGCGAAGTCTTAGAGACTCCATGTTTCTCCAGTTCATAAACAATGTCTATGAATCTTTCGAACATCTGATCAATCTTTTCATTGTCCAGTTGTTTGAAATTGCTGAAATCAGCCAGAATATTGTTGACTTTGCTTTCCTTCATGACATCACTGCCTTCGTATCTCATCTTCAGTCTGTCCCAAATTTCGTTAGCAGACTTGGACCCTCGGATCAGATTGAAAGCAATAGGAGGCAAACCGCTCTTCAGTTCTCACATACACCGTTTATCGTTCTCGATCTTCCCCTTGTTCGCAGCAATAGTGGCTTCAGTCTCGACATGAGGAGTAGCAGATTCACCAGATTTAGCAAATCTAGTCTGGACATTTGCAGCAAAAGGACCATCCCTCAGGGATCTCAGAAGATCTTCATCGATGCCTGATAAGTGATCCTCCATTCGATCAGCCCATTGATCGTAGTGTTCAGGAATCAGCATAGGTGCCTTGTTGTTTGAACCAAGCAGGGCGGCGTAACTCATCACGGCGTGGTTCGCGTTGTAGGCCATTGAAAGATTAGATCGTTGCCGGAAAATTATCAAGACTAAAAAGTTCTCTGAAACACGGAAGAGCAAATCCAAGAACAATTTGAATCTACGAATCAAAGAAAATAGATTTTTAATCTCAATATTAGATCAGCAAACAACCCGCTCTGATACCACTTGTAAGATTAAAATTAACAATCAATGCTAACAACGAGAATAAACTATATGAACTTTCAATCAGTCGAATGATTTTATTCACCGTAAAAGAATAAGTGCTCCAAGTCATTTTAACGACGAGCAACTATAAGAGCGTTACAATGCATATTCGATTGTTAAGGAGTACGTACTGAATATATTGGGCTAATAGTGTTTTTATACTAGGATCTAATTGGATAAACACTTAATCCAATTAGTTACAGATAAGAATAAAAGCCCTATACATTATATATAACAAAAGATAAGTATGACTGTCTTCAGATAAGCACGTTAACTTCGTATCAGTAGTCTCCGACTTCGGATCAACCTCTCTCTTCGCATATCAACCTTAGGATAGGAACAAAAGTACTTCGGATGTCAAATCTCAACACAATCAGAATCCTAACATATGCCTTGAAGGTTTGTAGTAATTCGTTCTTGTTTGTGTTTCGTTATTATTGCTTGATTGGATTCTGCACAATCAAGTGATTGATTGATACCAAGTAGATCTAGGATTGTTTGGGACTAACACCTGCTTATGATATGGTCATGGAAGGAGAAGAAGTTGGTGGCTGATAAGATACTTGTGGTTCGAGAATCCGCAGATGGGTTTCCCGAGGACCACCGGGTATTCCTTTTGGGAGGTAGATGAAGATTCAGATTGAATTAAGTGCTGCCCTGATAGTCAAGGCGCCATATCACCTTCTGCCACTCGAGATGCAAGAAGTGTCCAACTAGCTTCGGAGTTGTTGGACTAAGGAGTTCATTCGACCTAATAGTAAATTAAAGGGGCTGTTCTGGTATCGATGCGGTCGACAACAAGGAAGCCTTAATCTGCCAATTTAGGAGCAAGAGGACTAGGAGACTGTGTGCAGTGTGTAGAGTATGGGAAGAAGACATATCAAAATGGTGTCTTGGGGATTACGACCAGTAGAAGGACCGAATCAGAAATGGAGGGAGCGTTTTCATTGTGACCAGATAGCTGTTGGGTTTTATGCAAACTATGAACTTGAAATCTTAAATTCACATGCACCCTGTAATGCTTTGAAAGCAAGCACCACAAGTATTGTGCCTCTAATGGTTCACACCTAGAACCAACCAAGCAAGAAAACAAGAGAGGAGAAGGGTAGAAACCCTTAGAATTTCGTGGCTTATGAGGGGGGGAGGCCTCTATTTATAGTTGACATCGCAGCGGTCGTCATGCGGTCAAAAATAAGAAAATGCTTAACACACACACTTAGCACAGTGGAAGTCAGGGTCGATCCACAGGAGTTACGTGGTTGAGACAGGTGACAGATTGCCAACTGCAGTGTCACGCTACAGTTAGAGGACCTAGTTCCTAACTTTTTACAAACAAAAGCAATCAAGGGCAAACCAAACATCAAACACAATCCAATCACTCAAAAATTCATTCACAAGCATAAACACCGAAAAACTGAGCAATTAACATAAACCACATGATTACCATTAACCAAATCAGATCCAAAAGGTTCAAAACAGTAACCAAACTATTAAAAACAGAAATCAATACTCAATGTCAATGGTTGTCACTCCCAAAGACACTAGCCAACTATCACTAACTATTTAACTAATTGAAAACTAAAGATAAAAACATGAAAATACCAAAAGATGGTTGCTGAAGCTAAATCTCAGAGTCAAAGAGCCTTGGGGGTCGATTTCACACCAGGTCTTCGCTACTTTTTTCGACCTAAGAGCCTCTATTTATAGTTGCAAAAATCTCGAAGCTGCGCTGCGCATAAGTGGATCCCGCGGCGCGTGCACGGGTTTATCCCTGTTTTATCGGCATTTAAATTTTCTCCACCGCCTCATAACCGCGTCGTGCCTTGATGAATTACGCGGCGCGCGTACGTCTTCGCCTGATTTTGCCTTGATCTTCAAACTTCTTCCAAATTGCACGCTTTTGGTCCGTGTTTTCATTATTTCTTTCCAAACAAGTGTTGGCACGAAAAGTGAGAATACCACGATATATATGATATAATTCAACTAAGAATAGGGCTCAATAACGACTAAAATATTTGATACTACTCGACGTTGTCAAACACCTCACACTTGTGCCTTGCTTGTCCCCAAGCAAGAGAGTTTTTTAATAGATTTTAACTAAGAATCAAACAATTTTTTACTGTGTTCAGTTTCAAAGTTTATTACCTTATGAGTTAGAGTGAAATAGTTCGTGAAAACATAATCGGAATGTTCTTTGGAATTCATGGCTTTCTAGAGAACCCTTGATTACAAATTTTCTGTCCATAATGGAGTGTACGTACTCATTCAGATTCTAAAGGCCAATAAAGAACTGTCCATGACTTTCGATGTTGTCCGTGTAACGAGCTTTCAGAAATACCATCCCAGACCAGACGATCTTAGGTGGTAAGGTGCATAAGCCCCACCCATTTTAGACCTACCGGCTCGAACAACAAAGGTCACAGATTGACAATTCCTTCCTAAATTCCAATCTTAAAACGGTCCAATCTTCTAAACTCATAAAACTCAACTTATTTGACTAAATTAATAGCATGATAACAACTAAATAGTATTCCTCGAAAAATTCCAATGCTATAGACAATCATAAACTATCCGTTTCAAAATTACAATCTATTAAAATTTTGAAAAAGTTGCTAAAAATTTTGAAAATCGGTCATTTTCCGCAAAAATTTCAAAAACTACTCTTTCGACCGTCCACACGCCACACTTAAAACCGTACAACGTCCCCGTTGTACAAACATTATTTAGAACAAGGGAGAAAGAGTTACCCCTTTGGACGGTAGATTGCTTGATTGGTACTTGGTGTCACAGGTACAAATACGAACAAAAAGGTCAATTTAGCATTCTGGAGTTGTAGCTCAACAGTGAACACGCCGATGGTCAAGACAAGTGGAGGGGGCACGGTGACCCCACACTTGCTTGAAACAACTCCCCCCCAGTTTTTGGTATCACATGCATGACTCACAAAAAAGATTAAAAGCAAATAGACAAGATACAATATAAACAAAAGATAGAAAGTGTCATAAGTACAGTATAGATATCCAAAAGAAGAAAAATAAGAAAAATACATCAATCGTCGACCTGGCGGGTCCCAGATGGACCTGCCCCAGCATCGCCTCCGGAGGGGTGAGGTGGAATGTCATCAATCTGCATCCGGAGCAAGATCGTCCTCAGTGTCTCCGCCATCCACTGGTCATGTGCCTCCCTAGAAGACATCCTCTGTCTCAGGTCCTGGATGGCTGCCAGCACATCGGATAGCTGTGGCTGTGGCGCTGGCTCTGCTGGTGCTGCCGGTCTCTGGCGTCTCGTACCTGGCTGGGCGTATGCTGGCTGGGGAGCCTGGGGTGCCTCGGTCGCCATCCTCACGTACTGGCCTGGGCGCTGCTGCTCGATAAGCACCATGTTCTCCAGGGTTCGCGCCGTAGTGCGAACTGGAGGTAAAGCAGTCAAGGATGCCACAACGGGAGCAGTAAGGATCCGGTGCGAACGGGCCAGGTGGGTGATGTAATGCCCGCAGGCCAGAGGACTGCTGGATGATGCACTCGTCGCACGGGTGGATAGGGAGACAGCTAGAGCGAACGGGAGGTGAAGGAACCTGGAGGGGTTAAGGAGGACCCAGAGATATGTCATGTCCTCGCCGGACACCTTCTCGCCCCCCTCCCTGTGCATGATGGAGGTGGAGACGTTGTGGTGCATGAGCCGGGGAAGCGGATCACGGAGATGGCTCTCCCTGGATGTCCCCGCCTCATAGAATATGTTGGAAAAGTTTGCCCAAACATCTGCATTGGCATCCCTGGCGGGCTGCCCCTGAACACACGCCAAAAGAAAAGGCGCAAAATGCTGGTGCTGGAGGTCCGCCTCCGTATAGATGCCTGTGCGCCTCCCAAAATCCCGGAGATTGCACTCCCTGGGGACTCCCCCAATCGAAATCGGACGAGTCTGGATCTGGCCTCTGTCGAACCCGGTGAAAAACGAACGGTGGACAAGAACTCCAAAAGAAGCTCAGTGTACACAGTGTCGTCCTGGTTGGCCATAAGCCTATCCCAGCCTCGACACGTGAATGAAGCATCCCCGTGGGTCCATGTGCGGTGGAGGAATGGCTCAATCTCGCCCCAAAGCCCCGCATCTCCGAGGATATCCCTGTCAATGATCGTCGCCTCGAGAACCCGGCGACCTATGAGTGCATCCCTCCAGCTGGCAAACTCAACGGAGCTGTCCAATCCATTAGGGAACTGGAGAAACTGGTGATCAAGTCTGAACGACATATGCACAAAAGAAAATAGCCACAAAAATTTTTCAATTTTAGTCCCTTTTCTTCCCCACCGCACCGCGGCGCGGCCCAAGAACCATGGCGCGGTGCGGCGAGCGGCTATTTCCAATTTCAAACCCCATATCACGATCTAACCTGTTTAAACTCAATCCAACTACAATACAAGGTAGCCTAGGCACCGACTAACTCATCTAGGGTCATTATTTGGCAAAATAAACACCCTACGAGTCAGCATTGGCGATTTCTAAGTGTTTAGGTTTTTGAAGAAATCAACCAAATCAACTGCCTAATCACTAGTTTTAACAAGTAAAAGCTAATTAAAATGACGTACCTTGGTGGCGAGAATGAAATGAGCAAGAAAAAACACGAGAAATTTTTGATGATCAGATCTCTGCGGCGTGGGTGTGTGTGAATAGTGTCACGGCTTACCTTATTTACGAAGGAAACCGACCGATCGATTCCCGCGGCACGAATATGAGCGAACCGCTACGCGCGTACCCCTAAATCAACCCCTGTGCATCGGGTTGGTTTACGAACCCGCGGCGCGCAAATCGCCTAACCGCGACGCGGTCATCAAAAATCCAAATTCTTCAAAACAACCCCACACTTGCCTTGGACCAATAATACCTGCAAATGACGATGATATAATTTTCCTAGTTACTCCTAAAAATACAGTACCTAACCTATGAAAAGATGGGTTGCCTCCCAACAAGCGCTAAGTTTAACGTCTTCAGCCAGACATACCATTCCTACTCCTACTCTTCTTGAATTCCTGATGGCATCTTCTTATGATCGGGCGCGAAATTGTGGTCCATAATTGACATCAATGAAGTGAGTTGAGTCATCCTGTCACAAACCCCGCTAATCCATTGTTGCTGGGCTTCCAGAAGCTGAAAGACCTTTGCTTCTCTTTCCCTTACATCTCTCTCGTATTGCTGGTGCCTTGCCTCCAACATCTCCATCATGTCCAACAGCTGCTTCTTGTCAATGGTGGACAACGGATGCTCCTTTGTTTCCTTCAAAACTTCCTCTTTTCCTCCTTCTCCTGTTCGGGTCCATATTTTTCTTTTGTCCCTAATCCCAGGTTCCATCAGCAAGTTGTTGTCCAAATTCTTATCATCATACCCTTGAGGTAGAGATATGGGACTTCCGAACATATTTAACCTTCTTTTCCTCGACCCAAAGAAGATATCCAAATCTCCTGTTTTGAAATCGATAATAGCGCCGGCCGTAGCCAAAAATAGACGTCCTAATATTAACGCGGGTGCATCCTCCTGTCTTTCGTATTCCATAACTAAAAAGTCCACTGGGTAAAAGAAATCCCCAACTTTCACTATGACATTGGTCATATTACCTCGGGATACTTTGGTTAACTGATCAGCCAGCTGTAATACGGTCTTTGCCGGCTCTAATTCCTCATTCTTGTACTTATCATACAATTATCCCGGTAGCACATTCACACTTGCTCCCAAATCCAGTAAGGTGTTCCTAATGACCACATTTCCTACAGTAGCAGTAATCAGTGGTGACCCAGGATCCTTTTCTTTCTTGGGGAGTGTTCCCAACAGTGCCTCACTAGCTTTAATTGTCAACCTCACAGTGTTAGGTGTGGGAGTCTTGCTTTTTCCATTTTTCTCGTACATTTCCTGAAGAATTCTTGTATCCTCAGGAGCGTTCTTAAGTTCGTCCCACAATGGTTGGATCATCGATAGCCCCGTCGATTTGGGCGCTTCCTGGGTTTTCTTTCCCTTCTTATCCTTCTTCCTTTGTTTAATTCCAGCTATTATCGGTTGCTTTTCCTCTTGGACATCCTTGTCCTCTTTTGGTTGAGGTTCCTTTTCAACGGAAATTTCCTTTAATTCCGTGTCTTTCCTATTCTCCTTTTCAATTTCTTCCTTTTCCTTAACTTCTTCTTCCTTTTCACTTTCAGCCTCATCTCCTGATTCTTGCAAATCTTCCAGGGTGACTTTCCTCCATTCAGCCTCGACAGTGTTGACATGTTCCTTTCCGGCCCTCTGACCATGGGTCGGATTGACTTCTGTGGTACTGGGCAGCTTCCCATTATCACTTTTTCATTGGTCTTCAGCCATTTGGGCGATTTGCCTCTCCATATTGACGATGGCTTTCGCATTGGCTTGCGATTGTTGCTGCGTTGTGTTGAACATCTCATACATTTTCGCTACCAGATCCTCTTGAGTTCCTGGGGCATTGTTGATAGAGTTGTTGGGACCCCTATTGTTGCTGTTACCATTTCCATTGGCATTACCACTATTATTCGCCGGTTGATACTGGCTGGGCGGGTTGGATGATTGCCCTTGGTAGTTGTTCTACCTCTGGTGATTGAAGTTCTGCTGACCTTGGTTATATAGTCTATAGGGTCGTCCATTGTTATATTGACCTTGACCCTGACCATAGACTTGATTTGCTTCTTGAGTCTTTGGTCCTCCTTGACCTCCTTGTGATTGACTCTGAGGTCCATTATGCAGAGTAGACACAAGTCTATCGAATTTCTTATTAAGCTCGCTTATCTCCTTCTTTATATCCTTTTTCCAGTCGGCATCGGCTCCTACTGCTGCAGCTGTGCCTACCGTCTTTCTTGTGGAGAAGTTTGCCTTAGAGCCATTACTTAACTGTTCCAAAAACTGCCAAGCCTCCTCCGGGTCTTGCATCATAATAGTGCCACTAGATGATGCGTTAATCATAGCTTGGTTTGGCTCACTTGCTCCTTCAAAGAATACCTTGACCAGTTGCCACTTTGGAATATCGTGATGAGGGCACGACCTCATCAACTCCTTTAGACGATCCCATGCTTCATGAAAAGCTTCTCCAGGCTTCTGCTGAAAATCCTGAGTGGCCCTCCTGATCTCCGTTGTCTTGCTTGTCGGATAAAACTCTTGTAAGAACTTAGCTTTGAGTTGGTCCCATGTAGTGATGCTATTCGATGGCAAAGACGTAAACCAATATTTGGCTTTATCTTTCAGAGTGAATGGGAGCAATCTTAATCTAAAAATATACTTATTGGTGTTCCTAGGGGTGTTGGCATTGGCTATGGCTATAAACTCATACAAGTGGCTGGAAGTGAGATGCAACCGATTGCCCCCTCGGTTGTGCAAAATACAAGGGTTGAACAGGATTACCGTAAAAATGATGATCATTGTATCTCTGCTGACCTTGTAGTGGTTGATGCTGATGTGCTCTTCTTGGAGGTCCCCGACCTCGGTTCCATGGTTGCTGTGGTGCTGGTGGAACCCATCCTTCGTCTTCATCCTCATACCTCTCCTCAGTCTCTTGATACTGGTACTGCTGCTGAGGAGGTTGCTGATATTGTTGCTGCGGTGGTGTAGGTTGGAATGTGGTTTGTGGTTTAAAAAGTACCGGTGGTGGTTGTGAAATGGGTGTCTGCTGTCTAGATACTTGGGTGCCATCACGGGTCGGCGCTCCCCAAGACATGGCAGATGTAAATGGGTTTGTGGATTGTGGTTGGGATAAAGGTTAGAATGGCGGAATCGATGGCGGAGTGCATGATCGTATTGGTGCAGGGGCTGAAGCCGCACCACCAGTAGCACTCATGCTCCCAATATGAAACTCTGAAATTGGGGGAATAAATGACATCCCCGTTGCCTCACCCGAGGGTTCCTGGGCAACACTCACTATACTGCTACTGACATTACTAAAACTCATTGTATTTAAACGCCTACGTGCACGGATCTTGCGCGCAATTCGCTCAATCTCTGAGTCAAAACGCAAAGGGGATAATTGCTCACCCCTACGGGTACGCATGCACAAGTGCAACACGCACGAAAAAAAAGCAAAATTACTAACTAACTGAAATCTCAAAATCAAAACAAAAATTCAGAACCTAAAAGTCCTACAGATCACCAATTCTCAAGCTCACAACTTCCCGGCAACGGCGCCAAAATTTGACATCGCAGCGGTCGTCATGCGGTCAAAAATAAGAAAATGCCTAACACACACACTTAGCACAGTGGAAGTCAGGGTCGATCCACAGGAGTTACGTGGTCGAGACAGGTGACAGATTGCCAACTGCAGTGTCACGCTACAGTCAGAGGACCTAGTTCCTAACTTTTTGCAAACAATCCCAAAAATCATAAACTAAAACAATTCCAAGCAAGCATTAAGTAAACTAAGCTACTAACTAAACCTTGTTGCCTACTGAATCAGAAGTACATCTCCAAATCAGAAGCAATCAAGGGCAAACCAAACATCAAACACAATCCAATCACTCAAAAATTCATTCACAAGCATAAACACCGAAAAACTGAGCAATTAACATATACCAAATGATTACCATCAACCAAATCAGATCCAAAAGGTTCAAAACAGTAACCAAACTATTAAAAACAGAAATCAATACTCAATGTCAATGGTTGTCACTCCCAAAGACACTAGCCAACTATCACTAACTATTTAACTAATTGAAAACTAAAGATAAAAACATGAAAATACCAAAAGATGGTTGCTGAAGCTAAATCTCGGAGTCAAAGAGCCTTGGGGGTCCTTTTTTCGACCTAAGAGCCTCTATTTATAGTTGCAAAAATCTCGAAGCCGCACCGTGCATAAGTGGATCCCGCGCATGCGTGTTTATCCTCGTTTTATCGGCATTTAAATTTTCTCCACCGCCTCATAACCGCTTCGTGCCTTGATGAATTCCGCGGCGCGCGTACGTCTTTGCCTGATTTTGCCTTGGTCTTCAAACTTCTTCCAAATTGCACGCTTTTGGTCCCTGTTTTCATTATTTCTTTCCAAACAAATGCTGGCACGAAAAGTGAGAATACCACGATATATATGATATAATTCCACTAAGAATAGGGCTCAACAACGACTAAAATATTTGATATTACTAAGCGTTGTCAATAGTCTCCAGGTGATAAGTAATAAGGAGTATAACTGCCTTATTTAAGATCCTGATATGATAAGGCTTTTATCATATAACTGAATCTACTTATCAGTGCCATAAACAATACCAATTCCTTATGTGGATTTCAAAACCCTAAAGGCCTTAGGCCTTGATTTCGTCCAACCCACCAAGCCAACCCTAGTTGTCTATTGCTCAACTATTGAACAATTACAATTCATCCCCTGCACTTTTAATTAATCCAATTAATCCTAAAATTAATTCCAATTAATTTTTGATCAATTATTAGTTAAATATTATGATTTCTAATTAATATATTATTCTCATAATATATTAATAAATCATATTTCTCTCTCTCTTTAAGTTATCTTGTCCTTTGCTAGGTTTTGAGGGCAACACAAAAGAACTGTGCTGTCATCAATTAAGCATATTCCTAAATTATAGACATGGCTTAGACACCTAATCCAATAGTCTCCCACATAAGTCTATGACTATAATTCAATATAGCTTCTAAATTGACCAGCAAATTGTAGCTTGCAAAAGCATGCGGCATAACTCTGACCCAGTCAATTCTGTGTCCTAAGATAAGTGATCATATGATCCTCCGTTTTACAATATATAATTTGGACTAGAGACATGGATTAGAATCAATCTCAGTCCAATACTATGTTTCCTGGTTCCATGATTTGTGATGATGTAGGACAATTAATTGAACACATCAATTTAGTCCTGGCTAGGCCTAGCACTCTAAGTCATCACCAAATAATCGAGGGGCCCATAGATATCGCTTTTCCCGTTAGGGCAAAAGGAACGAATAAACTTTGACTCATATGCTTGTGTCTTTTACTCATCAAATCGCGCACAACAATACGTTTTATACCATCGAGTTACCGATGCGTTTACGCATTATCAATGGCAACCGACTTGTAAATTTCAACTCATATGTCTCCGTTTCAAGACCATAAGATGTTATCGTCTCAAAATTACTCGTGATTAATCCATGAAGTAATTCTCTGAGTGCGGGTTGGTCCAATACTCAAATCTTTATTTCTAAGCACTCATGAACATTGAAGCAATAGCATTGCTATGTCTAACTCCTTAGACAATCCTACAATTCAATTCATGACGGTCTTAATTCACTACTTACTTCCAAAAGTATGAGCGACTATGGAATTTTCGAATAATCATATTATTCGGGAAGTAAAACATGCAAAAGCGAAACATAAAGATCTGACTGGCAGCTACTCTTGCTAATTACCAAGTCTTTACTAGGTAATCACCAAGTCAGATTCATTATAATATTGTTATATTTGTTTCTTGGTTTCTATTAATCTTTCAATTAAGATTTATATGTCTATATGACCTTACTCTTTCTATGTATCCAAAATGTCTTACATTGATACACTTTATTGTAGATAATCCAATCGGACACTTTTCCAATGATATCTCAATTTATCATCTTGTCTTTCTCTCTACTAATTCCGTTCCGTAAATGGTGGTGTGTACTCTGACTTCTCATGGTTCTCGGGATCTTTAGTCCAGATGACTGCACCCTAAGACAATTTCAAGGTGTTATGATGTGCCGGTGAACCACACACGCTCCATCAATGCACTAATGAAACTCTTTAACCATGAAGTCCTTTAGCACCACATACTGATGTAAATAATTACAATTTTGAAACTCCTTTCAAATTATTATTACAATCACCCCAATCATTTCTTAATGATTTCTCACGTGTATTTAAATAATCCGTCTAATATATTCAGCGAGGTTGTATCCTGAATCCAACTTACCATGTTCTAAGCATTAAGTCATCAGGATAAGTCCATGACACTTATGATCTATCCAATTTGTGGAAGCTCATGGGATCAGATCTATTCAATTCTGAACTTTTCAGAATCTGAGGATTATTTCTAATCCTTATGTCATGACTTTCGAAGACTATTTCCCATGCATCTTGAATCGTATCAAGATCATGCTCATAATGGCCAGGTCTATACTGAGAATTTCATCTATCTGATAGATGTTTGTAACTACGTGAATATCTTGTATCTCTTTTAGATCATGCCAGTTCATTACACTTTGTAATGACAAGAAACTCTTTTCCCGAAGTCATCTTGAATCTTATCAAGATCACACTTACAATGGCAGGATCTACACTGATGATGTCATCTATCTGATAGATGCTTGTGACCACCTGAGTATGTTGTATTCGTTCTAGACTTTTCATAGCGAATCATCTCTTAATGCCAAGTCATTACACTTTGTAATGATAAGAGACGTTTCCTAGAAATGGTATGTAACTAACATACATTGATGGACAGATCACAACGACACTCCTACTGGTTTTGACACGGTTATAGGACTCCTTTAAGCTATTCACAACATCCAAACATTTGGAAATTTTTTTTGAGAATCCAAATATCCTCTCTTGCGAGGTGCCCGTGAGATGAATCTCAGGGCTTTATACCTTTCTGTATATGCATGCTCTTGATGAATCCCTATTAATGTGCCGGTAAACCACACATGCTCCACTAACGACTCATAAGGTGTATTACAGCAAACAATATCCTTTCAGATTTGTTTCAATTCTGTTGAGAGCGTTTTTCAAAAATCAATCGCATGGCTTTGAGTATCGCATCACTCAACTATTCTTGCTTAGAATGTAGGTACGTATCTATCTATGTTGCCTTCTTTTGACGATTCAATTACTCCTACTAGTTCTAAGGCCAGGTGTAAAATCGGTTAATTATCACATAGATCGGGTCTCGCCCTAAGGTTCTCTTATTTGGCAGCAACCGAGGTCACCAATGCTTCCAAGTAGTAGGATTGCTTATCCGTACCAATCTTAGTGTTTTACCACTAATCGGTATGTCACCCAGATCAGGACGGTGACTAATACTACTGGTTCGTGAAGAGAAGAGTATGCCAGGTACAACAAGAATCCTATTCCTGGTCAAGCCCTAGTGATGACTAGAGGTTCTTTCACTTGGCTAATCCTTGAACACCTTAAGCGTCATTCTTACTCCCATTGTTTCCTTAGAGTGTGTGTCCTTTCTTAAAGAACTCCTTTTCTGGGACGGCCAATGAAGCGACACTACTGATCAGGTTTAGTCCAGTCATGAGGTTCTGACGAACGCTTCATGACCCTGAACCCTCTATTTACAAGTGGGGCGAACCCAGCTTTACACTTCAGATGGTGTCTGTGCAACCTACTTAGTTTAAGATGTGGTTGGGATATGGTTTTGTGGTGTGACTGGTTGAATGATAACGCCTAGTAATATCAAGTATTTTAGGCGTTATTTAGCCGTGTTTTAGTTAATTTATCTTTATTAATTGGCTAATATCACTTACTTTTGTGCCAAAGTGCTTGGAAATGTTTTTAGTGTAAATGTAGGGGTTTTACTGCAATTCTGGAGAAGTTACGGAGCAAAACGAACAAGAAAAAGAAGTCAGCAGATATTAGCGTCGCTAACTTTTATAGTTAGCGTCGCTAATGTTCGCATGAGGGAAAATCTGGAAATTCAAATTTCGAACGCACGCGAGGAATCTTCTAGAAGCAATATTAGCGACGCTAATTTCCATATTAGCGACGCTAATGTCAAAAAATGATAAAATCTCCATTTTTGAGTTTTAAACTCCGAAAATTCAGGCTGAGCCAACATGCGCACCGCGGAAAAGGCTATGCCGCGACGCGGAAACCCTAATTTCGCACCATTATAAATACCGGAGTCCCGTACGACTTTTGAAGCATCCTGGGACGCAAAGGAGGGATCCGAAGGCACAATTTCGTCAGTTTTTCAGTGGGAATCAATATTTTGGTTAGTAATTTAGTTTTTCTCTTGTTTTATCAACTCGGTATCGAGGCATTCCGCAACCGGGATTTCCATCGATTACTTGATGTTCGTTTAGATTTGTAGTTTCTGGTTTCAGTAGTAGATAATTGGTAGTTTAGATCTGATTTGATTGTTTGGATATTGGTTTGATGTTTGATTTGGATTTATAAAAGTAATCAATCGGTTTGATGTTATTTTGCATTATTGATGTTTGGATGTGTTTTGATTGTATTGGATTGATTGTTTGCTTCTGGATTCTGAATTTAGTTTCTAATTTCAGTAAGGAATTTAGTCTAGGATTTGATTTGGGTTAGTTTAGTTCATGTATGATTTGGTTTTGGCACTTGTTTGGTATTTTGCTTTTATTGGCATTTGGAAAAGTAGAAACAATACCGCTGGCTGTAGAGTGACACTACAGTTGGTATACTATCGTCTTGTCCTAACCACCAAACTCCTACGGATCGACCCTGACTTCCACTGTGCTAAGTGTGTGTGTTAGGTATTTTCTTATTTTTGACCGCATGACGACCGCTGCGATGTCATTGAACATCTAGTTTATTGAAACTTATTGAAAGTGTATCTAATACATCGAGGATCGAACCGTTTCGATCAATGCTCGATCTTCTTCCCTAAGACACATTATAACCATTAATGTTCTTGGAAGAGGATGAACTGTGAAACATTTTCTCAGTTTGCATTTTTCACTCAGATTTTGCTAATCTTATACTTCCTTTTGAAGTCCTTGAACAGTTCAAGGTTTCAATCAATCACTTATTTTCCGATAAGTGACGTCATATTTGTCATATTGCTTGGCAAATATTATGAAGTATAATTAATTGTGTTTTGTTCGTAGATTCGAGCAATTCACTAATGTGTCCATTGCCTATAATCTTAATGTCTTTTACATCTCCATGTAAATTTATGATTTTGTTAATTTGTTCAAGATATGCATTCTTCGGTTGACTCTAAGTCAACCGATTCCAAAATCCTATCCATTGGGTCTTTAGGTGATACATTTCTTGCAACAATCAATTTTATTAAGAACTTACTTCATCATGTGACTCTAAGTCAAATGATTCCAAAGTCCTGTTCACCTGGATCTTTGGTTGAAGCGATTCTTATTAAAATTTAACTTTAACAATCATATAACACAATTATTAAATCCAACACACTTTGGATGCATCAACATTCACGTTATTACTATTAATGCAATTAACACATTCATACAACATTTCAAGGATAATTTAAAGAAAAATGGCATTTTATTAAAATCAAAAAATCCTCGAACAATGTACTATATGATAACAATGTCATACGCATCTACAAGCTAATAACAAAATCAAATATCTAACTAAACTTCAAAACCACACGAGCTCATGATCCAATCCGAATGCGTTCCTATGCATCAATGTCCTGCATCCTATCGAGTCCTTGCATACAAGGCAATTGTGCCTATCACATTCTATATTAACGATCAGGAGTTTTGAGTTTTAGATATATCTGAGTTGCCAAATGATTCGGCTTTGGAGCATCTTCCAATCTTTTTGTGATTGTATCCGTCCTAGTGGATTCCCAGTTTGAGACATCTCAGAATGGTCCAGACGATCTGGATCATTTCTCGATACGTCTTATCTCTGGACTTAATCCCAAAGTAGCTGAATCACTGGAACTATGCATCTCCATGAACGACTCTCACAGAGTCAACATTTAATGCATTTCCATGATAGTATTGTCCTGGTTCCCTTTCCTGTATATCTAGATGAACATATCGTACTGGCTAGTCAGCGAGTCGAGTTAATGCTCAACTCCCGATCAAGGGGTGACCAAGTTTATACACTCCACCTATGTGTCCCTTAATCATGAGAGCATGCGGATCGACGCTACTTCTTCAAGCTTGCGCACTTCAAGCTCTTTGAAGATCCTAGTTCGTTCCTTTTCCTTAACCAGTCGTGCTAAATCCTATGACCCCATGAATTCGGAATCACTGTGGATGTCGGGGTCAATGGTCAATAGCATGAGGCTACGAACTTCTATGGATTCATTAATCAAGAAGTGATGCTCATCACAAAGCTGCTATGTGATGTCATGCTTCGGGGAACGGATACTCAATCAGACATGGCTTGCCAGCAAAACGGAGAACCATTCTCATTTACGAAGTCATTCATAGTTCAGGCCAGTCAGCCTTTCCATATTTAATAGGCACTTTCTGAAACTCTCAGAAATGGGTGTTTAGAGGAGGAGTAGGAGAGTTGACGCTGAGTCCAGACATCAATCAAAATTTACTAATTTAATTTAATCATTTTTAAATAATTGCCCAATTATTATTTAATAAGACTAGGATCCAAAATGCCCCAACTATGGTGTGAACAGGGATGCCGTAATCACAACATAATGGTCATTAAGGTAGATATACTTTTATCAATTTCAATTTCCGTGAAATTCCTAGATCTGTGAGATTCATTGACCGAGGCCAATGGCATGTTTAATCTCGGATTATGCTCTTCTATTTGTGACTGAGATGTCGAGGATCACAAACAAGATGTGAATAACCATGCAAATCACTTGGTAACCTCAGTGTCATTTATCATCTCACATTGATGTGCCGGTTAACCACACAAGCTCCATCAACAATGATAATTTATGAGATACCCATTACCACTCTTTATGAATCCTTATTAGCGTGTCGGTTAACCACATGAGCTCCACTAACGATTCATAAAGTGTAATGTGTGACTTCATGGGTTAGCATACTATTCACATTTTCCTAAAGTAACTAGATTGGGTTTTATTGAATGTTCTAGTACTTTGTCTAATAGCATTATACTTTTAATGAGATTAGGTTCGTCCTATCAAATCCGTTCTCCTAACGACAGTCCACTGATCAAGGGAGCGGTGGGTGAGAGTGGACACCAATTCAACCGCCATTTTATAGGCAGTTTCCTTATACCCCTCTTATAGACCAGTTTTCTGAATGAGGCATACTAGCGATTTGACTGACTTAATCTTATACATATAGGTATTAACTTTTAATAATAATATGTATAAGGTGTATTTTAAACATTTTAAAATATTTAGGTTCATTTTTGAAATTTTCGAAATTAAACCAATTTTAATTAAAATTTAAATGAAACCTGAAGTGATTTAATATTTGTCTTTTAATTAACAATGAATTAAATTAATTAAAATCACACAAGGATTAACAAATTAAACAATTTAATTTAATCCTATTCCTTGCCCACTGAGTTATCGAAAAAAAAGCAAAGGGTTTCTATTTATTAAATAATCATATTTACCAAAAATAGAAAAACCCTAGAGGAGACTTCTAATTTTCGAAAACTATAGGGTGGAGGCTAGGGTTTCTAAAACCCTAGCAAGAAGTCGACACCTTGAAGACAAGGGTTTTAAATTCAATAAACCCTAATAACAATTCTTCTATTACAGCTATTCAACAGAAAACAGATATAGCTCTGATACCACTGTTGGGTTTTATGCAAACTATGAACTTGAACCCTAATAAGGACCTATATTTTCTGAATGAATCTATAACTAAGAGCAGTTTCCTTATACCCCTCTTATAGACCGGTTTCTGAATGAGGCATACTAGCGATTTGACTGACTTAATCTTATACATATAGGTATTAACTTTTAATAATAATATGTATAAGGTGTATTTTAAATATTTTAAAATATTTAGGTTCATCTTTTAAATTTTCGAAATTAAACCAATTTTAATTAAAATTGAAATTAAACCTGAAGTGATTTAATATTTGTCTTTTAATTAACAATGAATTAAATTAATTAAAATCACACAAGGATTAACAAATTAAACAATTTAATTTAATCCTATTCCTTGCCCACTGAGTTATCAAAAAAAAAACTAAAAGGTTTCCATTTATTAAATAATCATATTTACCAAAAATAGAAAAACCCTAGAGGAGCCTTCTAATTTTCGAAAACTACAGGGTGGAGGCTAGGGTTTCTAAAACCCTAGCAAGAAGTAGACACCTTGAAGACAAGGGTTTTAAATTCAATAAACCCTAATAACAATTCTTCTAATACAGCTTTTCAACAGAAAACAGATCTAGCTCTAATACCACTGTTGGGTTTTATGCAAACTATGAACTTGAACCCTAATAAGGATCTATGTTTTCTGAATGAATCTATAACTAAGAACATAAGGTATATAATTAAAATTATATTCTATAAAGCAGTTTAGAATTTCATACCTTTAATGATTTGGAAGCAAGCACCACAAGTGTCGTGCCTCTAATGGTTCACACCCAGAACCAAGCAAGCAAGAAAACAAGAGAGGAGAAGGGTAGAACCTTAGAATTTCGTGGCTTATGAGGTGGGGGGAGGCCTCTATTTATAGTCTCCAGGTGATAAGTAATAAGGAGTATAACTGTCTTATTTAAGATCCTGATATGATAAGGCTTTTATCATATAACTGAATCAACTTATCACTGCCATAAACAATACCAATTCCTTATGTGGATTTCGAAACCCTAAAGTCCTTAGGCCTTGATTTCATCCAACCCACCAAGCCAACCCTAATTTTCTATTGCTCAACTATTGAACAATTAAAATTCAGCCCCTGCACTTTTAATTAATCCAATTAATCCCAAAATTAATTCCAATTAATTTCTGACCAATTATTAATTAAATATTATGATTTCTAATTAATATATTATTCTCATAATATATTAATAAATCATTTTCTCTCTCTTTTTAAGTTATCTTGTCCTTTGCTAGGTTTGAGGGCAACCCAAAAAGACTGTGCTGCCATCAATCAAGCATATTCCTAAATTATAATCATGGCTTAGACACCTAATCCAACAATAGCCACGTCAAGGATGAAGGTCCTTCGGATGAGGACAGGATTTAGCAGCCCTTGAGGGGGGAAGATGAGAGTGGCATCGTGTACTAGAGCTGGTATGTGGTTATTGATGCATTGGGTAGCTTTTCACCATGGGTTAAAG
The DNA here is from genome assembly GCA_023525715.1 of Cichorium intybus. Lineage (NCBI taxonomy): Eukaryota > Viridiplantae > Streptophyta > Magnoliopsida > Asterales > Asteraceae > Cichorium > Cichorium intybus. Next base: position 84,141,928 of record CM042010.1, read on the forward strand.
ATGTCTGGGATATTAACACGGCGTAGTCGTTGATGCTGTCAAAAATACTATATTTAACCTTACTAGTCCACTAGCTAGTAGTAAGTAATGGTCGAACCGTGGAATCAGTGGATGACAATCTGTGTTAAAATTAGACCAATCTATAGTGTCACTCTATAGACGGTTTCTGTCCATACACTTTAAAGAACCGAAAAACTCGAAAATGCGAAATACTAATTATTGTTCTAAACTTGATTCCAAATAACATGCAAACAAGACAAACCAATCTAATTCTGAGATCCAACTCAGAAATCAGAAACTAAATAACTCCAGCAATCAATTCCAACGAAAACAATTATCGAACCAAAACTATAATCGAACACGAAAATAACTTTAAATTAAACTTGCATTAAAACTAAAACCGAAATCAGAGCCGAATGCTTCTGAAATCAGAGATAACATCCAAATCCTCGTGGTCAACGATATTCTACAAATCAGAAACCTTGATTGCACGAAAGAACAAAAATCGAAAATGAAACGAAATAATAACTAAAACTATCAAACTACCAATTGTAAATCACTATGCTACGAATTCTGAGTCAAAGATGCATGAGTTCCACTTAAAGGTCGAATCTTCGTTCCCGAATCAAGAACCGGGACCCTCTATTTATTGTTGCTGAATTTGCCTGTCCGCATCGTGGCAAGGCCTTATCCGCGGCACGGCTTATCCACAATGCCCGTTTCTTCGCACTTTGAAATTCAAATACTCACCCGGTATCACAGCTCACCGCGTCGCGTAGCTCCTCTGGGTACGTGGCACGCGTGTTACTTTGACCTGAAGTAGCCTTCTTTCCAACTTTGCCAATTTTTACGCTTTTTATCCTATATTTTCCTGTAATTTGCACAAAGTACCCTTGGCACGAAACGTGAGTAACATCATATTTTCAGAAGTATATTTTATTCAAAACGAAGCTCAATAACGACTATAATACTTGATATTACTAGGCGTTGTCAAACACCTCACACTTGCGCCTTGCTTGTCCCCAAGCAAGTAAAGTTTTTAACAAATTTTAACAAATACACAAACAATTTTGATCGTTCTTCTGTTTCAAATTTATTGTATTCAAAAAGTTAGATGAAAATGATTTTTGAGAAAAATGACCAAAATACCCTTTGGGAATCACGACTTTCTAAAGAACCATTGATTACAAATTTTCAGTTCACAAGAGTGCACTTACTCATTCAGATTCTAAAGGCCGTTAAGAATTATCCATGACTTTCGATGTTGTTCGTGTAACAAGCTTTCAAAAACACTCTCCTAGACCAGACGATCTTAGGTGGTGAGGTGCATAAATGCCCTACGGGCCACCCTTTTCAGACCTACATTCTCAAACAATAAAGACCACTGATTGATATTTCCCTCCTGAATCACAAGCCTAAGATATTCTAAATCCAGAATTTTCTAACTTCCAAGCACTCAACCTATTTTAACACAACATTAGCATGCTAACAACTAAACAATATCTCTTGAAAGATAACATAGTGCTATATCATTCAAAACCTACTTGTTTCCAAGTTATAATTTCTTAAAAATTTTTGAAAATTGCTAAAAATTTAAAATTTTAAAAATTGTGTCCTTTTTTGCAAAAATTCAAAAATATTTTCGACCGTCCCCACCCTACACTTTTAAACCGTACAACGTCCCCGTTGTACATAAAAATTTCAAAACAAGGGAGAAAATAGTTACCCCTTTTGAACGGCGAATTGCTTGATTGTCGAGACCATATGTAACAGAGTGAACAATTGCGTATCTTGGTACATTTATCCGGAGTTGGGGCGCAACAGTGAACACGCCTAGCATAACACAAGTGTCGGGGTACTGTGACCCCACACTTGCGTTATGCAACTCCTCGGTGGATTCCATTGGTAACTTGCAACATAAATACACTTAAACAAATATTAAAAGAAAATAACAAGTAAACTACTCAATGTAATAGTTTATATACAGAGTGTTCAAAATAACAAAAAGAACAAAATACTATCAATCATCCTGGTGCGTCCCAGATGGACCGGCACCATCATGGCCTGTTGCTGGGAAGGGTGGTGGCTCTAATCCAGACTGGATGTGGGTGTTGGATTAGGTGTCTAAGCAATAACTATAATTTATGTATATACTTGAATTGATGGCAGCACAGTCCTTTTGGGTTGCCCTCAAACCCAGCAATAGACAAGATGACTTAAGAGAGAGATTGATTTATTAATACGTTATGATGATAATATAATTATCGGAAATAATAATATTTAGTTAATGATTAATCAGAAATTAATTAGAATTAATTTTGGGATTAATTAAAAGTACAGGGGCCGAAGTGTAATTGTTCAATAGTTGAGCAATAAATGAATATGGGTGTGTATATGTATTTGACGAATTTAAGGATATATATATATATATATATATATATATATATATATATATATATATATATATATATATATATATATATATATATATATATATATATATATATGGTAATGATAAGGTATTTGAATTATGTGATAAAAAGCTTATCGTATATGAATTCAAATAAGGCAGCTATAAGCCTTATCACTTATCATTCTAGGGCTATAAATAGGGAGCCCCAGCATCCTCATAACTTACGCTAATTCTACGAGTCCCCTCTCCTCTCGTCAAGTAAACTCACTTCGGAATCGAGAGTTGATCACCTCATATACGTGAAAAACTTCCCCTCAATGTGTCATCGGTCTTCAAAAAATATGATCGTAAATAACCCGCTAAATATGAGAATGCGCTCAATCGGAAAAATTCAATAAAAACTCCCCTCGACTTGAGTGTATTCATCAATGCTCAAAAATTCGGCAAGTTACATATAAAAGATATGAATCATGGAATGTAAAAATATTTTCCGTGTTCTTGTTCATCTTTGTTTTCTTCACCGTTCACCAAAAAAAATTGTTTAAAATTTGGGTTTAGGTTGGTTTTGAATTTTGGATGTTGGGCTGTCAAAATCAGGTTTGTTTAGGTGTGGGCTGAATTTGATTTAAGTTGGGCTAAAGGGGATCTGATTTGCTGTCTTGGGCTGGGATCCGAAAGTTAGAAGATGGGTTCCGATTTTGTTTAAGGTTTTGGCCTTTTGTGTCCATCGTGCCTTTTTGTTGACTACGAAGTCAACATGACTTCATCTTCTCCATCTGAAGGCATCTGTAACGCCTTGTTCCCCAGTCTCATTAAACGACGGAAGAGAAAGAATTTGGAAGGAAAGTCAAAATATTTGGTGTTCCACAAATTTTTTTTGGAATGATTGTGAAGGAAAGGAAGGGATACGGGAGGATCCTTATCCCTCCAAAGTTTCCTCCCAATTTGGACGGAATCAGATAGAAAGAAATCGCATCCCTTGTATATATCTACACTATTGACGAAATTGCCCTCAAAGATCTTATAAATTTTATACCTGCGTATTCTTATCACCAAACAAAGCTGCGCTTTCCTCCTCTCCAGGCTGCTACTGCGTATTCTAGTTGCTGAAGGTTTGAAGTTTGATAAAGTCCAGGTTTCTCCTCTTATTTTTTTCTGTTACGTTTTTTTCCCGCTGCTTGCAACAGAGATGCGTTGTATTTTTTTCTTGCCATGCTGCGTGATTCACCATGATATGATCTGTTAAAACTTGTATTTTCTCTTGCCATGCTGCGTGATTCACCTATGGACTACAGCCTGCTGCTGCGTATTGTTTTTTTCTCTTCTTGACATGCTACGTGCTTCACAATCTAGTGTTAAAACTTGGTTATGATTTTGGCTCATTCACGATGATATGATCTTTTAAAACTCCTGTTGATTAATAAGTGATGGTAGTGGTCTCTTTCTCATTGGTGCTACTGTGGTTTCTTGTCAGATCCCATGTGGTGTTATTGGGATTGCTTTTAGAAATAATAATAAAAAAAGATATTGGTCTCTAGTTGTAGTTGTCTTTATTAGTGCTGCTTTTGGAGCTTTTTCTGCATACACACGTTGAGAGATATTGAAAAGTGCCTCCTTCTCTAGTTGTAGTTGTCTTTATCTAGCATTATATTTGTTATTGTTTATTAGAATACTATAATTTGAAATAAAAACGTAGGATGACACGGAATAAATATATATACTTTGCAATATGCATTTATAATGCATCCTAAGAATGTTGGAATACCTTGCATAAAGAAAGAATTATAGTTAAAAAGTTATTATATTCTATAAAATTAAAGCAAATAAAACTAAGTAGGTATATAATTCGTCTACTACGTCAATGAATGATTAATGACTAAGATTCTTCTAGGCCCTAACATATTATATTTATGTTTGTTAGATTTACAATGGATAATATGTTGCCCACACCTGCTCTTGTCCTGAGAACCAGACAAATGCAAATGGCAAATTTGGTTTGCTTGTTGATGATTATTCTGACACAACGTAGACTTTCCAAAAAAATCTCCTACTTTACCTACTAAAGAAGTTATTTTACGACGTCAACGTGTACGAGAAGAGGTGTTACACGACCTTTCACATGGTGGTAAATGCCGCGAGCTTATCCGTATGAGTCTGCAAGCTTTTAAGAAATTGTGCACCATCTTAGAACGTGATGGTGGTCTTCGACCTACTAAACGTATGTCCGTTGAAGAGCATGTTGCAAGATTTTTGCAAATAGTAGGTAATGACTTGAGAGTTAGATTTGCTTCTTGGATATAACAGCGTTCTAAATCCACAACAAGTAGGTGTTTCCATAGAGTTTTACGTGCGGTTATATCATTAGAAAGTCGTTATATTCAACAACATAAAGGTGATGTTGTCCCGAAAGAGATAAAAGAGAAAAAAAGATTTTATCCTTACTTCAAGAATTGTATAGGGGCAATTGATGGGACACATGTCCGTGTGAAAGTGGCTAATAAGGATGCCCCCAGATATCGTGGTCGCAAGGGATACCCGACAATAAACGTCTTAGCTGCTTGTTCATTTAACTTAAAGTTTATCTATGTTTTAACTGGGTGGGAGGGTACTGCATCAGACTCTAGGATACTGAAGAATGCATTAAATAGAGAAGATAAACTAGTAATTCCAACAGGTAATCTCTAATACCAACTTTCATTTTGTATGCAATCTATCATTAAAAACCTAATTAAATCTTATTTATAGGACGATATTGTTTAGTAGACGCGGGTTTGCCTCATACGGGTTCCCTGATGACGCCATATAGAGGTGTCAGATACCATTTGAAAGAGTATTCCGCTCGGGGCCCAGAGAATGCAAGAGAGTTGTTCAATCTTCGACATGCGTCATTACGTAACGCTATAGAACGGGCATTTGGTGTTCTAAAAAGAAGGTTTCCTATTATAAGAAGTACACAGGAACCATTTTATGATTGTCAAACACAATCCGACATTTATTTGGCATGCAGTATTTTACATAACTTTTTGTTAGAGGAAGATCGTGACAAAGATCTTGAAGATGAGGTCCTACAAGAGTTGTTAAATGGACTGATAGAGGAAGTGCCACCTAATTCAAGAGTCAGACATGATGCTAGCAATGAGACAGAGCAACTGAGGGACTCAATTGCAAACCAAATGTGGACTAATTACTTGTTGCATCCTAACAATGAAATAGATATGTCAAAGTAGTTCAATAGTAGTTCATTATAGTAATTCAATTTGACTAGTTGTGTTTTCACTTTATTTGTGTTATTTTGTTTTCGAGCATCTTATTTATATATTGCTTATAGACTTTCTAAATTTGTAATTTTTATAACATGTATGGTGCATTTATTTTTGTTGATACATAGAAAGTGATGAAGAGCAAGCAAGAACTCGATGGAAATGTTGGTAAAAAAGAATCGCAAAAGTGGACAGAAATGATGGATACTGCTTTTATTCAAGCAATGGCAACACAACACAAAAAAGGCAACAGGATTAGTGGAACTTTTACTTCACTAGCATACGCCAATATGGTGAACGAGTTGAATGAAAAGCTTCAAATGAATTTAACAAAAGATAATCTAAAGAATCGTTTGAAAAGTTTGAAAGCTTATTTCTCACAATGGCATGATATGTTTAAGGGGGCTTCTTTGAGTGGGTTTGCTTGGAATTCTAATACCCAACTAATTGAAGCGGAAGATGATGTATGGGAAAACTTAATTAAAGTAAGTGTTCTTCTTGATTTATTTACTTCTTTATATGTTTATGTTATTATTCATAATATTAATTGTATTTGGGTTTTTTAAATAGTCAAAGCCTGAAGCAATTTTGTGGAAGACTAAAAAAGTGGCAAACTACGATAACCTAGTGAGGTTATTTTCGAAAGAAAGAGCTAATGGAGAACATGCAGAAACAGCACAAGAGAGAAATGCCCGAATGAGTAAAACTGCAGATATTAAAATAGAAACTATTACAGACGTGGACGACTTATTGGCCAGTAATGACGTAACACTGGAGAAACAACACAACGACGATGATGATGATGACATTCAAGTCCTATCTCCTAAGTGTTTTTCACCTGACCAAAATTCAAGTGTGAAGAAATACAAAAGTAAAAAGAGAAAAGTTCAAGATGATATTGAAGAAGAACCGATGCAAAAAAAGATTATAAATCTTTTTGGAGATGTGGCTAATGCAATGAGGGAAAGTAACAAGATTTTAGAAAGAGCTTACCATCATGAGTATACCGGGGATGAAATCTATAAAGAGTTGGAGCCGTTGGGCTTGGATCCCAATGAATTACCGGGGGCTCTTATGTATTTGGCGCGTAATCAAGCAGATGCAAGGACATTGTTTACCAGTCCACTAAGTATACGGGTGACTATACTAAAAACAATGATGGGTGCGGGTAAATGAGTAAATTTGGGTGGTAGTTCTTAATTATTTGTTAATTTTGACATTATATCTTTGGATTTTGTTTATGGCTTGGTTTTTTGAATTCTGTTTTTGAGATCATTCTATCAAAATAGTATCGTCCAAGACAATTTCAAATGTTTGGTGTAATTCAAATGCGTTGATTTTGTTCATTACCAACTTATAGTAGTTATGGTTTGGTCTCGGTTGTGAAATCATCATGTTTGGTGCGAAAAACATATTAGGGGTAGAATTGTAATTTTGTTAGTTTTATTGATGATGATTGGAATTTAAATTCTATTATTTTTGTGCGAAAATATATTGAAGATTATTGGAATTTAAATATTATTATTTTTTATGCGAAAATAGATTAGGGGTAAATTTGTCAATTTATCGTGTTCCTTTCTCTTTCTTTCAACTCGGGAACAAAAAAATTATTTTATTTTATTTTCTTTTCCTCCGAACTCGGGAACACAAAAGTGATTAATCCTTTCTTTTCCCTTCCTTTCTTTTCTCTCCGTATCTTCCTTCCCTTTCATTTCTTTTCTTTAATGAAACTCGGGACCACGGCATAATTGCTGATTCACACCTAGCAGATTCGATCACTGGCAAGGCAACAATAATCCGAAGGCCTTCGGAATCACAAAACACCATTTGTCATCTCCGATTTTGTTCAATTCGTTACCGCCGAATGCAACAGCCCTTCGTCTCCAATTTTGTACATCCGACTGCACCATCTTCTTCGGCGTCGAATCCCAAATGATGTCCTTCGTTTCCAACTCACAGAACTCAAGTATACACTCGTTCCACCCTTTTTCCTTTACAATCGATTTCCACTTCGTCGTTTGCGATTATCGCTTCAGCATCAGTATTTTTCTCGCTTTTCAATCGTAAATTTGTAACAACCCCGACTCCATCGTCACAGGTTTTGATACCCATCGCTGTCTACACCCATGGTCAACATTCCATTAAAATAATCTGAGTTGAAGATCAGAACGGAATTTCAACACCAAAACCATCGTCAAAATGAAGTTCATCCAAAATAACAATACCTTCAAATATACATATGAACAACAACAATCGCAAACAGTTCATGTTCATCGTGATTTTCAGAAATTTAATCCTCAATCGATTAACACCAAGGTAATGAGCAGCGCTCACTATTTCTTCACCTTTTTGTTCATTAATATCCCCAATCACAAGTACTATTCAGCTAACTGAATACCCAACCGAGGATCTGTGATTGTTTCCGTCAAAGGCAACACCGACAAGTTCAAGAACATCGACAATCTAGATCTTTGACGAACAACCATTGAATAAAAAAAGGATAATGAGTTTAATCTGGGTCGGTGTACTTATTTTTCTTTTTGCCAAATCATATGTATCTCATAGATTATCAATTATAGAAATATTCGTGTTTGTTAATCCTTTACTGGTAAGGTTATGAGTATCAATTCTGATTTGTAGGTTCTTTGGTTATTGTTGAAACATGATTGAGAGAAAAAAAACGAGCAGGAACGAGAACCAAAGTTTGATTTCGAGTTTAGATCTGGAAATGAATGTGTCGGTTTGCGAATCAAGGCCAAAAGACGATATGAACAGGAAAATCAGTAACAAAATCGATATCATCAATTCATCATAAGTCTTTACACCAATTTTGAGTCAAACCAAAACGAGATAAGAACTGTGGATTGCAATAAGTGATTTGAATCCTAAAAAAAGGCATAAATCTGGTAACAAAGGTTTTGGGCTTAAAGATAGGACGATGAACAGTGAAATGCAGATCTGGTCATATTCTGATGAACAATAATGAATCATAACTTGGACTCAATCAATAAAACTCAGATCTAGAAATATATAGATTAAGGCACGACAATAATTCCAGATCTAGTCAAAAGAATGAATATGATAACCATAGATGAATAACATGATGAACAATAACCCAAAAAGATAAATAAATCCAAAAATTCATGAGAGACTCACCAACAATCATTGAAACATTAAAACAATATTCAAAGGTTGTCAAATTGAGATCGTTTCCTTGAAATAATCGCTAGATCTTCAAGGTACGGCTTTGATATCAATTGTAAAGTCGGATTTGAAGTGTGCGAAATAATAATAACGTGAAGATCGAAACAGATATCCAAAGTGCTGAATGATTAATATTCAAATATAATCAAACATGTGAGAGTGTACAAATATCTTGCATAAACCACCTACACCTCACATTGTGAGCTCTACTTAAAATGTAAATAAACTAGACTATATATATGTAGGCTACAAGATTAGGGCAAGGCCTGTCACACCCCCAAACCAGGATGGCGGAAACGTATGAGGGTGGATGACTTCATGAACAGTATCATAACAACGTTCGTACAATAGTGATCAAAGCAAACACATTCATCATATATATAATTGTAAATGTTACATGAGTTCAAAAGATTGTACGTTTGAAATACAATTACAATATGATATCAAATTACATAGTATGACACCGTAACGACCCATCGTCAAAGCTTGTAGTTACCTTATCAATTTCCTGATAATACAAGTAGTTTAAAAGAGTGTCAACAATTAAGTTGGTGAGTTCATAAGAGTTTTGTATGAGAAAATACATTTCTTCGTAAAAGATAGTATTGTAATCCGGAAAATCCAATATTTTCTTATAAAAGTGTTGTAGTCTTAAAACTCAAAGACAAATAATGTATAACGTGGTTTTAAATTTAAAATAAAACTATTTAAAATGTATATATCCACGTAAACTAAAATATGTTGTTGATTTTTCCCATGTGAGACTCCTTATAACCATACTGTGACCATGTACGCATGCTGCGACATTCTTCAGTGTCAGAATGTTAGACATTTTTCACCTCAGACCTGCCGGTCTAGCTGTATCTAACAGCTTACGTGCGGGTTTGTCAATCTCATATACATCTATACACAAATATCACTCTCTCTTACCTAGACTCTGGTTATAAATACAGGATTTTTAGTATGTGTACTTAAATAAGTACGGTGAAGACCCGTCTCACAAGAACTGTTATCAACGTATTTGAAAAACTCTTGTATTTGCCATTATCATTCTTCCCATGATAATATAATAGTATATAATAATTATATAATTTCATACGATTATTTGTCTTGTTCCAAAAAGTCATAGTAGTATTTATGTCCATAAACTATTCGTATAATAACTTATTTTTAGTATTTCGTTGTACAAGACATATATTAACAAATATATATGAAATAACTTATTTAGATTTTCATAACTAACATATTTTAAGATATTTCCCACAAAAATGGTGTAATAACTTGGTTATAACCATTTTTGCTAGAAAAGTCATATTTTCGGTCACAAAAACGTAGTTTATACTAGTTTTTATTTTTGTGACTTTTCTTTAGAAGATCCATCATGTTTATACTCATTATTTTTGTATATTTGTGTTTTTATTTAAAAGGTTTATTTCATAAAAGACCTTACATTTTCAATTTTTTTCTGTTTAAACCTAAAACTTTATTTTTTTTCAAAAAAGACCTAAATTTTGGATAAACTTTTTAATTTAGACCCTTTACCCCGGTTTTACAGGTTATACATATTTTTTTTTTCAGAAAAAACCCTAATTTCTTTTCTTTTTTCCCAAAAAAACCCTCAATTTCAGTGATTTTTTCACAAAGAAAATTTTTTCTTCGTTTTTGTAATTGACATAACTTTCATATACGATGTCTAAATTCTACGAACTTCATATCCCTGGAAAGGTCGTAAGTAATACTACAACTTTGTTTTACTGACTTTTGTTTGAATATCTTCAAATATTTTGCTACAGCCACATAAACATTAGCATAAATTTATTTAGATAATTTTTTTTGCGATTTTCTAACCTTCATATCTGAGGCGTGCAAGTGCCTCCACGGATCTAAATTGTTTATGTAATTAAAGAAAACCAGTGTTACACTGGCTTGTTTTTTATAATAGTTGTATATTTTGTATACAAGCTCCGTTTTCGACGTTTCATAAGTCGACGGATTCGTAAACACGAATACATCGTGTAATGAATATTATTTAAACAAAAATATTATTTGTATGATATATCAGCTTTGTATTTTAAAACCATCTCGAGTGCTTCCCCCTCGAGACCCTCCTCCGGATTCGACGACAAAAACTTTATGTCTTTTAGTCGTTTTTATTCACGGGCTCGTTGTCGATCATGGCGGGCTCATTGTTTGTCTTCGTAAGCTTTTTCTTTTCAAATTCCATCCGTTCGTGAAGATTTAACTTGTGCCGTTTAAACTCCAACCACGTAAGTGTCACGTCGTCACTTTCTTGCAACCTCGTCTGCGACTTCTGTCAAATTTAGTCAACAAAAGTCAACAAAATGTCAACCAGAGCGCAAATTAGGATAATACATTGAAATATAATTTTCATAACTTTCCTAAGGTATTATTGGAAATTATAATACAACAATACGCTATTTCGAATCAATTATCAAGTAAACGTTATAATTTCGAATAATAGACTACAGTAGCGTAAAATTCGATAAATCATACAAATAATATTTTGGTTTAAATAATATTCATTAAACGATGTATTCATGTTTACGAATCCGTCGACTTATAGAACGTCGAAAACGGAGCTCGTATGCAAAAGATACAACTATTATAAGAAAACAAGCTAGTGTGGCGAAATATCTTAACATATTCATACAAAAGTTAGTAAAGCAAAGTTGTAGTATTACTTACGGCCTTTCCAGGGATATAAAATTCGTAGAATTTGGACATCGTATATGAAAGTTATGTCAATTACAAAAACGAAGAAAAAAATTTATTTGTGAAAAAATCACAGAAATTGAGGGTTTTTTCCCGAAAAAAGAAAGAAATTAAGGTTTTTTCTGGAAAAAAAAATATGTATAACCTGTAAAACCGGTTAAGGGGGGTAAATTAAAAAGTTTCTCCAAAATTTAGGTCTTTTTTGAAAAAATATAAAGTTTTAGGTTTAAATAGAAAAAAGTGAAAAATATAGGGTTTTTTATGAAATAAACCCTTATTTAAACATATCACATAATTATGTTCATAACATTTAGATCTAGCATTATTTCATGTAGAAAACCTTTTTACACAAAAACTAGTTAAAAACTTGTGTAACTAGTCATTTTTATGGTGTAATCCTGTATTCTCCCCCTAAAACTTGAATAAAGATGAAAAAAGAGGGGTATGAACTATAAGATCAAAATACGATTAAAGCAAACAACGAGAACAAATAAGGTTTGAGTATTCAACCATTCGAATGATTATTATTCACTATAAAAGATTAGTGCTCCTAATCATAATGATGAGCAAGTTTGAGGATCGTTACAATGAATATCACGAATATGCTAATGAACGTACTAACTATTTAGGGTTGCATGTGTTTAAATACTAACAACTAATGGACCAAACACATAAAGCCCATTGATTGTAGATATGTACAAAAACCCTAGACATTATCTCTGACAAAAAGATAAACACAAAATATGACAGCTAGCACTTGCTTCGGATCAGACTAGAGCTTCGTATACTTCACTAGCTTCGGACAGGAAAACTTGTACTTCGGATATCAAATATCAACACAATCCGCACCCTAACATTCTCCCCCTTTGTGGTGAAGATGCCAGGTATCTTAAGTCTATAACATGTTAAAAGCTTTGATTAGTTCCTTCCGAACAGCAATCCACCAAATCAAATGATCACACAGCTCTTTCTTCGCATCCTCTGAATTTTCACTGTTCACCGTTACCCTCGTCACCATTCCTTCCAAGAAAGTTGTTGGAAATTTCTCCTTCTCATTCATATCAAAAAACAACTTCTTCATAGCACCTTTTCTTGTGAGTTTTCCTCTATACACGACTCCCCATGGCTTTTGCAAAATCTTTCCATAACTGATTTTGTTTATTCCTGTAAGCTCCTTTTTCGCAGCTGGAACAGATTCTTTGAACAGTTTTGCCACTTCGTAATCGTATAGAGAAAAGTTTCGGAGATATGAACCCATAAACCTTCCTATAATCCTTCGACCTCGTGTGAGACCCACTTTCTTGGATATCCTCAATTGAGTCAAGCTGTACAATCTTTCAACAAGGACAATAAAAGTCATTCGGATTCATCAATGGGAAGTCTGCAACAGTGAATGAACTTTCAATCTTTTGTTCTCCTCTTCGGATATGATAAGTGTAATTTTGATACACTTCTTCAAACAATTCCCCCGTCTCAATTCTGTCTATCCCCACAATCTTTAAGCATGACCAGACATGAGTTTGATCAACACCAAGGTTCGCATGAAACCTGGATTTTTGTTCTTGAAACTTTCTTTTTTCCGCAGGATCAAACTCAATGTCGTTGACATTTGCTGTATAGAGCTTCGGATTGAATGGAATATCCAGCTGCAGCTCTGTAGTATTTTCAACATTGTATGATACAAGTGGCACTCGATCAAACATCTCCACATTGGTGAAAGCCAATGACATGATTGTCTCATAAGTCTAGATTTTGTTTACTGGCCCCAACACTTCCTTCTTTCCCATACGATCTCTGGAAATAACGTACAAATGCCTTAACTTCTCATACTCTTCCGCCTTTTGTTGCTTTTGTTCTGACTTGGACAATTCTTGAGCAATCTTCTTACCCTTGTCAGCAGAAGAACCGGTTTCAGGTGGAACTTTTAAAGTTATTATCTTTGTTAAGGTGGTTGTTGATGCAGAACTATCTCCAAATTTGATTCCACTCAAGAATCTTTTTATGATACTTGAGTTGGATTTAGTTGACATTGGGGTGGAAGATAAACGTCCGCAAACAAGAGGAATTGTACTCACCGATGTGGTTGTAGAAACTGTTGTTGAGGATGGTGCTGAGGTAAATCCGAAGAATGGTTTTATTGTTATTGGACCAGCGGTGGTGGTTGTTTGAGTGACTGTTGCAATGGTTGTTACCGGTGTTATTGTTGCTATTGGTACGAAGGTGGTTATTCTTCCTGTTGGTCGATATCCTTCTCCCCTTGTGACGAAGGTTGGCTGTGCTTCGGAGCACCGGGTAATCGACTAACTAAAGCAAGAAGAGGCACAATATCCTTTCGGATAGAATCAGTCGTTTGAGAGACAAGAATCTTCATCTGTTGATCCGATATCTTGTGTGCCTCTTTGTATGCAATAAGCTCGTGTACCTTTGGTTCGTATTCTACAATGGTCTTCTTTGCAGTTTCCAGATCTGTCCGAAGACTGGTGAGCTGGACATCGAACTCTTCAGCGCTTCGCTTGGATAAGTTGTCAACAGAAGTGATCACTGAAGTAAGCTTGGCTTGAACTTCAGAATAGACAGAATTGAGCTTTGTGACCACTTCAGTGAGTTTTGTCATTATGATGGTCCAGGAGGTGCTGGGATTTATCTTCGATCAACTTTTCAACTGTCTTACAACGTAAGTCAACTTTTTCCATTACATTGCATGTCATCATCTTCACATCACTTTCAATTAGTTTTACTGCGTCGTCAACACTTTTGGTCACAGTGTTGGTTATGGAACCTTCAAGTGATTTGAGAGATTCAGATAGAAGTTCAGCAGTAACTCCAGACGCAGTATCCGAAGTGTATGTCGTTTGAGCTTGAATCGGAAGATTTAGCTTGTTATTGAGTTGACGGAATTGTTTCATTGACACCAGACTGGTGTCTGGTTCATCATCATCATCGTCTTGAATTTGGACTGGTGCCGTTTCAAAGTAATCTTCTTCTTTGTCCTCAGATCCATTTGGGGATGGAGAGTCAGCCAGATCACCCATAAAGAAGGCGTTTTTGAGAGAGACTTCGGTTGTCGAAGTATCAAGAGGTGTTGTATTCTTTGGCAGTGGTGATGGTGGATCTTTTGCACTCTATAAAGTGTGAGAGTTGTGTCCACATCAGATGTGTGCACAGTGTTAGTACTGAAAGTCAAATCGTTGACCAACTCGTAGTTTGATATGTTAGGATTGTATTATCAAACTTCTTATTTTGATGGAATGAACTTACTTTTGTATGAATGTTTTAAGTATTGAACAAATACTTATATCTTTTTGTATGTTGTCAACTTATATCTCGGATAAGTTGTGTTATGATAATATGGTAAATATCCGAAATCCAGTATTGGATTTCGGACCTTCAAAGGAACTCAGAATCAGAAAGTATCTCACCCAGAAGAAAGAGTTCGGAAGATCATACTCCGAACTAACTCAGAAGATCAAGACATTCTCAAGTATTTCCAAAGACACTCTGATCAAACCAGCCAGGACTCCGAAATCGACTCAGGATTTTGGACTATCAATATCAACATATCTAAGGAAATATTACACTTAAACATTCAACAAAGATGACTGAAGACTAAAGAACATCAAGAAGATAAGGCAAGGGATAAGCACTTCAACTTATATGATATGATTAGACTAGATCAGGCGTGACCTATGTCTGTTGTACTATAGAGTATTATTAAATTATAGACAAGCCACCCTAATCTGACATTGTATTTTTATATTAGATTCACCCTTTCTTATCTGACTGAAGAGAGACGTGTTGTCTCCTCTTCAGTCCATAGGTTATTATCCGAAGGTCCTCCCTTAGTCTATAAAAGGGAGACTAAGTTCATCTTCAGTCCTCATGGTTTTGAGAGACTTCATGTAACAATTTCACTTATCAATACAATCTCTCATTCCATCAACTCTTACTCTCTCATCTGCATTTCTTACTGTCCTTACATTTCTAGCACTCTTTAATTCTAGTCTTTGTATTTCCAAGTTATATAACTGTTAATTCCTGTCATTTATTGTTGAGCTATTAAGATCTATTCTAAGTATCACTCCTTTATTATAATTCTGCAACCACATCAAGTCTTCGGACTTGTCCATCTCAAGTCTCAGGACTTGTCCCTCCGAAACTTCTAGTTTCGGATCTTTACTTTCCGCAATCTTCATTTTCGCATTTACTTAGAATATTTGGCGACAACAATTGGTATCAAAGCCTGAATACCTGTTCATAAGATTCTAAGTGACTAGTTTGCTCAAGACCCTGGCTGTAGCAACAACCTTAGAATCCTCTGTGGATCATTGCATGCTATTATAGCTCTCAAAATCTTAATCTCTCTTTCTCTATAAATTCTTTTCATCATGCAGATGAACTACTATCTGAATGTTGCCAACAACGTTGGATGCTCTAATCGAGCTCCTATACTCATTCCAACAGAGTATAATGGCTGGGAATCGCGTATGCGCAACTATCTCAAAACCAAAGGGAAAGATATTTGGCGTTCAGTCGAAGAACGACCACACCTTCCAACGTACACCCGTAGACCAGACACTGCAGAAGAGGCTCTAGGTGGTACTTCTCATCCAAGGCTAACTCCCTTGGATATAGAGAAAATGGATAACGATCAAGTCGCTTTCACCGAAATCCAGTGTGGAATTCCTCCAGAACTCTTCGATCTCATACAAAACTGTACTACAGCTCAACAGATCTGGGTTCTCTTGCAAAATATGTTCTTAGGAACAGAAGAAGCAAAAGATCAAAAGCTGGTTTCAAGTCTCTCAGAATACACCCACTTCTCAGCATTTCCCGGAGAATCACTGAGACAAGCATTCACCCGGTTCTCCATAATTGTGACAAGACTTCTAAGTTTAGGAGCATAAAGAACCAATCAGGAAATCAATCATAGATTTCTTGAAGGACTTGGAAAGGACTGGATGCTCGTTAAAATGATACTCCAAGATTCAGGAAAGTTGAAGACTTTCAACATGTATTGACTGTACAACAACCTCATTGGACAAGAAAACGATATAAAAAACAATCAACAACAGCAACAACTTAGTGGACCTCTGGCTTTAGTTGCTGGACATAACTATTCAACGATGGGCAACAACCCTTAGCAACTGGTACAATATCAGCAAGCATCTTAGCAACAAACCAACCAGAACATTCCTCCACCACAGCTTGCTCCCACTCAAAACTTGCCACAACCTCAGCAACCAAATCCTATACCTTCATATCATCCCTCTCAGCCTCAAATCTCCTACCCTTCAAACTATCAAAACCCATCGGTCAATACCAATCATCACAAGTCTCTCAACCATCCATTCAATCAAAATCTCCAACTCTTGCACTTCCAGCACCAGTACAAACTACTGAATCATACTACTCAGAATACGATGAAGCAGAAGAAGCAGCTTATCAACATGAGATTGCTATGATCAGTCAGAAGTTCAACAGAATACCATCACATTCCGGCCCGAAGAAGAACTACCATCCTTCAAATCAGAATTCTGACTATCAACCCAGAAGCAATTATTAGAAAGGGCATCAACAAGCTGGTCAGAATCGTTACTATCAGAAACCAGAAAATCAACAACAAGAAAAACCAAAGACAGCTCCAGCAGACAGCACCAATCAAGTCCCAACTTCTGAGAAGAAAGAATCAGAAGTAATCAAATGCCACAACTGTAGAGGCCTATGGCACTATGCTGCTGACTGTAGAGCACCAAGGAATTATCCGATAGCAAAAGAAGGAGAAAAGGTCAAAGCATTTGTAGCTTCCGGAAACGTCGAGATCTGGTCATCAGGAGATGATGATTAGCAGTTTGAAAACAAGCGAAAACTAGGAAAAGGATTTGGAGAATGCATGATGGTACAGGCAAATCGAGAAACTCCAATCCCAGGGCTGGCAAGCTCCAAACATCTCGAAAACACCACCGAATCGTCATCTTCTTACATGCCGAAGAACTACGCCTTCATGGTCAACCACAAAACAGGCAAAGGTGTAAGTATTATCGAACAGGTACGTAATATGCTTCATACACATCAAATTTACTCTAATAATCTAGAACCTGCTCTAGAAAAAATATCTAACACTTGTGCAAATGCCTTAGCTGCATACCAGCGGGTTCTGGAAGAAAGGGACGATGGGTATGACGAGGTGATAAAGTTGAAGAATAGACGAGAAGATAAACAGCTATTTTGTGATAAACTTACTGCTGATTTGAAGATCGAACAAACTTCTAGGACTTTGTTAGAAAACTCAAATCAGCTTTTGACATCACAAAGGGATTTAGCCCGAAGTGATAATGTAAGATTAAACAAATTAGTAGATCAGTTGTATCATGCGGCAGAAGTTTTCAAATCTCCTGCTAATACTAACTTTTCAGAAAACACTTTCAATTGGGGATGGGCAAGAAAAACCACAAATAAAAACTATCCTATTTACAACAGAAAAAGTCCATTCTTTCAGTACCCTTCAAATGAATATGATGATAAATACGATGAGGACATGACCAAGAATCTTTCTAAAAACCCTATTGATGAATCAGAAAATGCCATTTCTGAGTCAAAAATAGGAGTTAACATTCCCTTCTCATATTTCTCAGAAGCAGACACTGTCGAAATAAGCAAATTGTCTACAGCTTCAGTCCCATTCATGCCTAGACATATGGCCACGATCACAAACTATCCACCGTCAAGCTCTCAGCAATACTCTTTAATAAAAAATCAACAAAGTAACTATGTTACTGAAGAATGTATTCCAGATTATAAGAACTTGGAAGATTCAGATAAAGAGAAAATTGATGAGAAAATTGAAATGGAAAAGTCCCCAGGCAGTATCATCATTAAAAATGATTTTAAAAAAATTATAATCAAAAACCCTAATGTTGCTAATATGTTCAATATGACTTCCGAATCATCTTCAAGTTCTGACACTAAGTCATCTGAAAACAGATCAAAACATAATTCTTCAAACAATCCAATCAAAATTTCGCTCAAAAAACTTAAAGTCAATTATGAGGGGACAAGCTCCCTGAATGATTCTTTATCTGACTCTTCCCCAAGATAAATTTTTCAAAAAGGAAAAGGAAAGAATCTAGCCAAACAAGGAATAAAACCAAGGGAGCTGATCCGTACACAACAGTTTTTTGCCGTACACAACAATTCATGCTTTACATGGGTTGTACAATATGCATAAAAAAACATGATATTGTTGTGTATGGCAAAAAACTGTTGTGTACGGATTAGCTCCCATATATCCTAAACAGAAAAGATCTCAGATCTCCTCGATCTCACGCAAGATTTGAACAGAAAAAATGCTTCTACACTCAGAAACGATAAGAAGCTAATTCAACTATTATCACTCCAAGTCATACTCAGAGATCAACTTCTTCCACACCACGAAAGTACATCCACAAGGGATTACTTCCGACTCCAAAAATCAAACCCATTCAACAATTTCAAAATATCAGAAATTCAGACTACACCTCAGAATTTCCAAAACTAACAAGAAATTCGAAAAGTACTCAAAATAGTTACACAATATCTAAGAAACCCGTGAATGAATTCCCTAAATCATTTTCAAGTATCTTCAGAAGCAACAAGCTAACCTCAAATGTTATCGGAACCAAGATTCAGAACTACAATCGTTCTGAAATTACTCCGAGAATTTTAAAACGACAACAAAATTATACTTATTGTCATTGTTGCAAACATCTTTCTAAAACAATCAGTGTTACAAATTTAAAAAATCCTAGGCATTTAATGAAAAACTACTCTCCAAAACTTCCAAAGAGATTTGTTAAAAAATGGATCATAAAAACACCCACTTCTGAGTCAAAATTATCTCCTGAAATTGAAACTCCCATGAAATCAATTATCGAAAATAAATCTTCCATGTCTGTAAAAGCAAATGGGACCAAACAAGTTTGGGTACCCAAACTAATTGTCTAATCTTTCAGGCACTTAGTACTGAAGAGCAGGATGACGAATGGCTAATAGATAGTGCCTACTCCATGCACATGACCGGAAGATTGGAGTTTCTAAGAGATTACAAAGAAGTCAGCTTTGGAGGATACGTCACATTCGGAAATGACGCGAACGACATCATCAAAGGTTATGGTGTACTTACAAACGGAAACTTCACGATTCAGAAGGTTGCCTACGTTCTCGGACATAAGCACAATCTCATAAGCGTAGGTCAACTGGTCAGCACCGGTCTTCGAGTTGAATTCGACAATGAATTCAGTTACATCATGACAGGCAACAGAGACAGATGTCTAATAAAATCTACAAGACAACTCAACATGTTTCCATTAAAGATCTCTATGTTTATCGGAAAACCAAGACTTTGCCTATTGACAAAAGCACACTCCGAAATCAGTTGGTTATGGCATCGGAAACTAGCTCATCTCAACTTCCGATACATGAATCAGTTGGTAACAGGAGAAATGGTCAGAGGAATGCCACTTCTGAGGTTTGACAATGAAAACTTATGTGCAGCATGCGCATTTGGCAAGCAAAAGAAGAAACCTCACAAATCAATCACCGACTCAGGCATTACTCGTCCACTAGATCTTCTTCACATGGATCTTTGCGGTCCATCAACAGTTGCTAGTATAAATCACAAGAAATACATCCTAGTTATCGTGGATGACTACTCCCGATTCACCTGGGTATTTTTCTTATGATTAAAATCAGACACCTTCCCAGAACTCAGAAAATTTATTACATCAATCGAACTCAAGATTCAACTTCCAGTAAGAAGAATCCGAAGTGATAATGGAACTGAGTTCAACAATAAGCAAATTGAAGAATTTGTGACATCCAAAGGAATAGAGCACAACTTCTCAGCACCATATACACCTCAACAAAACGGTGTCGTAGAAAGAAGAAACAGAACATTAGTGGAAGCAGCTCGATCAATGCTGACCTTTGCAAATCTTCCTCTAACCTTCTGGGCAGAAGCAATAGCAACTGCCTGCTTTGTTCAAAATCGATCCATTGTCAACAAAAGACTACAAATGACTCCCTATGAAGTATTAAACGGAAGAAAACCTAATGTCAAATTCTTTCATATATTTGGCTGCTGGTGCTTCATTAAAAATAACAAAGATCATTTGGGAAAATTCGCACCCAAACGTGATGAAGCAATATTCATGGGATATTCATCAAAATCAGTAGCCTATCGTGTTCTAAACAAGAGAACACGAGTTATCGAAGAAAGTTTTGACATTGAATTTGACGATCAACACCAATAGAGAAAGAAGAATCAAGATATTCTATATGTAATGGAAAATGATGTTCCAGTGGGACATCGACCCATTCATACAGTTGAAATTGATTACGACTTACTATTTGATCCATCAGAAACAGCAAAAGAAGCCGAAGTTGTTCATTCTCCTGATGCAATTCAGCAAATCATCTCAGCATCAGGACCAACCACTTCCTCAGAACCTACCGCATCCGAAGATCAAACAGATATTCCGTTAAACACTCCAACAATCGAGGGGGAGCCTCTGCTCCCTTCTCCGAATCATCAGACTCAGAAGGAACCATCGATCCCATCAATCTCTGAGGGGGAGTCTAGACTCCCTACACATGTAGACGGAATACCTTAATCCGAGGGTGACCATCAACCCTCAGAAGATACCTCATCAGCAGATATCTCATCAGAAAATGTCACAGCCCACTCCTCTGATGCAATGATTAACAATTCACCGGTCTTTATATTTGAAGCCGATGAGAATACATCAGCTGAAGAATCACAAATTCAAAACACCACTTTTGAAGACACCCACTTCATTCAAGATATCTCCCCTCCTATTTCTGATGCAGCCCTCCTTCCTCACTTACACAAAGGGACTTGGAGTTATCCTACTAACCAAATCATCGGAAATCCCTCATCCAAGGTTCAGACAAGATCAAAGAAATCAATTCAGGATGAATGTCACTATGCCGCATACATCAGCAAAGTTGAACCAAAGACAGTCCTAGACGCTCTAGACAACGACGATTGGATCAAAGCCATACAAGAAGAACTATCAGAATTCAAAAGAAACAATGTCTGGGATCTTGTTCCGAGACCCTCCAATCACAGAGTCATCGGTACTAGATGGGTCTTCCAAAACAAACTTGATGACATGGGCACTGTAGTCAGAAACAAAGCCAGATTAGTGGCAAAAGGATATAGTCAGATCGAAGGACTTGACTATGATGAAACGTATGCACCAGTTGCTAGAAGCCATTCGGATCTTTCTAGCCTACGCTGTTCATAAAAATATTATTGTACATCAAATGGATGTAAAAAGTGCATTTCTTCAAGGTGATCTTCAAGAAACAGTCTATCTTCAACAACCTTCGGGTTTCGAAGATCTATCACGACCTAACCATGTGTATCGTCTAAATAAGGCAGTATATGGTCTAAAACAATCACCCAGAGCTTGGTATGAAACGTTATCAACCTTTCTAGTCTCATCAGGATACAGAAGAGGAGTCATTGATCTGACATTCTTTGTTCGATCCCATCAAAATCACATCATGATCGTCCAAGTCTATGTAGATGATATCATCTTCGGATCAACAAATCAAGCAATGGTTGATGAATTTGCAAAGGTGATGACAGACAAATTCCACACGAGCATGAATCGAGAAATAAACTTCTTCTTAGGCCTTCAAATCAAACAAACCAACAGAGGAATCTTCATACATCAAGAAAAATATACAAATGAACTTCTGAAGAAAATTTCCCTTGAAAATTGTTCTACTGCCAAAGTTCCGATATCCACCAATCATAAAATCTTTGCAGACCCCGAAGGCGAGCCAGTAGACCATAAGTTGTATCGAGGGATGATAGGCTCACTATTGTACTTAACCGCAAGTAGACCCGACATTATGTTTTCAACTTGCCTGTGTGCCAGATATCAAGCTGTGTCAAAAATGTCACATCTAACAGCAGTAAAGCAAATATTCAAACATCTCAAAGGGACTAAGGCAACGGTACTATGGTATCCAATCGGAGACAACTTTAAACTCCAAGCATTCACCGATTCGGACCATGCCGGATGCAAATTGGACCGGAAAAGCACATCCGGAGGCTGTCAATTCCTTGGTGGAAGATTAGTCAAATGGTCCTCCAAGAAACAAAACTGTGTCGCATTGTCGTCAGAGAAGCAGAATATGTGGCTGCATCCACCAGCTGTTCACAAGTTCTCTGGATGAAAACTCAGCTAATGGATTATGGTTACCGATTCCTTCAAGTTCCTATCTATTGTGACTCCAAGAGTGCCATAGCTATTTCTCACAATCCTATTCAGCACTCTTTGACCAAACACATCGATCTGAGATATCACTTCATCAAGGATCAAATCTTAGAAGGTAACATCGAACTCTACTTTATTCCTACCGATGAACAAGTGGCTGATGTCTTCACGAAAGCCTTAGATTCCACTAAATTCAACAATTTCTGGATAAGTTGGGTATGTTAAATCCTGACTCTGACTTCTTCAGAGAATGATCGTCAGTTTCTGATCATCATCCTCTCAGCAGATCAGTCAGCTCTAAGCAAACTCTGACTACCCTCTCAGAACTTTAAGCCTTCCGATTTTTCTCATAATAGTCTCAGAAAACTTATCTCAATATTTTCAATCACAAGGTGTCACACTCTTCATTTTTAAGACTACCAACACACATATAAAAGCCAAATCTACTTTCAGTAAGATAAACATTACATTCACTGAATCCATTAAGTCATACACCTAAACACCTCAAAAACATATGACTTGAGATTCCATTACAAAAAGACTAATAGAAAACATCAAAAACAAAAGATGATCATTTCTTCTCCCCTTCTGCCTAATGCTTGTTGTACTGCCACTTGGGAGGATTGCCATACGCAAAGTTCTGTGTGATTCGCAGAGACGAATCACACACTCGCACAGTTTTCCCGTCTAGCAGCACAACATCATAAACATCGTCGCCGATCACGTCGTCGACGACACCGCTCCACCACCCTTGTCGATACCATGCATCGACATAGTCTCCGACTTTGTATTCTACTATCACAGTCGGTGGAATAGGACGAAGAAGACCGTACTTAACCCTCACGATCATCATCTTTCCGGTGGTATTGTCCGGCAAACACCTCAGCTGCACCTCACACCGCCGTTTCCAAGTTTTTGTGATCACCCCTTCATAAAATCCTCCAGCAAAATCTCCATGAGTCAGCTTCACCTCGACCTCATCAAAACATTTGAAGAAGAATCGAGCCATGTTGAAAGCAAATTAAATTTAGTTAGTTTTGTTCTTGATAAGAGTGGTTAAACATTTAGTCGAAAACCCCTTTTTATAACCAACCTACATGCCCATTCATCTTCTTTAACACATTTACTTAGTGGTCATAATGACCCTAGTGGGCAGTTAATGCACCCGTCACATTAGCATCATGGCCTAAACCGTTGATTAGACGGTTCGACAACTTTGACGGCATAATGGATAAACCGGTCTTGCTCCCATACTGATTGTTCTCCTTTCTCAAAACTGACACATCCTCACCTAACTCTCCAAATCCCTCTCTCTTTATACATTTTCCCCCTAAAAACGACAAACTCTGTCTTCTCTCCGAACTTTTCTCATCTTTGACTTCTTCCTACACAATTTATGAATGAAAAGTTCTGAATCCCATCCACACACAAACAAACAACATAACTTGCTTTCATTCATAACACCCAAAACATTACAACATACAACAAAAGCAATTTTTACATAATCCTAGCCATACAAGCAAACATACAGTCCGATACAAGACACATAAAACACCGGGAGATCAACAGTCTTTTCCTATCATCAGAGCTTATAGTATTGCCACATCGGAGTCTCTCCAAGATGATACCTCTGATGAATCCTCAATTCCGACTCATCAACAAACAGACGAGTCCCATCCACTAACACCACATGGAACTGATTGAATGGTGTCTTTCTCGAAATAGCAGCTGGCCACCATCCTCGCCGATACCACACCTCTACAAAATCAAACTGGTTGAACTCCACCAAAACATTAGGAGGAATAGGTTGCAGATATGAAAAGTCCACATGCATATTCAAAGGACCACCAGTGGATCCATCAGTCAACGTTGTCATCTTTACCTCATAACGATGATTTCATACAGACTTGATCACACCACCATAAACTGCACCAGCAAACTCACCATCTTGCATTCTAACCTCCACCTTCTCATCACGATTAAACGGACGTCTTGAAGCCATGATTAATTCTCAAAAATCATCACTTGTGTGATTTCTAAGTGTCATGAACCACCCCCTTTTATTACCACTTTCCCCTTACCACTTCTTGACACCTTATCACTTCGAGATCAGTAATTTAGAGATGCGATACATGATTTGACTACCTAGTTTAGACAGTCTGCATCATAGTTTACCTCCACAGAAATGATATGACAACTCCTAAAGTTATCCATTGCACAACAGCACTCAGAAACCAAGTTCTGAATTTTCTTTTCTCTCCGAACCACTCTCCGAACCTTTTGCTTTTGATCCATAGCTCTCCGAGACACTACCTTACTCTCCGAACCTTCAAACTTAGAACCTAACCCTTGGAATGTTTAGTTCTGACTACTTTCCACATCTCAGACCTTTCATATTATTATCCTCACTCAGAACATTTCCTCTCCGAACCTACCACCTTACAATTTCAAGTTTTCTCATCATCTCAGAACGCACAACTCTACTGACTTACGATTTCACTCAGAATTTCTTCTTTCTGATCAAGTCAGAACTATCACACTCATACCCGTCCGTACCCTAGACACCTCACCTCGACATATTTAATACGGGAATGAAAATTAAATACGAAAACATTTAATACCCAATAATTAAAATCCATATGATCCATCTTTTTTTTCTCCAACGGATATTCTCTCTGCCACACATGTCCGCCCTTTAATGGACCATCCCTTTTCATCATTTCTTTGCATTTAATGCCAAGCATACGCTTTTCTGACACAACTGTTCACATGTCCCTTCATTTCCGCAACCAGGCGGTTTCTTACACTTTTTCAAATAGCTATAACCGTTCCCTCTTATTTCAATCGCTCACACTCCTTCATCTTCCACAACAATCCCTCTGTATTCTCATATCTCTCTCTCACCGCCGCCTTCAACCTCTCAACCCTAAAATATCTAAAACCTTCCATCACTCCTCATCTCTTACATCCAAATTCTTCAATGGCCTCCCAATCCAAGAGCAACAATGAAACTATCAATGTTGCACTCCCCAACCTCTACCTTTCAGACGATCTCAAAGCTTACAAACCACACCTACGCGTTATTCTTCACATACTCTCAAGACAAACACACTGGCTAAAGCTTTCTTTCACCCTCCTCCTTCTATTCCAGTCTCCTTACTAAAAGAAATCGTCTCTTCTGCCACCAAGTGTCCCTCCGGTTACGCCGTGACACTACACGACGATCAACGTATCGTCATCGACAAGAAAATCTTTGCAGAAGCCCTAAATCTTCAATACTACGAATCCACTTTTGACCAACCAACCGACGGTGATCTCAAATCCATGATCTACAATATGGGATATATGTATGATTTGCCAAAACTATTTCGCATGTCTAAAGGACACATCTCCCCTCTATGGCAATGCCTCATACATTATATCATTAAGTGCTTAACTGGTAAAATGGGCGGTACAGACCCGTTAAACAGACGCCTCATGGGTCTCCTTTGGAGCCTCTACTCCGGTCGCAAAGTTGATTATGCAGCAATTCTGTTTGATGATTTCCTCGTCTACATACCCTCCTCCTTTAAACCAAACGGTCAAATTCACTCAGCACATTTCTGGGCTATGTGCATCGAGCATGTCTATCAGAAGCTTCAAATCACCATTCTGACACCCAGATCAGACGCCGACAAATTGGTCATGCCTAAAGCCAAACCCTACACTGCCAAAACAGACTCTATATTTGGGAAAATCCGCAAACTACCTGCCGAATTACTGAAGTTGGCTGATCCAACAAACCCTGCTGTCATTTCTCACATCACTTCTACTGAAGGAGTAGCTGCTTATCCACCTCACTCTCTCAAACAATGTGAGGCCCCTAAGAAACTCAAAAAGAAAGCTTCTGAATCCTCTCTATCCAAGCAACCACCCAAAAAAAAAAGAAGCAACGAAAAGTCAAAACGGTACCTCTTTCATTAACTCTTTCTATTCTGAATCCCCCTTTCTACTTGTCAGAAGTCTCATACTTCTGCATTCCCTTTTTCTACTTGTCAGAAGTTTCTCACTTCTGATATCTCCATCTGATATCTCTCTTTCTACTTGTCAGAAGTTTCTCACTTCTGATATCCTTCTTTCTACTTGTCAGAAGTTTCTCACTTCTGATATCCTTCTTTCTACTTGTCAGAAGTTTCTCACTTCAGATATCTCACTTCTGATATTTCTCTTTCTGATATCCCTCTTTTTCCCTTCTTATTTATTAGAAGTAACTCACTTCTGAGTTTCCCTTTCCCTTTGTCAGAAGGTTCTTATTTCACTTGTCTCTAAATCATCTATTAACCTCTTGACAAGAATTCTCTGTCCTCAAAGATCCTTGATCACCACATTTTAAAATCTATGGATTCCATATGTCTCACCTTTTCTCTATGATCAATTAACAGAAAATAAAAACAACAATTGATTACTTTATCCTAATCTCACGGTTTCAAAGCAATACGAAATTCATATATCTATAATACTGTGCATTCAAATCAATTTTGATTCTCTAAGGTATGTATTACATCTAAAATACACAATTGTTATCTGACTTGCATTATTTCATGATAGACGTCTGAACCATCTTCAAAAGATTCCGAGTCAGAACATTTGGAGGAAAGACAGAACTCTCCAGACTCGGAAGACACTCAGGAAGATATCTCAATGGAGGAAAAACAGAACTCACCTCCACAACCTGAAAAGAAATCACCAATCACCAAAGAGAATCCTACAATCGATCTCATCCCAAATCTTACTCAACCTCCTCCTGATACATCCGAATTTGCTAAATGGAAGTTCAAGATCGTAGTTCAAGAACAACAGGCATTGGTTGAACGTATTCAACATCAATTCGAGCATAAACAAAAGGAACTTCAAACCTTATTCGTCTTTGGTCCCCCATCCGACAAAGACTCAGACCATGTCAAGTCCGAAAGAAAACGAATCAATGCACTCACTCTCCAGCTTGATTCCCTCCTACACTCCTCTCTTGAAAAACTAGTAGACTCCTCACTCTACCGGTTCGATACTACTGAAACCGACTGGTCCAAGATTGCCTCAGCAATCGTCCCTCTCACCTGGGACAGATTTTGTGCACAAGAGCTTCAGAAAAAGAGTCAACAGAAGCACACAGTTGAACAACCTACAGAGTCCGACACCCGAGTATTGATCTCCGAGACTCAATCGATCCCAATTGACACCTCACTCTTTGGTGTTGATCAAGAGGTCGATAAACCCTCCTCATCCCAAATGCACTTGGTCAATCTCAATGGCACCAACTCATCCTCCGACAAAGCTGCCAAAGATAATCTGATTCCATCCGTCAATTCATTATTCAAGGATGACTCTCTACATCATAAAGTTGATATCTTGACCACACTCCTAACTGACTTAAAATCCTCCCAAAATCAGGAGGATATGATCAAAGAACTAGCAACAATTAAAGATCGAGTAGCTGCACTAGAGAAGAAAGAAAGAGACATTCTTCTACATTGCGACGATCAAGTAGAAAAGACCATCCATGATGGACTCACAACCCTTGATGCTCAAAGGCAATCAGACGCAGCCAACATGATGAAGACTGCACAAACGATGCTCACTGAAGTTGAAAAATGTCAACAACAAGTTCCTGAGCTTCTAACCAACGTACAAACCAAGCTCAAAGACTCCATCGACCATATGTCCAACTATCTGAATGGAGTTCTAGCCGAAAATTTCTCCCTCGGAAGAACAAATGCCCTTCCCCTTCAGATGGTTACCTAAACCCTGCAAAACATCACCGACACCATGGCTGGTCCTATTGAACAAATCAAACTCTGCACAAAACTAAATATGGACGCCATGGAAGCCCTTCAAACCATGTACGATACGCCACTTCTTGATTGTATCAAGAAGGAAGTGACCGTCGTCTCCGACAAACTTGTTTTCATTATGGCCCGCCTGCCTGTGACTCCTTTCGTCCCTACAGGTGCCCCAGGAGGGTGAAAGGCGGACGATAATGTAGAAATTCCCCAAACAACTGACATGGTAATAGACTCTACTGCTGGCCCAAGTGGAACAAAAGATCAAGGAGACACTCAGCAAGACGACGTAAATGCTGATAAAGGAAAAATTCAAGAAAACACGAACATTGATGAGGATGAAACTCATAATAAGGAATCAGAAAATGATCATCTTATCAATCCTCCTCCAAAATCTCCTCCTCCGAAATCTCCTCCTCCAAAATCCCCTCCTCCGAAATCTCCTCTTCCAAAATCCCCTTCTCAGAAATCCCATTCTCAGAAATCCCCTCCTCCGATTTCTCCTCTCCCAAAATCTCCTTCCAATAAAGATCACTCAGAAGACGACAATATTTTCGTATACTCGCCGATCAAGGTATCTGATCCCCTAGAGGTCAAGGAAAAGAAATCAAAGTTCTTCGACTCTCAAGCTAATGAACATGCTAAAAACTTCAACACTGAGTCAGAACCTGATCAAAACCAAGCTGACCCAACCGGTCCCAGCAGATCCATCTTTTCAAGTATCACCAGTTACCGACCACTGACCGACTTGGATTTCCAACCCTTCAAGTCATACAATCCTCCCCCCACGTCCCGACACAACTGGGACATACCTCTGACACCTAATAGAGAAAAATACCGATACACTCCGAACTTCTCTGCAGTATTAGGACCTGACAAAGAGCTAGCTACTTACTACATTCAAGAAATGGACCAAACCTCAAGATGATACATGGTCAAATGAAGTCATGACAGCCGTTCGAAGTATCAAGAGAAGAAAGTTTCAAAAGTCAGAATACTTTGAATACGAGCTAGTCAGAAATGGAGACTACAACACGATTCTGATTATAGAAGCCGACTTCCGAAACATGAATCCAGCCGACATCTTATCAATAACCGTAAAGCTATCTCACAAAGAAGGTCAAAATGCTAGAGAAGCTTATGTCGCAGCAAGATGATTTTTACACCGTCTAGTAGAGGAATTCTCCTACAATGATGCTGAAATGTATAAAATCATCAAAGATCGCCCTGAACCACAGATCATTCCCAAACCTGACTTATCTCTGCCAGAAAATCAAGACAACTGGAAGAGAGGTGCAACCTTCGATCCAGAACTTGGCTTAGTATACAAGGATCCCAAAGAGAAAGGATCTTTTCTTTTTCTTCATGCTGATCAACTCAGAAGAGTTGCTAATGGTATGCTAAAGGAGTACATCAAAGCCGTGGAAAAGTCAAAGTCATCAGATCCTGAAGCCAAGAAAGAACTAGTTATTAGAATGAAGTGGCTACTAGCAGTCAGAAAGTTTTGGGAATATGCTGCAAAACAAGGAGTAATGGATCAACGTTAAAAATAACTCAAACCCCTCGATTGGTCACCGAAGGGGGAATTGTTAGTACTGAAAGTCAAATCGTTGACCAACTCGTAGTTTGATATGTTAGGATTGTATTATCAAACTTCTTATTTTGATGGAATGAACTTACTTTTGTATGAATGTTTTAAGTAATGAACAAATACTTATATCTTTTTGTATGTTGTCAACTTATATCTCGGATAAGTTGTGTTCTAATAATATGGTAAATATCCGAAATCCAGTATTGGATTTCGGACCTTCAAAGGAACTCAGAATCAGAAAGTATCTCACCCAGAAGAACGAGTTCAGAAGATCATACTCCGAACTAACTCAGAAGATCAAGACATTCTCAAGTATTTCCAAAGACACTCTGATCAAACCAGCCAGGACTCCAAAATCCACTTAGGATTTCGGACTATCCATATCAACATATCAAAGGAAATATTACACTTAAACATTCAACAAAGATGACTGAAGACTAAAGAACATCAAGAAGATAAGGCAAGGGATAAGCACTTCAACTTATAGGATATTATTAGACTAGATCAGGTGTGACCCTCTAGAAGTATGTCTGTTGTACTTTAGAGTATTATTAAATTATAGACAAGCCACCCTAGTCTGACATTGTATTTTTATATTAGATTAACCCTTTCTTATCTGACTGAAGAGAGACGTGTTGTCTCCTCTTCAGTCCATAGGTTATTATCCGAAGGTCCTCCCTTAGTCTATAAAAGGGAGACCAAGTTCATCTTCAGTCCTCATGGTTTTGAGAGACTTCATGTAACAATTTTACTTATCAATACAATCTCTCATTCCATCAACTCTTACTCTCTCATCTGCATTTCTTACTGTCCTTACATTTCTAGCACTCTTGAATTCTAGTCTTTATATTTCCAAGTTATATAACTGTTAATTCCTGTCATTTATTGTTGAGCTATTAAGATCTATTCTAAGTATCACTACTTTATTATAATTCCGCAACCACATCAAGTCTTCGAACTTGTCCATCTCAAGTCTCAGGACTTGTCCCTCTGAAACTTCCATTTTCAAATCTTTACTTTGTGCAATCTTCATTTCCGCATTTACTTAGAATATTTGGCGACGACACACAGTGCTCTCAATATGACTTGTCTCCATATTGGATGTTTCAACAAAGGTCATCTGTTTGGACACGACTGGATTTTCATTTAAAGAAGTAAGTGGATCAGAAGGTGGTGTCGTGGTAGTTGTAGCTTTGGTTAATGAAGGTGGTATGACGGTATCATCAGCATGAGAATGTTCTTCTTCTTCTGATCGAGGTGTCGATGGACGTGAAGACTGAGCATATATCTTCTTTGATGGTTTGCTTTGCTGACCCTTTTTCTTCGTCTTGGGTTTCTTTACTTGGGGATCGGATGGTTCAGCTGTGCCTTTTCTCTTTCCACCCTTGGCTTTTGGCAACTCATATTCAATTACCTTTGTGAAGACTCGAAGAGGGTGTCGAAGGGTGAGTGTTTGACGGTAGGCGATCAAGGTGAGATTATCAACATGTACTTTACATAGCATAGCTTCAGGAATTTGGGAAATAAAATCCACATGGTCATCCGAAGTCGATCCAGTGGGAACTTAAACAATACCAAAATCGTGAACGGGAAGGTCCGAAGGCACTGAAACCTTCTCATGGGCATATGCAGCTTGGACAATAAGAGCTGAAGCGATGTCAGTTGCCTGCTTCGCATGATTGAGATAAGCAAGGAAGTTTGTCCATAAGATGTTAGCGTAATCAACAAGACAGTTGTAGTAAATACCATAACGAAGCTGAAGGAACGTGTATGCAGCAGAATCCAATCCAGAGGTCCTGCCAGAGAGGTTCCTCAGGATGATGCTAAAGAAATAACCCCAAACCGAAGGCAAGTTCTTCTTCTTGAATAAGCTCATGGATCGTGTAACTGGAGTGTGACCTATCTCGTTAAGCATATTCAGAATCTCAGATTGAGAAGCCATCTGAAACGTTCCAAATGCCGATAGACGGAGAATCCTGGCAAATTGATCTTTCCCCACAGTGATCGTCTTCTTGACCTTGTCACCAGTGATGCTTTCAAACGTAATTAACTGACTGTCTGTATTCAGTCGTGCGGTATGGTGTGCTTGATTGACCCATAATTTTGGTACTTTTGGGTTTGCAGTCATTGCAAAGTGCAGAGGAGAGTACCTTAAACAGACAACAAGCATTGCCATTGTAGAGGAGTAAGCTTTAGGGTCCAAGTTGGAGATGTGATTGGCGAACATTATCTTAAGATCGGGAATGGAATCAGCATCGGTGGCAGTGAAGGAAATTACGTCGGCAGACATGGTGACTATCGAGAGTGTTGAAGGTTGAAGAAGATTGAAGAATAGTTGCAGGTTCAGAGGTTTTGGAAGCGAAAGGGATGACTGAAGGGTTTATCCCGTATTTATAGTGGGGTAATGAATGGAGAGAGAATGTGGGCATTTAATACTCGTGTGATACGGTCGAATAGAACTCATCCACGTCATTTGTAAGTTGAGGGGACATTCCTTTTTTGTCGTGTGACAGATGCGTCATCCAGAAGTAACCGTTGTGCTGCAACGTGATTGGTTCCTACATTTCCCAAGGCAAACTAGGATCAAGGATAGTCCCTAATTTCTCGTATAATCCCAACAAACACTGTAACCAGATGATTATTTAAAAATAAAGAACTAGATAACTATACAAATATTAAAAACAAAGAAAGAAAAATATTTTTGGTATTTTTAAACTTGAAGTGTACAACCAAAGTATACTCTAAAGACTGCATGGTTCATCATCCGAAGTTAGAAAGAATCATTGATTAATCATTGTGAAAACGACTTTGATGGTTGGGTTAAGGGAAGAGAACTGATATTTCTAGGAAGTCTCATTTACATGCTCATTCCCAAAGATGACTGAGGGCACTTAGCAATCATACGATAGTTGTACCCAGTGTTTGTATTCCACCTTCGCACAAGTAAATAGTGTTAAACAGTTTGTGACCTCAAATACTGACCTAGTACGACCTTAGACGACATCTCCCAATCCGAATAATATTTATCAATACACTTTAAGTGTTTTAGCAGAGGACTTTTGAAATTTGAAAAAGTAGAAAAATATATATTGTTTCACCAGATGGAGTATTTGGACACTTTTCTTGGATGACAAGGGGTAAGCCTTTAAATGTTCGTATAACACGATGTTTGGTGCGAAAATTATGGTATCCGAAGATAATCCAAGTTTGAAAAATTTATTGAGCACCCTTAATTATTAGCACAATTCCCTGGTCCTTTTGAATTTTATTGTGTTTGAAGTTGTGTTTTTAAGCATTTTGGACCTTCATAGATATTTTGTATAATTTTGCTACAGGGGAACTGGCATGATAACATTGGTCTTTTGAAATAGATGTTGATCCCCTGAGCGGATATTTAGTGCAAGTGTAATGAGAATTCTTCATTTCAAGACCAGTCAAATGTATAGTAGTCAGCAACATAAGAGACTTAAGATCCTGAAAAGAGCAAGTCTTTTTGATTAGTTATGTAACAAAGCAAAGGAAAGAACCACTGGGTGCAAGTAAGATATAACAGTAGTGGTGCACCCAAACATATCCGAAGAATGATCATGTAAGAAGGTCTTTAACCATGATCAGGTCATTCGAAGATTTACCATTGTTGCATGTCGAATCCCAAATATCCCTTAGTGCAATAGGATATGTTGTCACAGATTCTAAAATCATCGTTTTGTCCTTTAAGGTGAGTGTTTGATTTTGCAAGTGATGTTTCGGATGAGAGAAGCATGAGTGAGTGAAGAAGCAGAACTCAAAAAAAAACTTGATCAGAAGGGAACCGAAGATTCGGTTGTGAATAGTAATTCGAAAAAAATGGAACATCCGTTTTCTGCGTTTCATTGTTTGAAAGACGTTATCCGAATAGAACCGAACGTTCGGTTGAAAACAGTATCCCTTCTGAGAAAAAAAAACTTTTCGTAATCTTAGAGACACAAAATTTGTTTTGAAAAGAAAAGAGAAAAAACTTAAAGATAATTTAAGAATAGAAATAAATTACAAAGGTACATGATTGAAAACACTTATCAGATTAAGTTGATGGAACTGCGGATGACTTAAGCATGCCTAACCCATGGATGATGTGTGTGAAGGCTTTCTCATCAAGGGCTTTGGTGAAGATGTCTACCAACTGATCGTGCGTATGGATGAAGTAAACCTCAATATTTCCTTCTTCTACATGACTTCTAATGAAATGGTAGCGGAGAGAAATATGTTTGGTCTTTCGAATGTTGGACTGGGTTGTGACAAATTCGTATGAAACTTTGTGAGTCACAGAAGAGTGGAATCCTTTGCTTATGTATGGCATAGTCACAAAGTTGGCTTTGGATCCATATCATCTGGGAAGTGCAAGCATCATCAACAATGTACTCAGCTTCGGCTGTGGAGATGGAAACACGGGTTTGCTTTTTGGATTGCCAACTAATGAGCTTTCCATCAAGAAATTGGCATCCACCCGAAGTGATTTTTCGGTCAAGGGCACAACCTCAAAGATCAGCATCAGAGTAGGCTTGAAGAAAGAAGCCTGAGTTGGCAGGGTACCATATTCCAAGAGAGGGTGTGCGATGGAGATAGCGAAAGATTGTCTTGACTGCGGCTAAATGAGGTTCTCTTGGATTCTCCTGGTATCTTGCACAATTGCATACAGAAAATATGATGTCTGAACGACTAGCAGTTAGGTATAGTAGAGATCCAATCATGCTTCTGTAGACCTTCTGATCAATAGCAAGTTTGTCAAGCGAAGGTGAGAGACGTGTACCAGCAGCCATGGGAACCTTTTCATTGGAGCAATTTTCCATTCCAAATTTCTCTAGAAGGCTTTGTGTGTATTTTTCTTGATTTATGAAAATACCTTCTAAGGTTTGCTTGACTTGCAATCCGAGAAAGAAATACATCTTCCCCATCATGCTCATTTGAAATTTACTTTTCATTAAGGTTTCGAATTCTTTTGAAAGTGCGGGATCTGTTAAACCGAAGATGATATCATCCACATAGATTTGAACTAGCATGAGATGAGTACCAACTTTCCTGCGGAACAAGGTGGGGTTAACAGATCCTTGTTTGAAGTTTGATTGTTTTAAAAACTGGGTTAAAGTTTTGTACCAATCTCATGGTGCTTGCTTTAATCCGTAGACGGCTTTGTCAAGAATATAACAATGATATGGATACTTTTCGTTTACAAAACCAGGTGGTTGTTCCACATACACTGTTTCCTCGAGTTCACCGTTTAAAAAGCACACTTGACGTCTATTTGATAGACATCAAAGTTTTTATGGGCAGCAAATGCCAAAAATATTCGGACAGACTCAAGTCTGACAACAGGAGTAAAGGTCTCATCATAATCAATTCTCTCCTGTCGACAATATCCTTTAACAACTAGTCTAGCTTTGTTTCGTACAATGTTACCTTTACTATCAAGTTTACTTCGAAAAACTCATTTGAGTCCTACCATAGAGGAGTTAACTGGTTTAGGAATTAAATGCCAAACTTTGTTTCTTTCAAATTCGGATAACTCGCTCTGCATGGCCTCAACCCAATCTGAGTGGAGAAAAGCTTCTTTCATAGTTTTAGGTTCGACTTTGGAAGCGAAAACATTGAACATGCAGAAATCCGATCGTTTGTTTAATTCTTGCTGCTTTGCTTTTAGTTGTGAGCGAGTAAGTACCTTTTCATCTGGATTACCAATTACCTATGTCTTCGGATGATCACGAGTCCATTTATCAAGAGGTGGGTACGCAGGATCGTACTCAGGCAGTGTTTCTCCATGCACCTCCTTTGTATCAGATTGATAGTCCGAAGTGGACCGGTTGTCTTCGTTTAGAGTGTCAGGTATTGGAGGCCCCCCCTCGATTGGAGCAGATGTTTCATTTACTGAAGTATGAGCTGGCTCCACATCGATTGTAGCAGGAGTATCCTTGGATAAGGAAGAACTGGACGGGCTCCCCCTCAACCGAAGGATCGTTTTCTTTGGTCGTTCTTTGCTTCCCTCAACCGAAGGACTCTTTTCCCTTGAAGTATCAGCAGTTGATTGATCGTTATTAAGCTTGTTGATTTTTGCTGTGTTGTTGTCCTTCGCATTGGTTTCAGCATCGATTGCACTATCAGGACTGTCAAACAAAAATGAGAAATCAAGGTTAAATGAATCAAGAGGGATAACTTCGGTTGGGGTGATTGGAAAAATTGAAGAGCGAGGAAAGATTGTCTCTGATTTCTTTATATGGTGATCATCGAATGTCAGATTAAACGTTTCCTCTATCTTCCTTGTTGTTTTGTTAAGAACGCGATATGCTTTTGCAGAGTGTGAGTAGTCAAGAAAGATGTCATCGTCGGACTTAGATGCAAACTTTGTGGTGCCATCTTTAAGTTTCAGGATGAAGCATCTACATCCGCAGACATGGAAAAATTTTACATTTGGTTTCCTTTTGTTTATGACTTCGTATGGCGTGATATTAAACTGTCTGTGAATGAATGATCGATTTTGAGTAAAGTAGGCGGTGGCAACGGCTTCGGCCTAGAAATACATTGGTAGATTTGCATAGACAAGCATAGTTCTGGCAGCTTCGCATAGAGACTTGTTTCTTCGTTCAAAAACTCCATTTTGCTATAGAGTATATGGGCAGAGAAATTGTGAGTGATGCCCTTCTGAACAAGTCAATAGTCTGATTTTTGAATTCAGTGACGTTGTCACTTCGGATCGCCCTTACTGGTTTCTGTAGATGTAGCACGATATTTTTGATGAATGCTATGCGTTCAGCTGGAGTATCTGATTTTTGTCTTAAGAAAATTACCCATGTGAATCTTGAAAAATCATCCACTATTACCAGGATGTACTTTTTTCCACCAAGAGACTCAACTGTGGAAGGACCACATAGATCAATGTGAAGTAATTCGAGTGGTTCAGTGATCTTTGAGTCAATGGTAATTGGATGTGCTTGACGTTTTTGCTTCCCATGTTCACATGCGGCACACAGAGTGTCATTGTCAAACTTCAGTGTAGGCATCCCTCGGACTAAGTCAAGAGCAACGAGCTTGTTGATGTTCTTGAAGTTCATATGAGATAGTCTCCAATGCCATAGCCAACTGAGATCTGAAGGTGCCTTTGAAAGTAGGCAGATGGAAGGAGCCCCTACAATTGGCTTCATGTCTAGTGGATACATCTCACCCTTCCTTTTGGATTTAAGAAGAACTTCCTTGGATCCCTTTTTCTTAATAACGCTTCCAGCTTCATCGAATTTGACTTTTAACCCAGTTCCCACACACAGTTGGCAAACACTGACTACATTGTGCTTTAGGCCTTCTACATATGCAACTCTATTGATCGTAAACTTTCCATTAGTGATTTTCCCATAGCCTTTTATGGGACAGGTCTCATTATTTCCAAATTTCACATCTCCTCCATCTTCTAGGCTTCTGAAATCCCTCAGGTATTCAATCCTCCCTGTCATGTGTCTTGAGCAGCCACTATCGATGTACCATTCCTTGTCGTACTGCTCATCCATCAATACCTACAAATTAGAGGGAAATTTAAGGTACCAAACATGGCTTGGGTCCTCGATGGTAAGTATTCGGATCATTGATCCATGATGCAACCAAATCATCCTTTTTGGTTCCAGAGGTTGAAGCAATATTAGACTCTATAAATGGTTCGGATGTGTGAGTTAGAATGACTTTCGGTACCCATTTCAAAATCTTCTTTGGTTTTTGTTGTTTTGGTTTGATGATTGGGGAAGAAGTTTGTTTGATTGGCATTCACTTTTTCGTTTAAATTGAAGTCTTTCCAGACGAAGAGCTACATTGAGTAGATTCACACAGAAATTCTTCGTAGGCCAATTTGAAATCATGTATTGTTAAACTTTTATCCTTGAAAATATCCATTTTTTGTCTAACCATACATGAAACGTGTCAATTTGATTGCTTCCTTTAGTGAACGTTTTCTTTGAGAACTTTTCAAAATTTTGATTCGAACAGATAGGTTTATTGGGTTCAAAAACAACTTTATGATTTTTATCCGAAGATTTCTTGACAGTGGAAGTTTTTTGTTGATTTTGAAAAGCCTTCTGTTTGTTTTGAAAATCTCTATAGTTTTTCCTTCGTCTATTGTCATAAATTTTTTTATGCCTTACAAAAGAGGGTATTTCACTGGATTCTCTTTGAACATTTGAAAGGTTTTGAAAATTAGTATTACGTCCTAAGGGATTCTTCAACTGATAAATTTATTGTTTTCATTTATTGATTTTGAACCCCATATTTTTATTCAAATTGTTTTGGAGCATTTTATCAGTTGAGAAAAAACCTTCGGGTGTAACTTTTGAGTTATCTTCTTTCATGATCGAGAGTAGTTCAATTATCTTCAAGTTTCACTCCTTGTTTAATAAAAACCATATTTTTAAAGTTAGCAACCTTTGGATACGTGCATGCAAGTTCAACAAACTTTTTGAATGCTCAACAGTGAGTTTTGTATATTCATCAGAAGCATTCAGAACAGGAATAAACCTAGATTCATAATTCGAAGAATCCTTTGTAGCCTTAGAGGAGCAAGTTGAAAATCATTTGAAACATTTTTGCTCTCTTCGGTTGCACAGGATTCAGTTTTAATTGAGGAACAGGCTGATGAAGATTTTTGTTGTGATAAGTCAATACAATCTATTTCCTTAATATCGGAATCTGAATCGTAGGAGTCATTTTGACACACATTATCATCTGAAGCATTCACATCAGTATTCATAGAATTAGTTTTATCAACTAGAGGAATGGTGGGTAAGGAATTATCCATTACTTTTAATAGATCATTTGAGTTTAAAAACTTTTCGAAGGGTACAATTCCGTGAGCATAAGTTTGATTTGGAATATCAGTTGATGAAACAATAGATTCACATTAGTATGAAATAGAATCTACATCTTGTAACTTGAACTCAATAAATGGTAAAAGCTTTTTATGATGATTCAAAGAAATATCAGAAGAATGGTAAATACGTGTAATATAATAATATAATCTCTTAGCAGTTTCACAAAAAATATTTCTTTGTTTCAACAAAATCTCTTTATTTTCTCTTAACTGTTCTCTACTTTATTCTAAGATTTTTATACGTAATTGACTCTTCTCTAAAGCCCCACGCAGTCCTTCTATTTTTCCCTTAAGCGAAGTTACTTCATCCCTTGCCTGACACGCATCACTAATTGCTGAAACAAGTAGTTGATTCATATGCAGACAGTCAGAAGTAATTTCGTTAAGATCATTAATAAAAAGTTCTTCTAGAACATTGAAGTTTTGAAGTAAGAGTGATACTTCTTCAGGAATGGTTAGGCGAGAGTTGGATGATGCAGTTGATCCTTGTGCCATGAGACAAACACCAGTTATGTTGCTTTCTTTTTCTTCATCTAAACTATCATCTTCAGACCATATATTGTGGCCAGTATGTGCAGCAAACATCGCCCTATGAGTGGGTTTTCGGATCTCATCGTCATCAGAACCAGATGACCAGATCTGATAGGTTCCATCTCCTCCTTTAGGAGCCACGAGAGATAAACTTTGAGTCTTCGCATAAACTTCTTCCAGTTTTTTCGTGTAGTACAATTCATCCTTGACTATTTCCTTCTTCTCGTTTGCCTTTTTCAGCATGCAATCTTTGTCCAGATGATTCTTTCCAAAGCAGTAGTTGCAGTCGTATCTAAAATTTCCTAGTAGCTTCTTTTCTGGTTGAGGAGTTGCTTCAGACTTTGGTTTGTTGGACTGATCAGCAGGTTTCATTAGCTGTTTTCCACTGTTGAAGTTTCGATTGAAGTTTGGTTTGTTCTGGGGCCTTTTCTAAAAGTTTCTATTGTTATTTAAATACAAGGCATTAGATTCACCTTCTTCATCATCTTCACCTTCATCATCAGCGTAAGAGACTTCTTCGGATTCAGCTTTAGAAACAAAGGCCAATGAACCAGCATTAGGTTGATCACCAGTTGATTCTAAAACATCATACTCGTAGGATTTGAGCAGATTATAGAGTTCCTCAAGCGAGTACGAGTTGATCTTCTCATGAGCTCTCTCCATCATGGTGATTTTCTTCCATTCTCTTCGAAGACATTGCATGAACCTAAAGTTTTTCTCATGCGAAGTCTTTGAAATGCCATACTTTTCCAATTCATAGACCACATCATTGAATCTTTCAAAGTCTGGTCAACCTTCTTATTCTCCAGTTGCTTGAAATTACTGAAATCAGTAAGAACATTGTTAACAATACTCTTTTTCATAACATCATTACCTTCGTATCTCATCATTACAACTATTAACAGCACGCGTGTTAGCAGACAAGTTGTTGCATGAATCTGTAATCCTATTGGATAGTACACTAATAGGATATTCTTTGATTTTGTTTGTACTATTGGTATCTCTGATTATGTATATATATCAGAGATACCTTACCGTGTCGGGCGTGACTTTGATCCACCATTAATTGTAAAACCCTAATTCGTAATATCAAAGCATTCAGCACACTTTATTCATTTCTCATTGTGTTCTTGAGTGTTCTTCATATATTTTTGTGTTTCCATTACTTGCATAGAA
Organism: Cichorium intybus; assembly: GCA_023525715.1. NCBI lineage: Eukaryota > Viridiplantae > Streptophyta > Magnoliopsida > Asterales > Asteraceae > Cichorium > Cichorium intybus. The sequence goes on from CM042010.1 coordinate 84,182,812, forward strand.
TGATCAATTCATCTTTATACTTGTTATACTTTGATATTTGATCAATTTCAACACCCAACAAGTGGTATCAGAGCAGGACAGCTCAAAAACCTGTTTTTTAGAGTCACATTTCATTGTTATAGTTCTATATCTGAATTGTTTCTCAGATCTAGTATTCCGTAACTGTTAACTATCTCTATTACTCGTTTTTATGAAAAGATCATGTTGAAATTCGTTCAAAATGACTGATTTTATTGCTACTTATGCTAATATGCTCAATTATGCCAATCTGATTGGTTTATCCACCGAGCTCCTATTCTTGTTCCTACTTACTATGATTATTGGGCTGATCGTATGAAGGATTACCTTGAAGGTTTAGATGAAGCAAAGAATATCTGGAGATTTGTAAGAGATGGTCCTCACACTGACATTGAAGGACGATTCATAGATATTAATGATGAAGATGCTGAAGTTCTAACTGCTGCTGCTTTGAAGAAGGTCAGAAATGACGAAAGAGCTATGTGAGAGCTTCGAAGTGGACTTGGTCCTGATGTTAGACATCATATTTCGGGTGCAAAATCTGCAAAGGAAATCTGGGACAGACTCGTTGTGAGATTTGCTGGTGATAACACTTTGCAATCAACTGTTGTCCAAGAGGTGCTAGCTGACTTCGGAAACTTCAAGCAACAAGAGAACGAATCCTTGGAGCAAGCTTATGAACGTTATAGTAGGATGGTGTATGACCTGGAGAAGTATGGTGAAACCCGAAGTCAACAAGAGGTCAACATCAAGTTTCTCTACAGCTTAAGGCCAGAATGGAGACCCATCATGCTAATGATTAAGTCTTATGAAAAAATCAACACATACTCTTTAGCAGCTCTCTATAACCTCATCAAATCTCATGAACCTGATATCGGTGGAAGAAGAAGTGAGAAGGCTGGTTCTAGTTCATTAGCTCTTGTGTCAAACATTGAATAAGAAGAAGCCAAGGATGAGCCTGATGGTTACATGGAAGGAGAAAATGGAGAAACAATTTCTCTGTATGCTGCAAATAATCGTAGATTCAGAAAACCATTTTTGAACAAACCCAATCCAGGAAAACCTTTTGCAAAACCTTTCAACAAAACTTCCTACACTCCGAAGCCCAAACCGGAAATTTACACACCCAGGAGGAAACTCTCTAATCTTCGACTCCGAAGCCTGTGGAAACTAAGACTTCGAGGCCACAAAAGACAGATCTAAAGATAAGAAGATTGGAGGTGACTCCGGATACGACTGCAACTACTGTCATGGAAAAAATCATTTTGCTAAAGATTGTATGTTGCGAAAGAAGAATGAGAAACAAAATCAGGTCAAGGATGAGGCCTATTATGCAAGGAAGATGGAGGAGATAAGAGAGAAGACCAAGGACCTAGCCCTGATGGCTGCGGAGGATTACTCAGGTTTATATCAAGTTTGGTCATTTGACTCCGACGACGAAGAAGTAAGAAAGCCAACTCACAGTGCTTTCATCGCCTATGATGATGGTAAGTGCTTTCCGAAGGTCGCTTCTAAGGAGACTGAATGTGAAGAGGAAATAGGATACGAAGGATATGTATGTCTGGGTTATGGGACTTCAGAGCAGAAGAAGATGACAGAGGTAGTGATTCCGAAGCATTGGTCTGATAACTCTTCGGATGAGGATGAAGAAGTTTGCCTGATGGCTAAGGACACACGCTTGACCATCCCCGAACATGTATCCAAACTTCTCTTAACTTTTAAAATTCCTGTATCTAAATCTTCTGCTATTATTGATGAAATAACTCGTGATTGTTCTGTAATGCACAAACTACTTGTTGATGCCAAAAATAGGGAGAAAATCAGTGAGCAAGAGATTCTCAACTTGAGGGGGAGAGTAGAAAGTTCGAAGCTATCCCTAGAAAAAGACCAATTTAAGAATCTCACTGCTAGAGGAGAATAGAGAGAAACAATTGAATAATATTGATGTGATTTTGAGATAACGTAATATATTTTGTAAAACTGCTAGACGTTTGTATGCTCATATTACTCGTATTTATCACTCTGCTGATGTTTGCAATGTTCAACATAGACAACTACTGCCTTTTCTTGAGTTTAAGCTGAAAAATGTTGATAGCATCTCCTATGAATGTGAAACCATAGTATCTGGGTCCGAAGCCACCAATCCTTCATATAAGCATGGCTTGATATCTGTAGAAAAACATTTAACTGTTGATAACATGTTGAAATTGCTTCCAAATGAAATTCCAATATTGCAGAAAAACATTCCTCTCATTGAAAACAAATCATAAGTAATTGTTGAAACTGAGTCCGAAAATGAATCAGAAAGTTATTCGGATATGGAGTAAATTGATTGTTCTTCATTGTCCATGGTTAAACCTTCCTCTGCATCCGCATCACACTTCGAAGGCATCTCACAATTGTCTTTGGTTGATAAAGGCAAAGCAAAAATCGATTGTGAAAATGATTTATCTGAAATTCCAAATAAAAACAAGGAAATTGCAAAAACAAAAATACAAGTTTCTGATAAATGTGTCTCTTATGATAAATATCTCAAAGACAATTCAAAAAGACTAGTCCATGTTGCTTGTATCTATCTGAAGGTCTCTTACTTCAAAAACTCTATTTTTGTGGAACCTGGGGGTTTACCTTTAATTGACAATGATTTGGAGAAACTTCTTGAAGAGGATAATTCCACAGTCACTAAGGAAGGATTCTTCTCATCATCAAAAATGATTGAAAATGACATGAATGAAAAACTCAAAGTAAAAATAAATGTGCGAAAACAAGATTTATACGGTCATAACATCTACAATCGTCTTTGTTATGAAAAGGAAAAGATTCCCAAAAACATGACACATCTTTTAAATTTTAAAAATGATAATCACATTTACACTAACAGAAATTACAAACAAATTCAAGTTATGGAGAAACCCATAGCTTCGAAGATGGATGTTTTTCAGTTAATGGAATCTTGTGAAAGTGTACCTCTTACACAATCTTTTGAAAATGCTGTTACAAAACCTAAGATTGTGATTTCCAAACCTTCGGTACAAAAACCTCAAATTTTGAAAAGACAACAAGTTCAAAACTTTGCATCAACCTCCAAAACAAAACCAACAATTGTGATTACAAAACTAATCCAAAAACCAATTGCTGTGAATTTAAAAGTCAAACAAGTATCAAACCTTGTTAAAAGGAAAACACCCTTCGTAGTTTCAAAACCAACCATTACGAAGACTTCAACTTCTGGAACAAAAACAATGGTTACGAATGATTCAAATGTTAAAAACCTACTTTCCAAACCATCATTCGTACCTTCGAAACCAAACTTTCCAAATCCCAAGTTTCAAAAACCCTCAAGAAAAACATTTTCAAAAGGAGATAATCTGATAGATACATTCCATCAATGGCTAGAAAAAAATTTGGATCTGTTTAAAGATAAAAATCTTTCAGTAAATGATTTCAAACTCGCATACGAAGAGTACCTATGTACTTCTATGTTATGTAGTTCAATATCAAGGAAATCTACAGTTGAAAATTCAAAACAAAGCTGGAAGAGGAATGAATTGAATGAAAACTTAATTCCAAAATTAAAATCCTCAAAGTCATCAAAATGTTCAAAAATCTTAAGTACCAAGAAAACATCAAAAACCTATAAGTCAAAATCATCCAAACAAATATGGGTTCCGAAGGCTTCCAGTATTTCAATCTCTTCGGACTCATCATTTCTAACTAAAAGCTCTTCGGAATCATCTTCTGGTTCATCTTGTTCATCACATGAAACTTCTGAGAATATGATCAATCTAAATGCAAATGAAATATCCGAAGAGGCTGTTGAGAAGTTGATTCAAGAATCCTTTGCTTACCCTAAGGACCCATGATTGATTAGGTACCAACTTCTTCTTGATTGATTGTAGGTTATGTCAAATGAGCGGTACGATGCAAAATGGTACATGGATAGTGGCTGCTCAAGACATATGACTGGGAAGAGGGAGTATCTCAAGGATTACAGAACATTGGATGATGCAGGGAACGTTCGCTTCGGTAACAACGAAACTTGTCCAATTCGGGGTTATGACAAAATCACAAATGGCCAATTTACAATAAACAGAGTGGCATTTGTAAAAGGTTTAAAGCACAATCTTGTAAGTATCTCTCAGTTGGTGGTTGGAACTGGAAATGCTGTCACATTCAACAACCAAGGGAGTGTCATCACGAAAGAAGCCACAAATAAAGTCTTGTTGAAATCAGAAAGAAAGGGATCAATGTTTCCCTTGAATCTAAAGCCAGTGACTGGTGGGCAATCGTTATGTCTTCTATCCAAAGCAAATTCAGATGTCAGTTGGTTATGGCACCGAAGACTTGCTCACCTAAACTTTAAAGAGTTAAATAAGTTGGTGGCTATAGATTTTGTTCGTGGAATGTCTGCTCTCAAATTCGATAATGACTCACTTTGTTTTGCTTGTGAGCATGGCAAGCAAACAAAACAAAGGCATCCAATAGTGATCAACCCAAAAATCACCGAACCTCTTTCACTTCTTTACATGGATCTTTGTAGACCATCCGCGGTGGAGTCAATTGGGAAGAAAAAGTATATTCTTGTGATTGTTGATGACTATTCAAGGTTCACTTGGGTCTTATTCTTAAGAAACAAGTCTGATGCAGCTGAAGAAATCATCAATTTCATCAAGAAAATGGAAGTAATGCTCAACAAGAAAGTCCGAACTGTACACAGTGATAATGGTTCAGAGTTCAAAAATCAAACTCTTAATGGATTTTAAAGACAAAGGGAATTAGTCACAACTTCTCAGCACCATATACTCCTCAACAAAATGGTGTTGTAGAAAGACGAAATCACTCTTTATGTGAAGCAGCTAGAACTATGCTAAACTTTGCAAACTTGCCCATGTACTTCTGGGCCGAAGCCATTTCTACAGCTTGCTTCACTCAAAATAGATCATACATCCACAAGAGATTTCACATCACACCTTATGAAGTACTCAACCGAAGAAAACCAAATGTCAAATTTCTTCACATCTTCGGTTGTAGGTGTTTTATTTTGAACCTGAAAGATCATTTGACAAAATTCAATGATAAATCAGAAGAAGGGAATTTTCTTGGTTATTCGCAAGATTCAAAGGCCTATAGGGTTATGAACAAGAAGACTTGTAAAATTGAAGAAACCTTCAACCTCTCCTTTGATGACTATTCTATCAAGAAATCTTTGCATCCCTTCCCAATGTCATCTATCTTTTCTGAAGCCAGCTGTCGATGCATTGCCAATAGTGATATTTGATGCAGACTTCAAGCTTCTCTTTGATCCACCTATGAGAGCTGTGGACTCTGAAGCCAAAGCACCAGACAATAATGTATCTGAATTTTCCAAGCTAACAGATGGTCCCGAAGACTCAACATCAAGCAGTGTTCAAATACCCTCTTCGGTTGAGGGGAAGCCTTCAAATGGATTTGAAAGAGAATCTGGTTTTGAGGGGGAGCAAAACAACACAAGTCTCAACAACCTCTCACATGAAGTTTCACACATCATGTCCCTATATCCTTCTGTCCAGGGGGAGCCAGAAGTCACAACATCAAACTCTTCGGAACAAGGGAGAACAAACTCTCCAACATCTGCCGTCGAGGGGGAGCACATTCTTAACTCTTCTTCACATTTGCACTCACCTCTAACAAATGTCACAAATTCAAACAATCACTTAATAATTGATGATTTTCCATCCACTTCAGGATATCCTTCAGACATTGAGGAAATTGATTCTTAAGGACCACCTGAATTTGATCCAAATTTTCCACCTTTGGAAAAGTGGACGAGAAATCATCCTCCATCACTTGTCATCGGTAATGTTCAAGATAAATTCTTGACTCGTGAAAAATTACACCAAAAACAACTCGATTTAAACAAAACTTCGAAGTTGTGCATGTTCAATGTCTTCATCTCAAAGATTGAACCTAAGAACGTTAAGGATGCATTTGATCACCTTGACTGGATTGAAGCTATGCAATTGGAATTAGAAGAGTTTGAAAGAAATAAAGTTTGGAGACTGATTCCAAAACCTGCAAATTCTTCAATCGTTGGTCTTAAATGCGTATATAGAAATAAACTTGACACCGAAGGCAATATGGTTAGAAATAAAGCAAGGCTGGTTGTCAAAGGTTATTGTCAACAAGAGGGGATTGACTATGAAGTGACATTTGCTCTTGTTGCTAGACTCGAATCAGTTCGGATTTTTTTAGCTTATGATGCACACAAAAACTTTGATGTGTATCAAATGGATGTCAAATATGCATTTTTGAATGGTGATCTCGAGGAAACAGTATTCGTTGAACAACCACCTGGCTTCGTATACAAAGTCAATCCTAACCACTGCTATGTGATAGATAAAGTTGTCTATGGTTTAAAGCAAGCACCTAGGGCTTGGTATGAAACCTTGACAAAATTTTTAAAAGAGTCAAATTTCAAACAAGGTTCAATGGATCCAACTCTTTTTAGAAAGAAAGTGGGTTCTCACTTGATGTTAGTCCAAATTTATGTGGATGACATTATCTTCGGATCCACTGATCCAAAACTCACAAAAGATTTTGAAAAATTAATGAAAAGAAAATTTCAAATGAGTATGATGGGAAAGATTAACTTCTTTCTTGGATTACAAATCAAACAATCTAAGGAAGGGATTTTCATCAATCAACAAAAATACACAAAGAGTTTACTTGAACGCTTTAGAATAACTAACTGCTCCAAAGCAAAAGTTCCATTACCTGCAGGTACCAGGTTAAATCCATCATTGGACAAACCGAAACTGATATCCAAACCTACCGAAGTATGATAGGATCATTGCTTTATCTCATAGCCAGTCGACCGGATATCATGTTCGCAGTTTGCAATTGTGCAAGATATCAAGCTCATCCATGCGAACCTCATCTGGTTGCAGTTAAAACAATATTTCGTTATCTTCACAATACTCCTGCATATGGTTTATGGTACCCAATAAACTCCAGTTTCTACATACAAGCTTACTCAGACTCAGACCTGGGTGGATGCTCCATTGATCGCAAAAGCACTTCAGGGGGTTGCCAATTTCTTGATGGCAAACTCATCAGTTGGAAATCCAATAAGCAAACCTATGTATCAATATCCACAGCCGAAGCAGAGTATGTAGCAGCTGCAGCTTGCACTTCGCAGATCATCTGGATTCAAAGCCAATTAAAAGACTATGCCATCAACATGAGAAAGATACCCTTGTTTTGTGACTCACAAAGTGCTATTCGGATATCTCACAATCCTGCTCAACATTCCAAGATGAAGCATATAGCTCTTCGCTATCACTTCATCAAAAGTCATGTTGAGGAGGGGAATATAGAAGTGCACTTTGTTCACACAACCAAACAGTTGGCAGACATCTTTACAAAAGCCTTGAATGAAGAAGCATTCACACGAATTGTTCGAGGACTTGGCATGATTGATGGATCCACTCTAACATAAACATCACATTTTCTCTTTCTTACCTTAACCTTTTCAATTACAAAATAAGAAATTGTGTTGTTCCGCAACACTCCGAAGCCCTCCGAAGCTTCGGAGCCCATCGGAATAGACATTACAGTCAATAACTTTGTATCACAAGGATAAATGATCTCACAACAAAGAATTATCTTCATGGAAAAACCAAAAACACGAAAAACAAGGATAATTTGCAAAACCTCGAAAGTTCAATTCTCAAATTTTATGCATAAATGACAAATTTTGATCTTCTTTCATGAATCAACTGAATAAAGGACAAAACTTTGATTTTAGATTCTGATAATCATGCCTTATTGCACTAAAAGGTATTTGGGAATCGAATTGAAACATTGGTAAGAAAACAGACTTCGGAGTGAGGTTAAGGCTGTTTTACAATACGAAGTCCTGTGTGATTTATATATCCTTAACATTGTGCTTATCTCTAAGCTCCCTGTTGAACTTGACTCGTTTCATTATCAAATTAATCAAGTAGTTCACACACTACTCAGGATAAATCACATGTTCCGAAGTTTTCTTCATAAATGATACCGGCATAGACTGATAAGCAAATTTAAAACTTTCTTCACTCTTGTTTCAAAATTGAACTACATAAAGTTTTTCAAATACAAAGGATTGCACAAACAATTCAAAAGTACCACAAAATGAAATCACATGATGAAATTTTCAACTCTTCGTAAATGAAACTTCAAAATAGAAAAATATATTTCAACAATAAGTATTGCAAAAGTCAAGAGAAAACAACAAAATCAATATGTCAAAAGAATCAAAGACAACAAACAAGTAAAAAGATAATCAATAGAGTGCAAAAATAAAGATAAATCAGCACTCAAAGGCTTATTTCTCTGTCTTAAATGACAATACAAGAAACTCCTATAACATAGTCGAGTACCATGTAGAGAATATGAACATCTAAAGTAGTCTATCTTAAATGATAATGTTGAGGTAGTGTACGAAGCTCAAAGGCTTGTCATCAGAGAAAAGTATCCAAGCACCTCAACTGATGAAATGGGATAAATTTTTTTTAAAAAGGTTCTTCAAAGTCAATACAAATCTTCACTATATCTTCTAATGCTCAATTCAAAAGTAAAAATGCTCTGAATTTCAATGAGTTAATGCCACCATCACTTTATATGAAAATTTTGAAGCATAACAAGAAATATCAAAAACTCGTGTAAAATGCGAAATTGAGTTCAACTAGGGTGGTTAGACTTATGCAATTCATGACTGATGTTAGATCAAACAGACTTCGGAATGAAAAACGGACTTCCAACATGATCCGAATGATTTTGAATACTTAAATGAAAAATCTTGATTTCAAAATGTTCATGGAAGCCTTGGTCAAAAGTCAAAATGCATCATCAACAAGTAAAACAAATTCTCAATAAAAGTAGATCTCTTCGGAGTATTAATAGTAATTTTTACAAAATTGCTTTCCGAAGTGTTCTCTATACCCTTCGGAATGGCATATAATGCTCAAACACTATTGATTCTCCGAAGTGTATCCATAATTGTTACATTCTTTTCAGTGATCCGAAGTCAATTAAATGCTTGAATGATTTTCACATTTATAATAATCACAGAGACAAACATTCGTTAAAAATTAAATGAACGTTAATGGACAATATGGCGGTTCAATTTTGAACTGATCATGTGCAATATGGCGGTTCAATTTTGAATAATCATGACTGACACACGGACGTTTCCGCTTTTGCATAGAAAGTGGAGCGTGTAGATGCTGAGGTGGCATACTCTTAGTGGACCTTTTCAAACGTGCATTAAATGGCCTTGGGACCACGAATTGTATATATATATCTCTCACACCATCTGATTAAACCTTTACGCATTCAGACAATTCACTTCTTCTCTACAAACTCTCTCAAAGAACCCTAATCACTATTCATCTTCTTCACTTGATCATCTATGGCGGCTACTGCATATGAAGAATCTTCTCAGACTACTGAAGCGATGTCGATTCCAGTCCTCAAAAGTCAGTCGGCAAACCTGTATCTGCGATCAGACCTTTCTCTATACCCCCAACCCATTGTTGCTCTGGTGGAATGCCTCAAACAGTCCATCCTTGGTCACGCCTTGACCTACACACCATCCATTGCAGCAACTCTTGTTCACATAGCACACTACACTTCTGACACGCCTAGGTTGTCGTGCGGTCAAAAATAGTAAAAATAACCTAACACACACTAGTATAGCGGTAGTCAGGGTCGATCCACAGGACTTACGGGGTCAAGGTAGGCAACAGATTACCAACTGTAGTGTCACGCTACAGCCAGAGGATCTAGTTTCCGACTTTTACCAAAACAATCCCAAAATCATAAACATTCAACAATTCCAAATCAAGCATCAACTAAACTAAAACCAATACTAACCTAAGTACTTACTGAAATCAGAAATGTATTTCAGGATCAGAAGTAGCAAAGATTAAATCAAAACATCCAACACAATCAAACATCCAAAATTCATCCAAAAGCATAAAACACCGAAAAGAGAGCAATTAACACTAACTGAATGATTAACTATTAAAAACTCAGATCCAACTTGTTCCAAAATAGAAAACATAAACTTTTAGAAACTAAAAACTAATGTCAATGGTTGTCACACCCAATAACACTAGCCAAAGCTACCAAAACTACTAAACTACTTGGAAATTAAAAGAGAAAAACATAAATACCAATTATGGTCGACTGAAAACTGAAACTCGGAGTCAAAGAAGCCTTGGGGGTCGTTCCTATGCGAGGTCTTTGCTACTGATTTCAACCTAGATCCCTCTGTTTATAGTTTTGAAAAATAAACTACCGTGCCGCACGCACTTAGATTCCGCAGCGCGCGTGCTAGTTTATCCCCATTTCTTCAGCATTTGAATCTTTTCCACTGCCTCATTACTGAGTCAGCATGTCGCGCCCTTGTACATAACTGCGGCGCGCGTGCGAATTCGACTGTTTTGTCTTTATCTTCAAACTTCTTCCATTTTGAACGCTTTTAGTCCCTGTTTACATCATTTCTTTCCAAACAAGTGCTGACACAAAAAGTGAGAATACCACAACATATATGATATAAATTCACCAAGAATAGGGCTCAACAATGGCTAAAATACTTGATATTACTAGGCGTTGTCAAACACCCCACACTTGTGTCTTGCTTGTCCCCAAGCAAGAGAGTTTTTAACAAATTCTAATAGAGACTCAAATAATTTTTGAATGTGTTTAATTTCAAAGCTTATTGCTCCAAGAGTTAGACTGAAATAGTTTGTGAAAACATAATAAGAATATATTTTGGAATTCATGACTTTCTAAAGAACCCTTGATTACAAATTTTCTGTCCACAATGAAGTGTACGTACTCATTCAGATTCTAAAGGCCATTAAAGAACTGTCCATGACTTTCGATGTTGTCTGTGTAACGAGCTTTCAGAAATACCATCCCAAACCAGACGATCTTAGGTGGTAAGGTGCATAAATGCCTCTTCGAGGCCACCCTTTTCGGACCTACCGGCTCGAACAACCAAGGCCGCTGATTGACAATTGCTTCCTAAATTCCAAACTTAAAATACTCCAATCTTCTAACTCCCAAAAACTCAACTTATTTGACTAAACTCATAGCATGCTTACAACTAAATAGTATTCCTTGCAAAATACCAAAGCTATAACATTGAGAAACCATTCGTTTCAAAATTACAATCTATTAAAAATTTTGAAAAAGTTGCTAAAATTTTTGAAAATGACTCATTTCCCGCAAAATTTTCAAAAGACTACTCTTTCGACCGTCCACACCCCACACTTAAAATCGTACAACGTCCCCGTGGTACATAAAATAATTTCAGAATAAGGGAGAAAGAGTTACCCCTTAGATGGTAGATTGCTTGGTTGTCACAGGTACAAAAACACAAACAAAAATCCTCGACTCAGAATTCAGGAGTTGTAGCGTAACAGTGAAACACACCGGTGGTCAAGGCAAGTGGAGGGGCACGGTGACCCCACACTTCCTTGAAACAACTCCTCCATTTGGTATTACATGCATAACTCACCAAAAACATTAAATGCAAACTAAACAAACCAATGAAATATAAATAGACAGAAAAAATAAAAGTCGTATCATATGTACAGTACATATATCCCAAAAGAAAACAGAAAAATACATCAATCACCACCTGGTGGCCTAGAAGGACCTGCCTCGTGGTCATGGGCTCGAGCTGGGAATGGTCGGGGGCGCTGTCCCTGCCGGGTGGCTATCTCCAAAAGTACCTCCCCGATCCATGCCAGCTGGTCCTCAATACCAGCGACCCTGTCCTCCAATCATCATAGAGCTGTCATCTCCTCCGACTGCTGTGGCTGTGGTGGTGGAACTGGTGGATCGACTCTCCGGCATCGCCTAGCTGGTCCCTCCTCATGGGCTGGTCGGGGCACCCTCGATGCCTCTGTCATCTCTCTCACAAAATGCCCAAGCTGTGGCTGGTGGATCAGGTACATATTCTCCAGTGCCCGTGCTGATGTGCGGGTTGGAGGAATCGCAGTCAGGGAGGCCATGGTGGTAGCGGTGAGTAACCGGTAAGATCGGGCTAGGCTGGTAATGTAATGCCCGCCGGTCAAGGGACTGCTGGCAGACGCACCCGTCGCCCGGGTGGATAGGGAGATCGCTAAGGCGTACGGGAGGTGGAGGAACCTGGTGGGGTCGAGGAGCACCCCACAAATATGTCATGTCCTTACCGGAAACCTTCTCGCCCCCTCCCTCTATATGATAGAGGTGGTGACGATACGGTGCATGAGCCGGTGAAGCGGGTTGCGGAGCTGGCTGTCCCTAGCCGACCCCGCCTCGAAGTACACGTTGGACAACGTGGCCCAAACAACTGCATTGGCATCCCGTGCGGGCTGCCCCTGAATACATGCATGAAGGAATGGCGTGAAATGTCGGTTCTGGAGATCCTCCTCCGTGTATATACCTGTGCGTCTCCCGAACTCCCTGAGACTGCACTCCCTGGGGACTCTCCCCAATCTGAATCGGACTAGCCTGGATCGGGCCTCTGTCGAAGCCGGTGCGTAGCGGACCGTGGAGAGAAACTCCAAGAGAAGCTCGGTGTACACGCTATCGTCTTGGTTGTCCATGAGCCTGTCCCAACTACAACACGTGAATGTAGCCTCCCCATGGGACCATGTATGAAGAAGAAAGGGCTCGATCTCGTCCCAGAGTCCGGGCGTCCTAAGAATATCCCGATCTATGATCGTCGCCTCAAGAACCCGGCGACCAGTAAGTGCATCCCTCCTCTGAACATACTCGATCGAACTCTCCAGCTCAGCGGGGAACAGGAGAAAAGGGTGGTCAAGCCTGAAAGACATCTGCACATAGAAACCACACAAAACAAAAATTTTGCAAAATAAGTCCTTATCTTCCCCACCGAACCGTGGCGCGGCCCAAGAACCAGGGCACGGTGCGGCGAGCGGCTGTTTCGAATTCCAACCCTAATCTCACTGATTTTCACCTGTTAATTCGATCCAAACGCACTACAAGGTAGCCTAAGCACCGACTAGCCCCTCTAGGGTGATCATTTGGCAAACAAAACACCCTACGAGCCAGCATTGCCGATTTCTAAGTTTTTCATTTTTGGAGAAATCAACCAATTTTACAGCCTAATCGCTAGTTCTAACAAGTAAAAACTAGTTAGAATGACATGCCTCGATATTAGGAATGAAATGAACAAAAAAATGCGAGAAAAATGTCAGATGACCGGAGCTCTAAGGCGCGGCGTGGGTTTATGTGTGTGAATAGTGAATACGACGTACCTTATAAAGGAAAAATCTGACCGATCGATTCCCGCGGAGCGACAAAGAGGTAACCGCGGCGCGCGTGTTTCCAAATCAACCCCTGCGCATCGGGTTGGTCTGCGATCCCGCGGCATGCAAAACATCGAACCGCGGCGCGGTATGCAATTTTTCAAATTTCCTTCATAATGACCCCACAATTGCCTCGAACCAATAACACCTGCAATGACGATGGTAATATCTTCCTAACTACTCCTAAGAAATACAGTACCTAACCTATAAAGATGGGTTGCCTCCCAACAAGCGCTAAGTTTAACGTCTTTAGCCAGACGGATTATTCCTGCTCCTACTCTTCTCGGTCTTCCCGTGGCATCATCTTATAGTCTGGTGCGAAATTGTGGACCATCGTTGCCAGTAATGAAGTGAGTTGCGTCATCCTGTCACTAACCTGGCTAATCCATTGCTGCTGTGCTTCCAGAAGTTGGAAGACCTTTGCTTCCCTTTCTCTTGCATCCTTCTCGTATTGCTGATGCCTTGTCTCCATCATTTCCATCATATCCAGCAGCTGCTCCTTGTCAATGGTTGACAACGAATGCTCTTTTGTTTTGTTCAAAATTTCTTCTTTTCCGCCTTCTCCTGTTCGGGTCCATATTTTTCCTTTGTCTCTGATCCCTGGTTCCATCAGCGGACTGCTGCTCCAATACTTATCATCATACCCTTGAGGTAGAGATATGGGACTCCCAAACATATTTAACCTTCGTTTCCTTGACCCAAAGAAGATATCTAGGTCTCCCATTTTGCAATCAATAATGGCACCGGCCGTAGCAAAAAACGGACGTCCTAGTATCAGCGCAGGCGCGTCCTCCTAACTCTCGTATTCCATAACTAAGAAGTCCACGGGGTAGAAGAAATCACCAACTTTCACTATTACATTGGTCAACTTGCCTCGGGATACCTTGGTTGACTGATCAGCCAGCTGTAATACTGTCTTTGTCGGCTCCAGCTCCTCATTCTTATATTTATCGTACAAGTAACCCGGTAGTACATTCACACTTGCCCCCAAATCCAACAAGGTATTCCTAATGACCACATCTCCTACCGTGGCAGTAATCAATGGCGACCCAGGATCCCTCTCCGTCTTGGGCAGTTTTCCCAACAATGCCTCACTAGCCTTGATTGTCAACCTCACAGTGTCAGGTGTGGGAGTCTTGCTTTTTCCATTTTTTTCTCACATCTCCTGAAGAATTCTTGTATCCTCAGGAGCGTTCTTAAGCTCGTCCCACAACGGTTGGTTCATTGATGGCCCAGTTGATTTGTTTGGCACTTCCTGCTTTTTCTTTTCCTTCTTACCCTTCTTCCTTTGTTTAATTCCAGCTACCATTGGCTGCTCCTCTTCTTGGACATCCTTGTCCTCCTTTAGTTGAGGTTCCTTCTCAACCTGAATTTCCTTTTCCTCCTTTTCAACTTCAACTTTACTATGAAGCTATCGATGCCAAGGGAAAAATCAGGAGAGTACAACTAACCAAAACCAAGTTTGCTGATGCCCTGCACCTTCCAATTTACGAACCAAAAGACATTGTTGTTCTAACTGCTGAACAACTGGTAGATATGTTCAACGCAATGGGTTACGAACCACAACTTGCTAACATCAACACCTTTAAGAAAAAGCACCTTCTAGACTTGTGGAGATTCTTCTTTGGCATCTTCCTAAGATGTCCTTCTGGAAGGACATCTGGGCTAGATTCGGCAAGTCAGACATTCTTGACCCTTCTCTATGGAATTTATTTTGATGTTACGGTAGATTATGTTTCCATCTTGTGGGCTGATTTCTGCTCACACATCAATCACTCGATGAAAGGAACAGAGATCTCCAATGCTAGATTTTGGGCAATGGTCGTTCATGATCACTATCAGAAAGCAGGTTATGTTTCTGACCCTGCTCTTCCTGAGATGAGGTACACCTACATTACTGTTCCTGCTTTAGATAAAAATCTTGCTGGTTTCTGTGCACATATTCCTCCTGAAATGCTTCAAAAAGTATCCTTAGACTGTGATGAAGTTAATGTCTATCGATCCACTTTAAGAATGCCATACCCTATTCGGGAAATCACTCAAGCAGCCCCAACCAAAGTCCCTGTTAAACCCAAAGGAAAGAAGAAGCCAACTGGAGGACCCAGTGCTCCGAAGGTTGTGAGGAAGAGAAAAGCCTTAGAACAAACAACCCCAAAAAGAAAACAACCGAAGCGTACCACGAAAGGAAACAGCTCATTGTGGATGAGTCTTCGGAGTCAAACAGGACTCCATCCGCAAATATTGAAGAAGAAGAGGAAGAAGAACACCAGTCCTCCCCAATCAAAGACACAACACCACCTTCTCCACCTCCAACCACTGCTCTACTAACCTCTACAATACACACTACATCTTCGGAGGCTCCTCCTAAATCCACCTCTACTGAAACACCACCAGTAAATACCATTCAAACCTCTGAACCCATAATATCCTACATGGAAATTCCTACATTCTCCACTCATCAGACTTCCGAACCCATTACCACATCTTCAAACCCACTGATAAACATTTCCTCCACTGGTTTTGATTTCTCATTACCAGATTTTGATCTACACAAGTCACCTCCACAACAAAATCCTACTTCAGCAGCCTTTTTTGAAGCCTTTCACTTGGCTCCCCTAGTTGTTGAAGGCTCTGATGAAGAATTGTATGATGGGGATCTTATGCTCATGAAACAGTATAAGGTTCTCAATTCCAAGCTTGATGTGCTTATTCAAGCTCAGACAGGGTTCGATCCCACAAAACCAACTGTGGGAGATCTTTCAGAAGAAATAGAAGACTTGCAAGTCACCTTGTCTCAAGAATTGAGTACCTCTGTGAAGCAGCTTGAGAAAAGACTCATGGATCAGCAAGCCAAAATCCAATCAACCCTAGAAGAGAAAATTCAATCTGCAGTCGCTGAAGTTGATACCAAACACAAGCTCATTTTGGAAGAAACAGAAAAAATGCAAACATTTGTTGATAAAGTGGATTCTTCGAACTCCAAAGTCCTGAAGGCTCTACAACACCTTCGGACTGAAACTCAAACAATTTAGCAAAGTACCAAGTTTGAAAAACAACTTGATGAGGCAAAAGCTAAAATTGAGGAGCTTACTGCCGCCCAAACTGCTTCGGAGATCACAAAGTTCGCTGATGAACTCCAAAAGACAAATGCAGTTCTTAACCAGGACATGGTCACACGGTTGAGAACTGTATTATAGCCTCTCATCAACTTTGCGGATCGAATTTCCAGACCACAAGCAAGACTTGCTCCTGCTCAGCATGTGGCTCATGCTTCACAAGGGGGAGAAGATTTGGTCACAACCGCCGAAGCCACAGCAACTTTAACTGCAACTACCTATGTTGCTACCAGTTTGGGAACACCTCCATTTTTGGTATCTTCGGGTCCTACCTTCTCAACAATCACTACAACAACAATGGGATCATCTAAAGCTGGGGGATCAACAGAAAAGATTGTTGAAAACGTGATCGCCCCACACATGGAGAAGGTTTACAAGGCTAGATGTGAGGATCACGCCTTAATGCTGAAAATAAATTCCTTTGCAAACATTGATGGCAAATGGACAGCAGAAGCAATCACAACCTTCGAATTTCAAGACCTAAATGTGTTCAACAGACTGGCTCTTCGGAGTTTTGACACAAGCAACTCCGATGATCAACAACTTGACATACCTTTTAATCCGAAGACCTTCTCATTTCTCCAGTTCATTCAGTCAATCACAAACAAACAAAGACCAACCTATTGGAGAAACAAAATCAAATTCCTGCTATGTTAATTCAAAATCAGAACGTAGTATGGAGTTCGAAAAAGATCAAGAAAATCATTTCAATCAAGGAAGATGAAACGTTTGAGAACTTCACGAATTACGAATTTTTTGTTCTTCGTGGTTCTGATGAAGAGGACTCTAGGTTCACAGTCGCAGACTTTCCAATAATAAATCCAAACGACTTCATTGAACTTCTGGAAATCATGAAGGACTATCCTGGTCATGCTGCAGAGTCAATAATCATTTCAATGTTGCCGAAAATCACATCAAGGGATTTCTAAACAACTACTTGCTCAAATTTGCAAAGAATGACTTGGAATTGTGCTCCTACTACAAACAGCCACTAGGCAATCCTCCCGTCACAGTTCGGAACATCAACAAGTTTAATAATGGGGAGATACTTAATGAACCATATGGGGTAGTCTTCAAAGGACTTGGAAACGAAACCGAAGTCATGATCAAGTTTTTTGAAATTGACTACATCGGCCTCAATCCCTCATCCTTCATCACCAGCATGATTCCCCATGTGAACTCCTGCCATGTCAACACATACGAGAAAAAGAAAAAGTTCATGGATCATATGAATTGGTGGTTAGCTGTAAGAAAGACCTTGAAAATGGCCTTCAAGAGAAACTTCAAAAATTAGGCTTCGGATGCACTTCATAGAAAGGGGGAGATTGTTGAGTATATTTGTGCTGAAGTGCATGCCTATCCGAAGACCTATGCATGACCATCCAAAGACTTGAAGCTTTTTGATAGAAGACCCCGAAGTTTGAAGACTCCGAAGGGTTCATCCTGGAGGATCCGAAGACTTAGCAGTAACAACTTTTGACAGCACGCGTGTTAGCATACAACTTGTTGCATGAATCTGTAATCCTATTGGATAGTACACTAATAGGATATTCTCTGATTTTGTTTGTACTATTTGTATATCTGATTATGTATATATATCAGAGATATTTACCCTATCGGGCGTGACTTTGATCCACCATCAATTGTAAAATCCTAATTCGTAATATCAAAGCATGTGTTCTTCATATATTTGTGTGTTTCCATTACTTGCATAGTATCAATTCATCTTTATACTTGTTATACTTTGCTATTTGATCAATTTCAACACCCAACAGCTTGTTATTCTCAACCATCTTCTTATTCGCAGCGATGGTGGCTTCAGTCTCGACTGGTGGTGTAGTAGTTTCACCAGATTTGGCAGCAAATCTAGATGGAACATTGGCATTAAAGGGACCATCCCTAATAGATCGCATGAGGTCTTCATCGATTCCAGATAAATGATCTTCCATACGATCAGCCCATTGATCATAGAATTCAGGAATTAGCACACGAGCTTTGTTGCTAGAACCGAGTAAAGCTACATAGTTCATCATTGCGTTGTTCGCGTTGTACGCCATTGAAGATATTGATCGTTGTAGAAAGATTACCAAGATCAAATCTTTGAAACACGGAAGTGTGGATCCAAGAACGATTTGGAACCACAAATCAAAGAACGAGATTAGACCTTAGTAACAGATCAGCAAAACAATCTGCTCTGATACCACTTGTAAGATCAAAATACGATTAAAGCAAACAATGAGAACAAATAATGTTTGAGTATTCAACCATTAGAATGATTATTATTCACTGTAAAAGATTAGTGCTCCTAATCAGAATGATGACCAACTTTGAGGATCGTTACAATGAATATCATGACTATGCTAATAAACGTACTAACTATTTAGGGTTGCATGTGTTTAAATACTAACAACTAATGGACCAAACACATAAAGCCCATTGATTATAGATAAGTACAAAAACCCTAGACATTATCTCTAACAAAAAGATAAACACAAAATATGACAGCTAGCACTTGCTTCGGATCATACTTGAGCTTCGTATACTTCACTAGCTTCGGACAAGAACACTTGTACTTATGATATCAAATATCAACACAATGCACCCTAACATGAACTCACCCTTGAAGCGTGATTAAACGAAAAACGAGCTTGGTCTTGGGTTTGGACTTGAAAAATACTTCGGAATAACGACGTTCTTGAACGAAAACCGGTGGCTAACGGTGGTGGAATGGCGGCAAGAGGTGGCCGGAGGTGGTGGGGGGTGGTGGCCGATGGTGGTATATGGTGGGGTGTGGTCGGATTTTTGAGAGAAAGAGAGAGTAGATGAAGGGATTCTTTTGTTCAAATGAGAAGATGTAGCTTTTTATTAGATTTTCCAAGATATTGATGTGTATTAATTTATTAGAAAATCACTCTTAGGCATTATGGCTAGGATTGTGAATAGTGTTCAAGTGATATTGGTGTGATGGGGAAGAAATTCAGCCCATTTGGAGAGAGGGGGGGGGGGGGATAGGGGTGGGTTGGTCTTTCATAAATTATACAAATTAGTTTATAAAAATGAGTATTTTTATAAAATGCGTAAAATGTTTTGCGTATTTTTATAAGTTTTTGGAGAAATGATCTTATAAATAAATAGTATGTATAAAAACATTGGTAAATATTCATTTAGATTGACTCGTAACTCGTTAGATGATGATATACGCGTTTAAGCACAGTATTCTTCCGAATACATGATTTTTAGCATTTTACCGAAAAATACATTTGGCTATGAAATTAAATACTAGACAATATTACGTTTCATAATATATGTTTCGTTATCCCATTTTTGATGTTTAAGGCACAACGTTTTTGTGTTTTAGGTCCAAATAATATTTGTATGATTATCAAATTTTTACGCTACTGTACTTTATTATTTGTATTTACAGCGTTTACTCGATAATTGATTTGAATTAGCGTACGTAGTATTATAATATCTAATAATACATCATAAAGGTATGAAAAATTACATTTCAACATAATGACCTAACGTACACTTTGGTTGACTTAGGTTGGCTTTTGATGACCAAATTGACAGTTGTCACATCATCTACCCGTTAGAAGGAATTTCGTCCAGAAATTTAGCACTTGAGTAGATTCTCAAGGGTTTGGGAAGAGATGTGGGTATTTCTGTTTCATTTGTTTCGTTCTCTTGACTTCTCTGTCCATGATTTCCACGGGTTCTTCGACGAAGTGGAGATTTTCGTTTACTTCAATCTCATCAAGTGGGATGATGAGAGTTTCATCGGATAGGCACTTCTTTAGGTTGGACATGTGGAAAGT